>VWZK01007192.1:33343-97132 GCA_013396935.1 Baryphthengus martii
GGTCAAAATCACATTTCTCTTCTTTCTTAGAAATTAAATGCATTGGCATTTTTAATAGGTAAGTGTAAGCAAAACAGGACTTGAATTACGAATATTGAAAGAATCCTCTAGGACTCCGGGTACATTACATCTACAATTTACAAGATAAATCTTGTAGTAAAAGCATATGTGTTACAGAATTACCTAGTTAGATGTAAGGAGTTATGGATAATGACTTCTTAATAGGAAGGGATATGTTTACTGATCAAAGTCTTTAACTGTTCGTGGATGTTCTTCACGACTAAAATGAGGAGCAGAATAGTGGAATTGCCAGAGTGGTGTAAAAGTATGTATCGTCATATGTTGTCATTCTTGGTATATTCGGAAAGTCAATCGAAATTAATCAATCTGCCCCTACGTTTTCTCATTAGTATTATCTCGCTGTTTTAAATACAAGAATGTTCTTTTCCGCATGCAAAAGTCACGCCGTTGCCTTAGATTTTTACGTGTGGCGAATTATTTTTAAAAAGGACACTTAACACATCAAATGTTCTGCAGAAATGGCAGGCTTCATGCTGTCTGTGGCACAGCCACAAACCACTCCGTATATTCATAATTATGACTTTATTTTAGAATTTGGAGTTTGATAGACCACGCTCTGATTGCCCGGTGCAATATGGAGGAACCCATCCGCTGCGCCGCCGTTAGTACGGATGGAATCCACCTGGCGCTCGGGATGAAGGATGGCTCTTTCACTGTGCTTCGAGTCAGGTATGTTAGAAAAATTAAAAAGAGATAAGTTAACTCTTTCTAGCATATTACCCAATTGCTTTTATAAATTGCATTTATGTTGACACTGTAGCAACCATACATAGGGAGATAATTTCTGTTTTAAACTGCTGACCTTGAGGGTGCTCATGTTCTTTTACAGGTTTCTTCTACATGTATTTGTGTTGTTTCGTAACAGCACATCCGAAAAAGTGTGTTGGTCTATTTGCAAAGAATGGCACTGCTCTAGAAAGTGTTTTCTTTAGGTTTTAGCTTTACTAATAATTCTTGAATTATAAAGAATCAGATTTTCATTATTTCCTAAATTGGTTCCATGCGTTGGGATGCTGCTGTCAGCACATCATGCATACAGCAGTAGTGCTGCCTTATCGGTATAATCCCACAATTCTGAAGGGGAAAAATAATTTTTTTTTTTTCATTTTGAAACAATCTGTTGTGAAGTAATTTAATTCTGACCAACTAGCTGGGTAAACGCTTCATTTTCTACAAAAGTGATTAAAATACATAACATGGATAATTTAAAAGAATTTTGTAGTTCCTCATGTCAGTGAGGTTTTCTTCCCTGTGTGAATAAAGATCTGGTAATCTACCTGATGATTTTTTAATTTTATTTTTAGCGTGAACCCAGCTTGAACAGTGTAGCACCTTCTCGTTCACTTCTCTGGTTTTGGCCACAAAGGCCTACCCAGCTTTAACATTAGCAGTGTTGTGTTTGCACGCATCCTTTCCCAGTTTCATCCTTTCCCAGTTTTGTCCATCTTTTGAAACTGGGAACTTGACAGTATGATAAGGCTTTTCTGTACTTATGACGTGCTTTCTTTCATACTACAGAGATATGACTGAGGTTGTTCATATCAAAGACAGGAAAGAAGCTATTCATGAACTGAAATATTCACCAGATGGGAATTTCCTAGCTGTTGGTTCCAATGACAGCTCTGTGGATATCTATGGTGTTGTTCAGCGATACAAGAAAGTTGGGGAATGTATTGGATCTTTAAGCTTCATCACCCATATGGATTGGTCTTCGGACAGTAAATACTTACAGACCAATGATGGCAATGGGAAGAGACTTTTTTACAGAATGCCAAGTAAGATTGAGTTGACTTTATGATATTTGTTACTTACTACAGGAAGAATGCATACTAGTTTTATAAAAACAGCCAAATACAGATCCTGATTCAAAGCACGGGGCTATAGAGAATTTTTTTTCTAAGTTTGTATAAATATTTGCTATATTTGAAGAAGTGTAGCATTTTCTGACAAAGTTACTTAAATGTTTTTGTTCTGATATATTTACTTTATAATGCATCTTTTCATGGTAGGGATGCTGGCTTAATTTATTTGTGTTTCTCAAGGATAAATCTTTGCTTCCAATTTTTTAGAAAAAGAAAAATATTACATTCAAATACAGTTTTGCAGTAGCTTAATAGCCTTGTACTTATTGAGCCTGGGTATTAAATGGATTATCATTTGCTTGTGCTGGATGTTTTCTAAAATGTGTGGGAAATATGCTGAGTCTCGGAAGAGTCAACTGATTTTCTAGAACTGTGTTTGCAGCAGAACTGAAGAATTTAACTTAAAAGCACTTTTACAGTGAGAAATTTGTAATAGATGGAACAGTTGGAATGCAGATGAATTTGGAAGTATAATGGATAACTGTAGTGAAAATAAGAGTACCTAGTATAAGGATGCCAGAATGTTAGGAATTCCTGACTGGAAACAATCGAAATCTTGAAGCCATGATACGTACATGAATCAATTGCACAAGCTTCAAAATGAATAAAAATATTAAAATGATAGCTAGCTGGGCAGTCTACCGATAACACAAGTTCAAATGTGTCTCTGATTGCAGAGGACTACTAAGGAAAATCAGCGTATTACGTAAAATGTAGTTTTCAGACTCAAAGTTTGTGACGGCGCTATTGATGTAAATATTTTCAAGATAACACTGTCTTGAAAACTTGACTGACCTGTCCCGTACTCTTGGAATGGTTTTCATCGAGACCATTCCCTCTGCAGAGGACATACACCCCTTGAATATCCATCTTAAGGCTTCAAATTTAAGTAGGCCTGATTACAATATGTCAAGGGCAGCATTTGTCACAAGGTTTGACTAGCTCCTCCTATGTGTGTACATTCTTTCGATAATATCGTGCTGGTTTTTTTCCCCACTAAACCTATTTGCGTGTCATCGTCGCTTACTATATCGTCCCTTCATTTGTTATACAAAATGTACACTTTGCACTGGAGGTTCTTCATAGTTCTGTAGAGATTTTTGTGACTTTCTTTGCTGAAATACTTAATTCATTCTATGCACATTTGATTTTGCACTGAAGGAGACAGAAGATACATAAGAAAAGATAGTAGGTGAGAATTTAATTAGACTGTAACAAATAACGCTAAGGAGGAGCAATTTGAAGTTATGTAGGCAGCTTTCAAGCTGGAGCTTCTTAATATATTAAAATGTGCGATAGTAAAAATTTATTTATGAAATAAATGAAATAAAAAAGTATTTAAGAAAAAACAATAGCAAAGTCAATAAAGCTAGAGGAATCTCTTAAGTGTTGCAAAATAACGATCAGAATCATGTAACACTTGAATTTCCACTATAAATTAGCGAGGAAGAGTTGCCTCATACAAGATTGGTAGGATTTAGTCATGGATATAACCAGTGTTATTAGTGTTTGTTTACATGGATTAGTGATGGAAGGAGATTACAAGGTAAACTGATCAAAGGGTACAGTTATTCACTTACTTCATCAGAACTGAAGGATCTTCACACAGGGCACTTGAGTTCCTTTCCCATTTTTGAAGGCATGTGTAGTAGTTAAACTTCTCCTCTAAGGTGGGTATTGGTTGTTCATGCTCCTGGCTTGTTGTCGTCTTGTTTAGATGGAACCTCCTGTGCTCCAGTTTGTTCTTACTACAGGTGGAGCTGATGTGAAGTGATGTAACAAGGATCTAAGCATAAAAATGGTATTTCCAGTTATTTAAAGTGGCCAAATCTAAAGGAGTTCTTCAGGTTTTCTTCAAAATAATCCAGGTTTCTAGAATAGCTCAGCCGCAGAATTTTTTCAAACTCTTAGAATGGCTACATGTATTTCTTGATAAACATTTAAAAATAACGCAGCCTCAAACAGATATCAAGAAATAGCGAAAACTGGAAAGTACCAAACCCATAATCTTCTGTTAAGTAGTCTTGAGAAGTCAGTTTTTAATTCTGTCTCACTTGGATTTGACTTCTGGAAAATTTAAAAAAAAACAAAAAAAAAACCAAAAAAAAAAACCCCAAATGCATTCTTTAAAATTATATAAATGAATATTGAAAAATAGCTCTTTTTTGTGTGTTCTTAGGTGGAAAAGAAGTAACAAACAAGGAGGAATTAAAAGGCGTTCAGTGGGCATCATGGACCTGTGTTTCTGGCCTTGAAGTTAATGGAATCTGGCCCAAATATTCAGATATAAATGATATCAATTCTGTGGATGCAAATTTTCTTGGGCAAGTTATGGTTACAGCTGATGATTATGGAATAGTAAAGCTTTTCCGATACCCGTGTCTAAGAAAAGGTAATTCCTTTAAGTTCAATTATAAATGTGCATTTTAAAATTTTTTTATTATTCAAGAAAAAGCTTTTAGGAAACTGGACTTTCGAGCTCCAAGGTGAAAAACAATAACAGGCTGCTGTATTGACAATTGCAACAGTGTTTTATTTGCATTTTAAATACAGTAGTCAAAAGCTCTACATATATTTTAATTTGTAGAATAGTTCTTTTTTATCTATCCTTTTATGAGATACATATCCTTGAGTGTTTGACCTTGGTCTTTGAGTAGTTTTCATCCTTCCTCTGGATCTGTGAATGGGGATTTGGGCTTGGAACTAGGGAAAATAACAGGGAGATGATCAGAGAAAACAAACAAGCCAACTGCAAGTTGGTTTGTAATCAGAGTACGTGGCTGTACGTTACTTGAAGTTGAAAAACTTTTCCACGAGATCTCTCATCAAAATTTTACTAGCAATAAGGACAAATCTCGTGGAAGTTTTGAAAACTGAAGCCTCAAGCAAGGTATATAATTTTGAAGTTTACTGTTCCGGACTGAGTGAACAGGGGAGAGAGGTATGTCTTTTTAGACGAGAAAGGCTTGATTATTTTTGTTTCAGAGCTATTTGAAGAATCCCATTCTAGACAGCATTGAAGTTGAACTGTAACAAATTATCAATAACAAGAGATCTCTGTCTTCAAGCTGGTAACATGATGATGATTAGAGAAAGCCTGTGAAATGTTCCTTAGGAAAAGCAGAGTCCTCTTAACCTAAAAAGTTTGCTTAGGGACTAGATCAAATCTCTAAAGCTTGAACGGTGGAACACAAACTTGCATCATTGCTGGCTCTTAGCATGTATCTTCAAAGAATTTCTGCTTGAAGAAATGGTTTGCTTATTTTGTTGGTTGGGTTTTTTTTAATTGGTTTTGGTTGGGTTTGTTTGTTTGTTTGTTTGGTTTAAATCACTGATAGTCCCCCATACTTTTTTCAACGTTTTTTTGTAGAAGATGATACTCAAAATGATTTCATTTCAGTCTTTGCAGTTTTATTTTTAAAGGGGTAAGGCTTTTAGTGCAACCTGATTTAATGAAAAAATATGTTCTTGAAAAAAGTTTTTCATCCATTTGAAGGCAACTGAATTTCTTCCCTTTTTATCCACTATTTTGCACTAGAATTATAAAACCAAAGAAAGGGGACAAGAATCTGTGTAATGGAGTGCTGTTAGGAACTGGTTTTAGTAATTGATCCAATGATTATGTTGTAATTATGTAGTACTCAGTGAAAACTTTAACTTGATGTGGTTATACTACTGCTAGTGCCAGTACTACCACTGCGGCCAAAGGTGTGAGGATATGAATTGGGACGAGAGCTTTGCACTCAAATTGCATAAAGAGTGGGAACCAGGGCTACAAGTGCATGTATGGGGGGGCGTTTCACAGAGTTAAATATACATGATTTAACATTGAAATAACTACCATCTTTTCAATGGAGAATGATAATCGGCAAAATCTTGATTTGTAAAGCTGAAATTAATACAGTAAAACTTGAAAAATGTTCTTTTAATACACCTAATACAGCACTATCCTGTGTCTTCTCTCTTTGCGTTTGACTTGTTAAAGATCCTAGAATCCAAGTTTAAAAATTTGTCTTCAAGACAGGTAAAGACTGCAAAAAGTTGCCGCTAGTAATTAAGGTGTCACTAGTAATTAGAGTATCTTAATTAAACTTTTACTTTTTATAAGGGTTCCTTGATGTGTTTTTTCGATAGGTGCTTTGGAAACATTCATTCCGCGTATCTTGAAAGAGATTTTTATTCTTGTTCCAGGAGCAAAGTTTAAAAAGTATCTTGGTCATTCTGCTCACGTGACAAATGTCCGATGGTCACATGATCACCAGTGGGTGGTTTCGATTGGGGGAGCTGATCATTCTGTCTTTCAATGGAAATTTGTCCCTGACCGGAAGTTGAAGGATTCTCTGCATATAGCACCCCAAGGTAAGGAACTGATGGGAAAAATGAAAGAGATGGGAGGAAGGGAGGCTGAAAGAGTAGTGATATTCTTTAGTGTAAGTCTAGAAATAAGTATTCAGAATTATCAGTCGGCACAAAATTGTTGTTCTGTAAACTTTTGCAGCTGCCTGGAGTACCTGATAGCATTGCCTTACACTTGCCTGTACCCTTTACGCTCAGTCTAGCAAGGCTGTGAAAAAAAACTCACCGCTCTGTTCACTGCGCAAAGGGAATATTTGAAAGTTCAGGTCACTGATGGGAATTTGTGGATTCTCTACACATCATCCTTTACTGAATTGGCAACAACTGGATGCCCAGATGTCACTGAAAAAAAAAAGTATATATTTACTTGATTAACATCTTGAAGTATTTAGATGATAATTTAAGCGTTGTAATTGTTTTTGTGGGTTTTGGTTTTTTTTGAAGAAGGCTGTAGGAAAAGCAGACTATTTGGAAAAAAAAAAAAAGTAGGCTGTATTTTCTCCAGTGATTAATACAGCAGTTATTCTCATGACTGAGTTTCCCAAAATCAAAAAAATAACCAAGTGCCTCACTTGGAAATTCTTAAAGGAATTTAGAGACTCCTTTGGGGAAATAAGTATATAGAGTTACAACGAAATAGGCTGTTTCAGCCTTTAATTGCTAAGATCAGATGAAGATGTATCAGTGAAGACCCAGCTAATAGGTAAATTAATGCTGATTCAGTGCTGGCCCTCACAGTGCCACATGCAGAAAGAAGCAATAGTTTTCTTCATCTCCTTGATGAAGCCTTCAAAAAGCCTTTAACTGGTTTGATCCTACATGGTATGAATTAATTTTCAACTCATTTCCCCTGACCCAAATTACTCATTCGCTAATGCTGTACAAGGTAAAACTGCTATACGTAAGTATTGTTTAGATTCCTCGTTCCTAGCTATATAACCTTATTTATGGCTAACTGATAACATGTGCAACATCCATCTGTTTTGTCCCACTATGGATAATTGTCTTGTTAACAGAGCAGATTACAGTTAGAAAAGCCACTGTCAGTAGCAATATTGTTTTTCGCTAGCTCGCTGATAAAAATGGTAGGTGGTATTGCTCCAAAGACTATTGCGTATTTCTGGAAACATTTCTTACTGAGCGGTGATTCTCTCTTTGCAATTAATTACATTTTGAAATCTTTTGAAGTCTGTTTGTGTTCTAGACTGATTTTTGTGTCAGGGTTCTTTAATCCAAAAATGTGCAATTTTGACTCAGAAAGTTACAGAAAGATGCAATATATTATTTATCAGCCAGGACATACTTTTCAGTTTCTGTTGGGATGAAACTCTGTGCTACAACGTTATCTGGCTTTCCTCAGGTGTAAAACAGAAGCATTAAATGATGGCTGGTTTTCTCCACAGTCACCGAAAACGTTACCACTTTCTTCCCATATTTGATTTTTTTTTAAGTTATTTTTTTTTCTGCTAATCTGCCTGAAGAGTTGCTACTTGGCTCACCTAACCCAAAGTTTATCTTTGGAGTCCTTTACTTGCCTTGCTAGTTTTCTTCAAGTATTCATTTCTGTGTTACACTCCCTGCTTCATTCTCTTCTTTCTCCTTTCCTCCTATCACTGGTATTGATGAAATAATTTTTATGAATGAAAACTAATTCGCTCCAAAAACCAAAGAAAATTTTCAGACTTAGAGATTGGCTTATTTCTACTCTATCAGCAGAATTGTTCCTGGCAATTACTAGCAGTTGATGTTGTAGCTGATGTAAGCGTTGATTATCAAATCAGAAACGTTAAGCAGTTACTTTAAAGACTTTCTATTCTGTGATTTAGGTGGCTTCATTTTCTGTTTCTGTTCTCTTGGTGGCAGAGAGTCTGGTTGATTCCAATAGCGATGAATCAGATTCAGATCAATCTGATGTTCCAGAGCTGGACTCTGAAATTGAACAGGAGACACAGATCACCTATCGTCGACAGGTAACGATTTGAGTTTTAATGGCAATTGGAATGCTTCCCAGGGTTTCGTTGGGTCTTTTATCAAGACCTGTTGAAATCTGAAAACTGGAGAGAACAAGACCTGAGCACAAACTGACCAAAAACTTTAGAATTGTTGCTATCTGATGCATTCAAAATACCAAGATACAGAAAGTGATTACATCTATTCCTCGCGTGTTCTATTAGAGTACGGGTTGTAATTTAAAAGCAAGTGACAGTGTGTGATAACCAGCTACAGTTATTGGAGGCTTTTTTCCAATTATTTCAGTATAACATTTTCGTGGGTGATAACTTCTCAGAAATACGCTTTTCTTATGATTTTCTTGAATTATAAGTGTGCTGATAACTTCTCAGAAATACGCTTTTCTTATGATTTTCTTGAATTATAAGTGTGCTCTTTCTTAAAGGTTTACAAAGAAGATCTACCTCAACTTAAAGAGCAATGCAAAGAAAAAAGAAAAAGTGCAGCTTCTAAGAGACGAGAGCGGGCTCCAGGGAACAGTATAAGATTACATTTTGTTCATGGGTATGAAAACTAAGATTCTTTACAATATACAAGCAGACTGTTTGTGTTTTGCAGATTGATGTTTGTCATTTAATCATTTGATGAAAGACTTTTGTGTCTGTTGCCTCATGACTTACTCTTTTTTTAATTATTTCTAGAAAATAAATTTACACTAAGTTAACAGAAAGCTTTGATGCCAAGCTGGACTAATTCTGAACATGAATTCTGAAGTGAATTTCCACTGAATCTTTAGCTGATAATTATTATGTGAATAGAGGTGACTTTCAATATCTAGAAAGTAACAATTCTCTTTAGTGTATTGTTTTGGAAGCTAAACAGAAACTTGATATATTTGAAGGTGACTGGATTGTACTAAGTGGTGCTTCTGTCAGTGTTTTATTAAAAAAAAAAAAAAAAAAGTATAAACTGTTTGTACCTAATCTGAAACAATACGTTCCTCTGTTAGTTTAGGAATTAAGTTTAATTCTGTAAGTGTGTTTAAAATTCAGTTTCATTCTCTTTTTGGTGCTAATTTGAGTAGCAAAGTGACGTTCAGATGCATCCTTGAATCTTATGATTTCCTCTTTAGGACTGATAGTCTCCTATAACTCTTCATAAGTGAAGACTTTTTCATTAGAAAAAAAGATCTGGTATTTGAAAGCAAACTGCCAGTAGATGTTCCTACATTAGAATGATGATTGGAAATATAAATTCCCTTGATACAATGCCAACTTAGAAATCAGGTAATATTGTGTTTTCCTTTCAAAAGGTACCTTTTTGCAGGAATACAACTTCTTTTTAGAGATAGATAACTAAATGCACATAGACATTACTGATAGTGTTTATTTTTATGACACAAACAGTTTTAGAGGGGCTCCACATGGAATGCATAATAAATTCATTGGCTAAGAGTAGTTAACCATTCAGCTCGGCACTTTTGTCTGTAGAAGACGTGGAGTCTGAGGAATAGCTTTGGAAGTAATGACAACTGGGAAGCTTAGTACAGCATTGGTTTTTATTTCTGGTTTTGGTGCTCCAGAATTCTCAGTTGAAGGTTTTTATATCCGTGTAGAAAATGCATTAAGGTGGGTAGCTATATATAGTCTTTAAAATTGGGTCTCAAAATCGAACCAAATGATCCTGGAGAAGACACAGCACAAGGAAGGGGCCTGGATCTTTGGGGTTATTGTTATTTCCTTCACAACAGAAGTGAAGCTTGACCAGAATATCCAGGAATGACCAGAAGTAGAATGTCCAGTTGAGTTCTGTCTGGTTACCCAGTGGGCATCAAGGAACCTAATGAAGAATCCATGCTGAACAACAGGTTTTTCTCAGTGTCCAGGCTGTTAACTTTAAAGTGACCCACATCCAAGTGAGTAATAGGCGTATTCCCTGATTCAGGAAGTCTGCGTTGCTTCATCTTTCTTTAGCTGCGATGGAAATGTCTTGGATGTTTCTTGCAAGTGTAAAAAGTGATGCTTTTTTTGAACTAGAGGCACAGGAAGCTCTTTGTTTTTGAGCACGTTGGTTTTGTGTTTTGAATTTGTCAACTGCCTTGAAAGGTGAACTTTTAAAAATCTCTTTATATCCTGTGAGAAATTTTTAAATCTCTGGGTAATTCCTGTTTTGGAAGGGAATAAAAAGAATAATGCTGAGTATGTGAGCTGGCCACTGACTAATAAGGATGAGAATGCAACTTCTGTTAGCAGGTTAATCTTTAAGTGCCCTTTTCTCTGAGAGATCTGATGCAATCATGGTCAGAAATCCATTATTAAAAGTGGTGTGCTAGTTTGGCCTCATTTTGAGGATTTCTGTATTTTTTTCTGCCATGTCTTTTGACAGTGGTGGTGATTCAGAAACTTCTAGGGCGTTCAGAGGAACCCCTTTCTCAAACTCAATGCTTATAATACTTTCTTTTTCCTGGCAGAGTATAAGGATGCAACTACAACGCTTGTGTCCTGTATTCTCTCTATGCCGCTGATCTCACAGGAATGATACATTTATCTTTTTTTTATATATATATTCAAAGCATTTAAGAAAAATCTAGGTTGAGTTTCAGGATATTGAACTGAGCTCATCATAAGATGAAGTTTAGTTACAGTTTCAAGATGACATGGGTTTTCGTCATGCACTTAAATGAGTGACTTCTAACACTTTGCATGGATTCCTACCAGAGTACTACGGCTAGCATCTGAGGGGAGTAGGCTGCCCGTGGGTCCTGTTGAGAAGGCGCTGTTGCCATGCAAACATATTTTTAAAAAATTTGAAAAAATCACTGCCTTTGTGCTAAAGACTCTGACCTCAACCATGTTTATTTTGACATTTTGTTCTTCTAGAAATTTTTAGGGAGGAGGTGCACTTCGTTTGAAAATTTCCTATATGTGGTTTGGAGAGTAACGTAGAAATTTTGAAGTTCTTACAGCACCAGACAAGCTATGGACATTGGCTCTTTTCTCAGAGAGGACACTACTTGAGAAGGAGCCCCTTAGTTAGCTATAGGTGTGTAACTTGCAACTGTGGGTAGGATCCAGGTGCAGGTTAAAGAATTTACAATTGTCTTCCTAAAAATAGGTGGGTTTATGGGTGTATCTAAACTTCCATCACAGTCAGTGGGGATTGAGTCAGTGGAGCACAAGGAGTGGTTTGGCTCAAGTGAAATTAAATGCTGACAGGTCGATCAAGTGAGTAGCCCTGTAGGTTCCATTGACTGTTGATGAAAATATAGGTATTAGTGTATCTAAAACACTTCTGAATGCCTGTGCTTATACGTCTCAATCTCAAACTGAATCCAGTCCTTCCTTTTTATGACTTTGATAACGTCAACGATTTTTTCCTACGTAGCATTGAAGTAGCTGTTTTTTCTTCTGAAAATCGCTGTCATGTTAACTTGAATCAGTCCTGGATTGATGGTTGGATAAGCTGTTGCTGAAGACCTCTCAAAAACGTCAACTACTGCAGAATGCAGTGCTCTTTTTATTGTGCTGCTTGTACTTTATCCAGTAACTGATGCAGTGCTTGCTTTCATTAGTATTTAGTTTCTAGCTGCTGATCGAGATGCTTTGTAAATTACTTCTGTGGATTGTTTTCTGCTTGGGAAGAAGTTGTTTCTCCTCCTAGTTTTTCTGAGATTAGCTAAAAATCTCACTTCTAAATTGGTTTAATGATGTGGAGGTGTAAGTATTTTGGAACTGCGTAGCATGTTCTCAGGGAATGCTCTTTTACACTGAAAGACGCTGCTTTGATTGTCATATATATGACATATAGAGAGAGTCAGGGAGTTAGT
The DNA here is from genome assembly GCA_013396935.1 of Baryphthengus martii. Classification (NCBI taxonomy): domain Eukaryota; kingdom Metazoa; phylum Chordata; class Aves; order Coraciiformes; family Momotidae; genus Baryphthengus; species Baryphthengus martii. The sequence continues at coordinate 45,419 of VWZK01007192.1, forward strand.
AATGGCAGCTGGCATGGAGGAGAGACCAGTAACTGAGTTACAAAATGTCTGTGTTTCCTCTGCTTGGTATTTTGATGAAATATGTTTTACTTTCATTGTAAACAACTTATTGTGCACCTATTTTTTGGTGTTTTTTGGTTTTTTAGTAATTGGAGGAAGTGAACTAAAATTCACACTTCTGAACATATGCAGTTATAGATAGGAGTAATAACTGTTTTCCTGCATCCTAGATATATTTAGAATGTTTTGGGCAGTCCTGTGATACATGGCATTAATGTGCTCAGTTTCACTGTGCTTAGTTTATGGTTTATAGGCAATTGTTATGACAAGAGCTGCCAAAATTCGGAATTGTTTGGATGGCAGATAGAAGAATTTGAGACCCTTGTGCTGTCTTAATGCTTTTTACTTTTCTAGGTGATTGCTAAGCTTATAAGAAATGGCTCCATGCTGAGAGGTGGTTTGGCAGTGCCCTGGCAGTGCTGGGTTAACGGTTGGACTCAATGATCTTAAAGGTCTCCTCCAACCAAAATGATTTTGTGATTCTGTATTTCTAAAGCATTATTTCTTTCAGCATCCATACTTTCCTACCTACTTTAAAAAATATTCTCGTTTAGGATGCATATTCAGCATTTTTAAAAACTATTCTGCGCTTGCAAAGGAAATGCATTATTTTTAGCAGAGCAGAGCGCGGAATGAAGCGCAGTAAAATGATGTCCAGATACCTTCTTCAGCACTGTGCCTGCCTTTGTAATCCCTGCCCCTCCCTGAGTGCTGTCATGTCCTTAAACCGTTGGTGTTGCATACCGGGATAGGTTATTTTTGGTTTTTTTCTTCATAGTTACTGTAGGTCATTGTATATTATGTCCCTTTAAAAACTAGTGGCTGGACATCAAAGAAGGATGCAGCCAGGCCTTTGGATCAGGCAGAAATCAGCTTCAAAACATCTGCACATGTTGCTCCTATGGGAAATTAGTGAAGGATGTGGGCAGAGGGAGAGAGAGGTGTGACTGAAGAGTCTACACGTGTATTGTGAGTCTAAATTGTTGGTCACTTTGAGAAGAGTAGGGAGCAGACATACAGCTGAGCTTCAGACCTGGTGGAAAGAGATTTTTGTAGAAATCTTGAAGGGATGGTAAGTCGGGAGACACTGGAATGTTGCTGGCCGGAGACCAAACCTAAGTTAAGACCCTGCCTGGGGCTATCAATCTGAACAGTGGCTTGGAGGGACTCTTATTCAAAAGCTTTTATTTCTGTGCTATCACGGTTTTTGCTGGTTTAAGAAGTTCACTTTGCTTGCTTGTCATCTAAGGAGACTTTGGAGCTCTGGACTTCACGATATCACAGACAGCACAAAACCGTGGGGTGGCTGGTACACCAGACACTGAGGGGGACATGGGCAGGCTGGAGAACTTGGCAGGGAGGAATCAACTACTTCAGTTAGAGGCCGGGTATAGAAGTACCCTAAATAAAGATAACTCCTGTCCAATTCAAACACATTGAAGTGTCATTCCCTTCCTGCAAATTGAACTATATATTTAGAAATGCAACCAGATTTTGCCTGCATCTTTGCAGAATAATTAAATGAAGAACGACTTAATGAAGATCTGTAAGAACAGAAGAAGGAAAGGAAAGAGGATAGCTGGAAAAATAACAGCATAGAAGCAGGATGTGTCAGGAGTGTATGGAGTGTTGCTTGTATCAGAAGAAAGGAAAGAATGAATGTCTTATGCATTTTTAAATGTTATCTCCATTGACTGCCAAGGATAGCATTGTTAAATCCACTCATTTAAAGCTTGCTTGATTAATGTTGTTTAGGTTTCTGAGCCTCTTAAATTACTTCCAAAAGCAGGCTTTTCAAAAGTGCCGCCCTTGTTTTTTGCGGGGTGCTGAATCTTCATCACAGCTGGGAACAAGTGTGTGTGTGTGTGTGCGTGTGTGCGCGTGTGTGTGTGTGCGAGCGCGCGCGCTGTGACAGTGCGGCCAGACCTCAGGTGGCAATGGCAGTTGCTGTATCAGTGCCCAGAGCAGGTGGGTTTTCCTTCAAAAAGAAATCGATGTGGTAGAAAATGTATGCATTTGATTTCTGTTAGCAAGTTTCCAGAAACTTCCAGTTTTCTGATGCCTGTGTTGTCCACATTCTTCTGGAAACCTTTGCTGCCTGATTTTTTGAGCAGTGTGAGAGAGAAAATGTCCAAAGCGTTAGTTTTGGCTATTTCGTTTAATTCCCTGTCGCATACCTGAATTCTCCATGTAGCCTGAAAAAAGTTACTAGCTATTAATTCCTCTTCTAAACAACTTGTGGAGAGTAACTATTACTTAGCAGCCACTTTCAAACTAATGCTAGAAGTACTGGTGTCTGAATAGTAAACGAAATCGGTGTTCCTTTGGGAAAAGATGGGACTAATCTTAAACCACCAAAACAGTAATGGGTAAGTAATCTGAGTTTTCACATGTGCGAAATGCATCTTGCAGCATTTTAGCTCGAAGTTGTAGTATGGGTGATTATGACCTGGATGAACAAACTCGTTTTCTTTAATTAGTTACAGAGGTTACGACTGTCGAAGCAATTTATTTTACACTCAGACGGGTGAAATTGTGTACCACGTGGCAGCGGTGGGAGTGGTGTACAATCGGCAGCAGAACACACAGCGCTTTTATCTAGGTCATGATGATGACATTCTTTGCCTTGCTATTCACCCTTTAAAGGACTACGTGGCAACAGGCCAGGTAGGATGCCTGGTTATCTGCAATAAGAATCTGCAGTTGTTAGTACTGAATTCAGAAAAGCCGATTTTGGAGGAAGGAGGTCCAGGATACATTTATTCAGGTGAAGAACTGCATTTCTGTTGCAGATGGAATCGTGTTTAAAATCTGCAACCTAAGTGGTTTTTCCAGTGCTTTATATTAATTCTGAGGAGTATTTAGTTTATGGATTTGTGGGTTTTATTCGGCATTACGGTGCTTCTTCATGCTAACCAGAGCAGGAAACGTGCAATTAAAACAGATTGTTTAGTATCTTAATTGTGAAGTTAGCTATGTTGCTGTTACCTTCATGGATTATTATGTAACATGAAATTAGCTGTTGTTACTACATTCTAGCATTTCAGTTTCATTCAAAACTCACCTGGACCTGTTCCTGCGGGACGTGCTCTAGGTGATCCTGCTCTGGCAGGGCAGTTGGACGCGATGATCTTTCGAGGTCCTTCCCAACCCCTAACATTCTGTGATCCTTTGATTATGTTTTTGGTCATCACCTATAGCCAAACTCCTTATTGTTCTTATGTGTAACACAGGTATGCAAATTGCTGAAGGATATTTAATAGTTCATTTTATCTTCTGCCAGACGGTCATTTTAGATTCTTTTTTTTTTCACTCATGTTTTTGGACAAACCTGTTCCTATAAATGTTTGTACACCAGAACTTGAAGGTTTGATTTGATGTTTCAAAGGGTTTTAATTATTATTATCATTAGTATAACGTTGTTGTTGTTATGTAATCAATCAGAGAACATGTGAACTGAAAGTTTTCATAGAAATGAAATTTTGCTTATAATGCTTTTAATTTGTGTAAAAATGTTCAAAATGAACATAAATTTGCAGGTCAGGTTAGAGATGAAAAGCCTACGTGTGAGAATTGATTCTCTTTCATTTTAGAGCAGTAAAGTTTATGAATAAAAATATGCCTGGATTTACTATGTTTTAAAATACCTTATGCTGTCAACAGAAAGATACGCTCCATTATATACCGTTTTATACCCACACGTTATATACTGTTGTGTGCTGTTGTATTACCTGCAGAAACTGGGCAATGCAATAATCAGCAAGACTGGCTCAGATTTTCCTGAGAGCGAACGTGAAGAAAAGTGTTGCAAACATCACGTATTAACTTTGTGGCAAAACCAGAAATAGATTCTGGTTTTCTTGAGTCCTATCCCGAGTCTTAAACACAGGAGAGCGTTCTTTTGATTTTGCAGCCCTTTTTTTTGTGTGCGCGCTGAAGTGCGAAACCTTTTGGAATAGCAACTAATCTTGTAAATATTGACTAATAATGCTTGTACATAGTTGAAAAGAATAAGCTATATTCATTCTGTTTCTTACCAAGTTCTAGTTACCCGCTTTATTGTCATTCTAGTGGAGATTACTCCACAGGTATCAATCCATTAGACCCTGACATGGAGGCATTTGGAGGCGCATGAGAAGGCAACAGAAGTCACCTTGATTTCTCAAACACAGAGTAGCTTACACGGTAGCAGTAAAAATAACTTGTTATTTTTAGAAAGGGAATGATTGATAGAGAATTGATGGAATAAATATGCCACAGTGCAATCAATCAAGGGTGCTTTATTTTTTTTCCCACCAGAGGACTCTAGTTAATTGTGATTAGTATGCCTGAGTTCTTTGGAGGGAAGAGCGAGCCAGCAGGGGAGTTGCATTTGTAAAGCAGGAGAAGGAATAATATGCTGCTAGCCAGGCAGAAGTAATCCTAGGAAATTTGCATCGGTGGAATTTTTTTTTTTCAAATACTTTTAAAAGTATTTGTCAGTATTATACTTTTAAACAACTCTGTGAAGTAACTATGAAATGAGGGGGGAGGGGGAAAAAAAGCTTTTAAATATGTGTATTTGCAGGTTGGTCGAGATTCCTCAATACACGTTTGGGATACAGAAACAATAAAGCCACTCTCAGTATTAAAGGGCTATCACCAGTACGGTGTCTGTGCTGTTGATTTTTCAGGTAATAAGTATGTATTTGCTTCTTTATATACAAGTTTCGTTTTCTGTAGGAAAATACAAACTAATCACTTCTAATGAGCAATTGGGAATTTCTTTACACTGAAGATTTTGTATGAAAAATATTCTTCAGTGATCACTGTCAAATGAGAGGGGCTGTCTTAAAGTGATCAGTCATTAGAAAGAGCTCCTGCGGAGTCTTGCACGTCAGAAAATGCCGAACGGGGTCTGTGCTGTTTAATAGCTGAGCTGATCACTTTGGAATTTCTTTTGGCTGCCTGAGGCAGGCACTCACATCTGGAGTGTTGTGTCTGCATTACAGCTGTGTAAACAGATTATTGAGCAAATTGATCAGGTATGAACTTTTTTTTTTCTTTTTTAAATTCTGTGAGCCAATTGATTAGCACACTGGTAAATTAAGAAAGTCCACTTACGGAGTTCTTCTGGGCAAAAACAGCTCCTCTCTCTACCTTATACTAACATAAGAGACCGTCAGTTAAATCTTCTGAAATTTTTACACCCCATACATTTCTGTACCAATTTCCTCTTCTCCACTGGCTTGTATCCGTTCTTTAATGGTTTGGATTTGCTAGATAGGATCTCTAACTTCGCAGTGGGGATGTGTTATCGCAAAGACGAATAGCTTGGGGTCTTTGCTTCCCTGCCTTTCTTTGGTTCTCCTTTTTCAAGATGTTGTTTTCATTTCCCAAGTTCTGACGTGCATGCGTGGCAATTCCAAAGATGGGTGCACGTCAGAAAGTTGTTGATCTCAAGTGAGCACACATAACTTATTTCCTGAAGGTTAATGTAGCACACGTGTCAGAGCGTCTCGAAGACTTCACGCTGTTCCTGAGTTTAAGGACATTTCATAAACTTTATGGTATTGCCTCGCTGCTTCCCTGGTTAGAAATGAACAGCGATTTTAGAAAGAACAGAAAGTTCTCACAGTACTGCCTGTGGTGAAGGTTTTTGTGCAACTATATCAGTAACTATGTGAACAAAAGATGTCGTACAAACACAAGGGATCTAAGTACAATTTTTTTGACCGGGTAACTTAAAATCCTAAACTCCACCCAACTGACCACTCAAGTTTAAAAGCAAGTAGATGACAGACGTGCCTCTTGCCACGCGTCATACCAGTGCTTACCTGTTTGTACAGGCTTGAAATATTTGTGAAGTAAAAATATTCTTTAATATGGTTTCTTATTATCGCAATATAATATTCTCTCTCTACTCTCTTGATCATAAATGTATTTTTCTAGCGGATGGGAAACGATTGGCTTCTGTTGGAATAGATGATAATCACACTATCGTACTCTGGGATTGGAAGAAAGGAGAAAAGCTTTCAGCTGTAAGGTAGGAATTTAACTGTGTTTTGAAATTAGTACCTAAATTTAGTCTCAAATAACAGAAAGCAAAACCTTCATTAAAGAATAATAGTTCTCCAGTGAATTAGCGGTTTCTATCATTGGAGTGATACGAGTGACAAATTTAGCACAGCCTTAAAATTTTCTTTTTAAGAAAATACTCTAGTAGGAGTCAACAGGAATTATTACAATGACAGCTCAACTCGTGAGGAAAGAAGACATGGAACACAAAGTTTATTTATATTTATTTGGTGCATCCTGAAGTAATTTATTTAAAACTTACTCCATGCACTTCTGTTGGCCCTCCCAGAGATGGTGACACATACTCTGCTTTTCACATCCTTTTCACCAGTGGTCACGTCATTGTTGGGACAGTAGTTTGCAGTTGTTCTGCTCAGTTCTCTTTTCTTCAGGCTTCTCTCCTTTTCCTTTCCGAGTCCTGAGCAGCCTGATCTAACTTTGAAGTTAGCTCTGCCTCGAGCGGGAAATTGGTATAAATAACCTCCAAAAGTTAAATAATTTGGAATTTCCTTTGACAGCAGAGATGATTTCATGTGTGTTTATTAAGTAAAGTTTTAATCTACAAGATAGAATCCTATTTCTAATGTTGAATCATGTTTTTGAAACCTTTGACTTGTTCTTCTAAGGATATATTGCTATAAGGAGAACTCAGCAGTAATGTGAGTTGTTTTTTCTCCACTCTGGTTTCAGTATGTACCCTCTAAACATGATTCAAGGTAGGTTTGAAAGGGATTTATTATCCTCTGCAGATGCAATTTTTAAACTATCAGCTTTTATCCATTACGTTCAGTACTGATCTTCTATGATATTTACGCATTTTCTTTATAAAGACGCTTTTGTGTCTTATCCACTGAGGAATGAAACTATGGAATAGATCATATAGTTATTTGTCAAGTTAACTTGGCTTCTCTGAATATACAGGTGTAAGACTTTAATTTGTCTGCCTTTCACGTGAATTTTTTTTTTTTTTTTTTTTTTTTAATCCCCTTACTCTCTGAGCCCACTGATCTCACTTAATTCTTTTTTTAATCCCACTTTAACCAGTTCGTACTGGATTTTATTTCTGGAGTGTTTTTCCTCCTACTGACTCAGAGGAATTGAATAGAATTTTTGAGTTCAGCATCTATACTTAGCATTTTACAGTGTGAGTTTGGAAAGAAGCTGGTACATGCTTTTTGCCATTAGTTCATTTAGCGATCTGAAAGTGACAGAACATAAAAGATTATTGCCGCTCTTCAACAGGGAGCACAAGTTAAGGATTAGAGACTCTACTGCATTTTAAAGAAAAGAAAACCTTCTAGTAAGAATTTCTTTCCATGCATAGGTAGCAAACATAGTTGAAAGCTGTTTTTCAAAATGCAGAACTGAAGCAAGACATTAGTTTGATAGAAACATAGGAAGAAACCTACAACACAGAACAGGTTTTAGTGTTTTTAGGAACAACAGAACTTCCCGTTTAAAATTGCTGTAGCAGCATATGTTTAACAAGAAAAGCAGAAAAATAAAAATGTGGATGAGAATGGGAATTTCTTTTCAAAATGAGAGACTTTTAAGTAAGTTTTACACCTTTACACCTTTAAGTTTTGTCATGAGCTCTCGAAGGTCTAAATGCCGTATCGCTAATCTTAATGCAAATATATGTTCTTTTGCAAAGAAAATGCCTCCTAGTGGGTTTCTGAAAATTACTCGTCTGCCTTGGAAACTGAAGGGTAATGACTCAGTGTGTTAGTTCTTTCACTCTTTTCCTCATGATAAATTATTGTCGATGGTCTGGCAGTAAACATTAGCAAGGTAGAGAAAATAGACATTAACTAAAGACACCCAAACCAAAACCTAGTTGAAAATCTGAATAGTTATAGTTTTATTTCAAAATCTGAGTAGTTATGTTTCATTTTGCTTTGCATTTTAGGGGAAGCAAAGACAAGATTTTTGTTGTTAAGATTAATCCTTATATGCCTGAGAAATTGATTACAGTTGGAATTAAACACATGAAATTCTGGCGTAGAGCAGGTAAGGAAATTTTCCAGAATGACAGCATTTTCTTCTAAAGTATAAATATCGGCTCACTTATGGTATGTCTCATGCGTTAAAGGCAAATGTTTTCTCTGTGTATCTCTCTAAGTTAGTTTTGCCGTATTAGGAACAGTGGTAATAGAAATTATTTTTAAGATCGATTTGCTGTGGAGTTAGAGCTACACAAATAGAAAGGTCCCTGCATTTCCTACTGTCTGTTTCTGTATCTAATAATGACAAAGCGCATCTGAAAATGTTACAGAACTGCTGGAAAATCGTAGCACCGATTATGGAAGAAGGACCGTTAGAGTATCTATGTTGTAAAGAGGCAAAAATAGAAATAAATTTAAGGCTATAAAAATCTATGTACAGAAATTCCAACAAAGTACTTGAAGAGGATTCCTGTGCTATTTGAGACCTGTTTGTTTAGATACCTCTGTTGGTCTTGGCAATTAAAAACCAATATAACGCAGCTTGCTTTATCTGCGTGAAGAAGTTTGAAGAGTGAAAAATCCATTCCCTGTTATTAGTGTGAATTTCATTTGTTTCAGACCTCGACATGTGTATAAAGACATATGCACTAGAGAAGAGTAGCTTATCTGCTAAGAAGGTTCTAATTATTCACACAGAATTTACGCACATCAACTCACATAAGTCCCTGACAAAGAGTAATTTTGGAGAGAAAAGTCTGCGATGGAGAAAGTGACACGAGTTGTCTCAGTTCTGGCTCCAACAGAAATTAATCAAGATTGCCTGCGAGCAAGCTGTTGAAGTCTATATAAATGATTAATTTTAAGAGTTCTGCTTTCTATCTGTAGAAGGAGCAAAATGTCTCAGAGTATTTACTGGATGAATTCCTATAAATCGTTTTGAAAGAAATCTTAGCTATGATAAAAGCCTTGAGATGGTGGTTTTGAATAACGAAATGAAATTGTTTAAAATGCCTCTCTTTTTCAATCAAATTTCTCGAATGCTCGAACCCAGCTGGGTGAAACTGCAGTGGAACACCAGCAAAGCAGTCACTGGGAAACCTAGTGAGCAGAGTATCGTATCAGAGCACCTTAACAAATGCCAGGTCTCTGGAATCTGCAGCAGAGCAGATACATGATGTGGGAAGTGACACCAGTGTATATGCTCGGGACTAAATTTTCATCAGTGCCGAGCGATGGCAGGAGAGGTTCAGAGACCTTGCCTCTGAAAGTACGAGAATAGTGTGGTCAGATTCTGGAGGACTTCTGCGTTCTACCAAAAGAAGTTTCTTTGAGAATTGTGAAAACAAAAATGTGGCTTTCTAGCCAGAAGTTACGGTGTGTTATACTTGTACTTATATCTTAGCTATGATATTTTAAAGCATTAAAAAAATTATGCAGCTATCATAGAATCACAGAGTTGGTTGGAAGAGACCTTCGAGATCAACCTTCGACCCTCCACTGCAAGCTCACCGCTCAACCGTGTCGCTAAGTTTCAGGTCCGCCCGCCGTTTCAGTACCTCCAGGGATGGAGACTCTGCCACTGCCCTTGGCAGACTACTCCAACATTTGATAACCCTTTCAGTGAAGAAATAACATTTCTGTTATCCAGAGACCAATATAGCAAACCTCTAGAATAAATTAGAAAACCTCTTGCTGAAAAGATACTGTGAAAAGGATGGGATGTCACGATGTAAACTCTGTTTTTCTTTTCTTTCAAGTTAATTTCATGAGAAATTTCTATGAACTGTGTGGGTTTTTTTGTTTAGCTATGAGTTTACAAATGCACTTTCTCTTTGCACGTCTATGTGGGTGTATGTAAATATTCAAATCCAGATTCAAGTAGTCAGTTAAAAATAAGGTGGTTTTCTTGAAAGGTGCCAAATGCTACAAAAATTTTATTTCCTGAGAGCGCTTCTCTGGCTCAATTTTTTGTGGAGCCTGAGTGAACCAGGAGAAAAGGACGTGTCGATCTGGGTGGGTAAGGTTGGTTTTTTTGAAAATAATTCTAAGTAAATGTCTGATAACGTATTTTTGGCTTGAAACAGGCGGAGGACTAATTGGGAGAAAGGGCTGCATAGGTGCGTTGGGAAGAACCGATACAATGATGTGTGCAGTCTATGGCTGGACTGAAGAGATGGCGTTCTCTGGAACTTCCACGGGGGATGTGTGTATTTGGAGAGATGTGTTTCTCATAAAAACTGTCAAAGCACATGATGGTCCTGTGTTCAGCATGCACGCATTGGAAAAAGTAAATAAACTGCTCGTTGTTTTTTCATGTCTGGACAAAAAATGCCTATGAAGTTAGGCCTTTCCCAAACTCAGGAATCCAGGGCTTTATTTGCATCGCAAAAACCTTGTAAGGTCCAGATTCAGAATCGTGCTTTATGCGTGTCTCTAATTCTTGTTTTGTAGCATGCTGTTTCTCAGACCCTTGTGGTCCAGTAACACCTTATTCAGTAATTTTCGTGACCTCTTACTAAGGAGAGCATAGTAACTTATGTTAAGTAATTTTACTTTTCCATTTAAGCATCCGTAAGTTTAATGGAATACATGAGCTTGTGAGAGAGGAAGTAGATCGTACTCTTACTATTTTGTGCTGTAATTCCTGCTTACTTAGAGAAGCATTCAATCTGTAGATCACCAAGCACTGTCTCCTGATTCTTAACTTCTTTTGACTTCAGGGAGACTTTAAGCATGTGCTTAAATGTGAATGGGTGTTTTGGTTGAATTACTTGTGTGTTTGAAGTTATATAAATGTTTGTGTTTCGCTAGACCAAGTTACTCCACTTTCTAATATTTGAGTTTCAATATAGTGGCTTTGGACAAAACATGTGTTAGTCATATTGCAAGAACTAAGTGCTCCAAAGGAGAGTGCTAACGATTTCAGTATTGAGTATCCCTCTTGCTTCATTAGATAGCTGTAAATTAATTTTTGAAGACAGAATGGCACAAATATGCATATATTTACACCATTAAGCACTAATCAAAGTTTGGTGAGTGGTACTAAGTTTGGCGTGGAGTAATGAGGTGAAATGCCAAAGGGATTTGAGGCTAAATATCAAGAAAAACATTTCAGTATGCCAGTTAAATTATTTTGCTAGTATGGTAGAAGCATAGTGGTTAGAACTTCTAAATCCAGGCTGCGTACGTGGACTGTACAGAACTGTCCTGCCTTCGTCAAGAGAATTTAATCATTTTGTTGCTCCTGCTCTTTTCATTTCTGACATCCGTAGTTCTGTGCGTTGCGGTGTTGTACATAATCCATTTTCAGTATTGGCTGAAATCACTGAAAAAGTAAGGAAAGATAATAATTGATTATAACTTGGCTTTGTTTTTGGTTTCGTTCTTGGTTTGTTGTTCCTCCCCCCCCAGGGATTTGTCACTGGAGGAAAGGATGGAGTAGTAGCTCTGTGGGACGATACCTTTGAACGTTGTCTCAAAACCTATGCCATCAAAAGGGCTGCTTTGGCCCCTGGGTCTAAAGGTAACACAGACCTGATCCTATTTAAAATCTTTTCTTTGGAAAACACCTTCTATGGAATTGCTTTCCCCAATAGGAGGAAATCCACGTTTGATATAATGAATACTAAAAATTTTTATTTTTTTTTAAGCTTCATTGTTTCTAAACAAGTAGTTTTACTGTTGGGAAGGAAAAGGTACGTTGCAGTGTCGGTTTGCACATTTGGTGGGTGCAGATGGTAATATTAACCTCATTATCTGCCTGCACTTTAAGCCTTTTATCACCCAGGTGATTTCTTGTGGTTTTGGGGTGTTGTTTTTTTGGTTTTTTTCAGCGGCAACCAAAGATTTCTAATCATGAAGTGTCTTATCTGATCTTTTTTGTTTTGGAGGAGGAATGGAATTCAGAATTGTATTTAGTTTTGTAAGGTGTTAGTACAGTTTATGACTTAATTTTCTGTAAGTTCTTAATGTATTTTTAAATTATTTAAGAACATTTTCATTCCTAATACTATGATTTCTTCCATTTATTCTTGATCTTAGTGCTCGTTTACAGTTTTCCCCTATTTGACATTCTGGATAGCCTTTTCTCTTCCCTCCCTTGCCTTAAAATTACATTTGAAATGTTCTAATGTATGTGGTTTGGTTTTTAAAAAAAAATCATGAATGGAAACACCCGTTAACTAAAACATTCTACTACAGAATATCTCATTCTCTTATCGGGCTAGTAAAAGGCTAGAGTCGAAGGTACAATAAATGCTAGCAATATAGTAGTATAGTTGATGCTGCACCCCGCACATTTTTCCCCTAAGATTGCCAGTGAGTCAGGCTGATTAAACTTTGGAGGTGATCAGTTGAGGAGAAAGATTAGCGTCAGTCGGGTAGTTGCTAATGATTCCCAAATGAAGTGCAAGTTCTTCTCTGCAGTAATAAGTTTTTACTTTTTTACTACTGAGTATCTTTTTCTACAGTGAGAATGTCGTGTGCGTATGAGTGAAAAATCCTCTTTACGGCATAATCGAGAATCTTCTGTCTTCTAACGTTTTCATGTTCTAGGTCTCCTCTTAGAAGATAATCCTTCTATACGTGCCATATCTTTAGGACATGGTCATATCTTAGTGGGCACAAAAAATGGTGAAATACTGGAGGTGGATAAGAGTGGACCAATAACTCTGCTGGTTCAGGTACATGTTAAATATCAGTCAGATATTCCATACCCCAAACACTGTTTTATTTTTCAAGTAAAGATTATTGTGATATGATTAATTACCAGTGAAGTTAGCGAGTTACCATCACTTCATAGATTCTTAATGCTGGACTAGACCATTATCATTTTTTAATGGGCAAAACATATCACAGAATTTCGTGTACTAATTTGTTCAACAAGTTCATCCTTTCAAATGGACCAAGATCATGTTTCTGTTAGTTGGTTTGTTATTTTTTAAAAAAATAAAAATCTGTGAAACTGTATATCATCCACCAAATTCATAATTAACTTTTTCTGAGTACTAACTACTCTTATTATTTTTTAAAGCTGTCTCTTTAAGTTTTATTTTTAGATTTTGGTTGTAATTTGGTTGTGTAAAAAACATTTCAGTGTTATTTGCCATACCAAACAGGCTGTATTTCTTAAGCCTGACTATGAAACAGATTTTAAAAATATTATCATTGTATAGTTTTCTTTCATACTTTAATGAAATCTGTGGATCTTTAATTCACTCTTCTGAGTGGCCAATGCAGTATGTAAAGAACTACGTGTTTTAAAGAATGTATTAGAACCTAAGGTAAAGAAAAAAATCTGGATCATAGAATGGTTTGGGTTGAAAGGGACCTTTAGAGATCATCTAGTCCAACCCTCCTGCAATGAGCAGGGACATTTTCAACTAGATCGGGTTGCTCAGAGTCCCATCCAACCTGACCTCGAATGTTTCCAGGGATGGGGCATCTACCACCCCTCTGGGCAACCTGTTCCAGTGTTTCACCACCCCCACTGTAAAAAATTTCTTCCTTATATCTGGTCTGACCCTACCCTCCTTCAGTTTAAAACCGTTACCCCTTGTCCAATTGCCATAGGCCCTGCTAAAAAATTTGGCCCCGTCTTTCTCATAAGCCCCTTTTAGGTACTGAAAGGCCACAATACGGTCTTCCCAGATCTTCTCTTCTCCAGGCTGAACAACGACAACACTCTCAGCCTGTCTTCACAGGAGAGGTATTCCAGTCCTCTGGTCATTTTTCTGGCCCTGCTCTCCAACACTCCAACAAGTCCATGTTTATCTTGTACTGAGAACTCTAGGGCTGGACACAGTACTCCAGGTGAGGTCTCACCAGAGCAGAGTAGAGGGGGAGACTCACCTCCACACCGCTTTTGGTGCGGCCCAGGATACAGTTGGCCTTCTAGGGTGCAAGCGCACATTCCTGGTTTGTGTCCAGATTTTCATCCACCAACACCCCCAAGTGCTCCTCCACAGGACTGCTCTCAATGCTTTCACCCCCCCAGCCTGTACTGATACTGCCGAGTGCCCTGACCCAGATGCAGGACCTTACGCTTGACCTTGTTGAACCTCTTGAGGTTCACATAGGCCCACTTTCCCAGCTTGTCCAGGTCCCTCTGGATGCCATTCTGTCCCTCAGGCATGACAACCTCACCACATAGCTTGGTGTCATCTGCAGACTTGCTGAGGGTGCACTGGCTCCTGCTATCTGGCATTGGCATAGATGTATGGATGTGAGGGTTATTTCTCAGGGAAATGTTTTCTCTAGTACTAATAACTGTAATTTGCATGTCTGCTGTAAGTAGCAGAGTGAGGTTTTTTTTCAGATGGTTTTATACTTCTACTCAGATGTTTTGTATATTCTAAAGATATGCGTGTGCTCTGTTTTTTCTTAACTTCCTTAAATGTATTACTTCATATTTCAGTTTAAAATAATACAAAGTCATCTGATTCATTGTGGTTTTTTTCAGGGTCACATGGAGGGGGAAGTTTGGGGTCTAGCTACTCATCCTCATTTACCTATTTGTGCCACTGTAAGTGATGACAAAACCTTAAGAATATGGGATTTATCTCCTAGCCATTGTATGTTAGCTGTTCGCAAATTGAAGAAGGGTAAGATGCTTAGTATGAAAAAATATTTCCCTAAATTCAGTTAACATCTGCTAGTATCATGAACCTTTCAAAGGAAGACTGCGGAAAATCCTGTGTTAGCCCAAATCATTTTTTTTGTTGGTGCTATGTTCACGAGTTACCTTGGCCCTTAAGCTAACGAATCTGTACAAAATACTTCTATGTAACACCGTTCTTGAGATTAATTGAAATCGTAACATATTTGAAGTCGGTGAATCTACAGTAACATTTGAGCCAATTACTTACATCTGCCATGTTGCTTATAGCGTTGTAAGCTTTTCTGAACAGTGGAGGATTTCAGTTTGAGAAATTTTTGGAAGAAATATTAGGAGTATTGCTGAATTTCTGTTGTCAATAAAGAATCTAGAATGTCAAGGAAAGAGAGCAGGCATCAGATTCTTACCGGTTGTATATTATATAACTAAATTCTGTCTTGACAGATGGAAAATCTGTTTTAAGTGACATCATATAAGGAGACTTATTTTGGAATTACACCAGACTGCAGTGACTTAATTTGCTGACGAGACACATTTTGAGATACTTTGGCGGTCTTAAAAAGCGCTTGTGTACAGTACAGAAGGAGTTGCACACTTCTGCAGACTGCAGGAATGGAAATGAGATCATATTTGATAATTAAAAAAAGGGCAAGGTTTGATGACTAAGAAAAATGTCTGTGCAGCTGAGGAGTAACCAAGGAGCAGAAGTCTCAGGTTCTAGCTGATCACGGGATGGCAATTACGTGTGGTAGTGAAGTATTTTTCCCAGGCCAGTGAAGTATTCATATAATTTACAAGAGACTGATCAGAACATTTCTGGTGTACACTTCTCGTCTGTGTTCAGCTGATTCAGCAATTAGACTGAAAGTTAAGTGTGGAAAAGGAGGTGCTACAGGATGGTGAATGAGAAGATTTCCAGGGGAGCCAGCTAAATAAAGGGTTACTGTCTACCAGTTCATCAGAGGAACAAATAGCAGGGAAAAATATTTATGTTAATGAAAAATTCTGGCATGGAAACACATCTATATAAACTGACCATAAATAAATTTAGATTGGAAATGAAACTGTTTTTCAACTGAAACTTGGCATGTCTGCTAAAAGGATTGTCTGACACAGTGAGCAAACTGTGTCACACGTGATAGCAAACAAATGGATTCTGTAAGTTCAGAAGGTCTTTTGCAGCTGTGTTCTTACAAGAGACGACTGGCACCAGATACTAAGGGGAGCAAATTAAAAATATATCAACAATAATGATTAGTCTATGTTACTACTGTAGAAGATGTGACAATTAATAGGCGAATAGATGTAATCTAAGATTCTGAGGTTGTGGACTTGATAATTTGCCAATAGCTTCTGTGTGCTATCACAAATGTAGAGCTTGAAAATTATCTTGGCAGCATCTAAAAAATTCCATTAGATTATGGACTATAGGAATAGCTTCCCTTTACTACTGGAAAAATAAGTCTGAAAGAGGGGTTATGCCCTGTAAATGTACCTGAATGCCATTTCTGTATCCCTCACAGGAGGTAGATGTTGCTGCTTTTCTCCTGATGGAAAAGCATTAGCTGTTGGTCTCAACGATGGAAGTTTTTTGATAGTTAATGCTGATACCCTGGAGGATCTAGTCTCCTTCCAGCACAGGAAGGATGTTATTTCAGAGATCAGATTTTCTCCTGGTAAGTGATTCAAAATGAAGATTTTTTTTTTTTTATGTCCAGGTTGTTCAAGCAAGTTTTATAACCTTTAACAGATAAAAGAGGTAGAGACTTATAGTACTTTTATACACGTAACACAAGTCAGCAAGGATAATGTTAGTATTTTGAAAAATATTGGCTGTGAAATCCTGTGTTGCTCATTTAAGGATGAGACAATTGGAACAGGTTTGCTCCTAGTAACCTCCTGAATGCAACAGTCGATTTGAAATCATGAACATCCAGCTGCCTCTCTTAAGTCGCTATGATTCCACTTTAGGGGCTCTATAAGTCTGGCTTTTCGCTGATGTTACTGGTGGTTAATGAGAGTGCTTGAAACCGATGTGGCAGAAAGTCTTGGCATCTGCTTTTGTTCTTCTTTTTCCACTTGCAGTGCTTAGCAGTCCCAGTAAGATTAGTGGTTGGGGGTTTTTGTTTGGTGTGTTTGGGGTTCTTTTTATGATTTTGTTGTTGTTGTTTGCTTTTTTGGTTGGTTTGTTTGTTTGCTTGTTTGTGTCAAAGCATACAGCTCTTATTTAGGAACTCAAATATATGGCCTGGACTAATAATACTACTTCATCAAAAATACTCTTCTGTAGGTGAAATTCGATGCAAATTACTAATTCTCGTGCAGTGTTACTTGATGGTTACCTAAGCCTTCCCACTCTTGAGTGCAATAAATGTTTAAAAATTCATCACAGTTTTTATTGTTTGAAGATGTAATGATGTAATGGTTCTATTTCATACTGCTTTTGATTATGTGATATGAACATTAGTCTGTCAGGGGCTACGTATAAATTAGCAAGCTTGTTTCAAAGAAATTTGAGATGCTTATAGCTAAATTCCAGAATGTACTGGGGTTTAATATACAGGGTACTACAATTTTTGAAAATGTTTTGGTTTTCTGCTGATGTGTTTTAGGGGCTGGAAAGTACTTAGCTGTGGCATCCTGTGACAACTTTGTAGATATTTACAATGTAATGAGCAGTAAACGAGTAGGAATCTGCAAGGGAGCCTCCAGCTATATCACGCACATGGACTGGGACATGAGAGGTAAGTAGCATTAATTCTAAGAATCCGGGAGATTGATTCCATTATAGACTAAATACCTCTACAGTATGACTTTATGGCATCACTGACAGATTTGTTTCTTCAGTTTGTGAATATGCTCACAGCATCTGAATAAATATAAAACCGTGATTTTTTTATTTTTTTTTTTCTACTGTTTATGTATTTAGAAGTTGTGTGATTTGAAGGAACATAGATTGGTTTGTTGTTCTGGATTGGTGGGGGTTTGTTTGGTTTTTTTACATCTTCTCTGTTTATTGTTTGACTTCTTGACTAATGTACTGCATGATGCAGTTGCATCTGTAGCTCAGGAATATGTATCCTTGTTGTCAAACATAGCAGAAAGACTGGATTTCCTGTCTTCTTGAGTCTTAATACGTGGTTAATTTAAATACTAACTTTATTCCTGTTTCATAAAAAAACAAAGCAGAGCAACTGTGCAATCTATTAGTTTGTGCTCTTACTCTTCTACACAATATATTGTTTTTGAAACAACAGTCCAATTTAATTTGAAAGAGCGTTGTAAGTCACCTTCCTCTGAGAATTTTGGAAACAGGAAGAGGACAGACACATTAATGAGAACTTCCCTTAGAAAAGTAGCAGTATAAAGGCAAGTAGAAGCCAGCTGCTTGGAAGCAGCTGTTGGCCAGAGAACGTATGTGCTTCGCAGTCCTAAGAGCACACGTGTACTGGTCAGACAGTTGTCACAAACAAGCTCTGAATTAAACTCTGCACATTTTGTCTACCATCTGATGGGACAACCATAAGCAGGTGTCAAGGTTTAGGGTCAGGGCAGCCCGTTAGACCTATAACAGATACTCTCTGTTTACCTCCCTCCCTCCTCAAGGGGGAAGAGAAAAGGAATAAAGGAGACTTATCGATTAGAAAACGAAACTAGAACAGCTTTGGTGAAAATGGAAATAATACAAATGGAATATATATACAAAACCAGTATCGAACCCAACCCTCCCTGATGGCAGTTACGTCACTTGTCACCGCTGATGTTGTGGAGCAGGCACTGGGGAAGTCCTGGACTGGGCCTAGCAATAGATGGGAACCGAGTTCAGGAGCTGGATTCCAGTGCTGGATTCAGGAACACACAGATCAGGATCAAAAGAGCTCTCTTCGGATGCTGGCCATTTAAGAGGCGAGGAAGAAGCTGAGAGCACCCCAGGGGAGCTGAGAGCCCTCAGCTTCGCACCGAATACGATGTAGATTGGATGGAACACCCTTCTGATCCGTTTAGGGTCACCTCTGCTGGCCACTCCTCCCTGCCTGTGCAGCCTTTTTACATTCTGCACCCCCAACGTGGTACACAAGATTTATCAGGGACCTTGGTCTGCACAGCCATCCTTGGTAGTAACTCTAAACATCGAGTGTTATCACTGCTAGGAGCAGACACCGTCTGCAAAAACATGCTGCTAACTTCAGAAAGGGCAGTTTGTTAGAAGAACGTAACTGGAAAGTGTAATCGTTGAACGGAATTGTTCTGTTCTAACTCAAACCAAGACGAGAGGAGAGAAAACTGATGCATGATTGCAGTTTTCAAAGAGAGGAGGAAGGACTGTGAATTTAAGGGGGTAAAGGACTCAGATCTTTGGAAGCCGATACTTCCAGATCTACTGTTTACATTTGCAACTTCTGTTGCATACAGGACCACGTAAAGAAATGATTTGTGTAAAACTGTTGCCAACAAAAATGTCAAAATAAGCTGCTGCTGTTGTGGCAAAATGGAGTCTTATATCTTATGCTAATATACAATATGTAATATGTTTTATAGGGAAGCTCTTGCAAGTCAACACTGGTGCTAAAGAGCAATTGTTTTTTGAAGCTCCTCGTGGGAAAAAACAGACAATTCCTAGCTTGGAGGTGAGGAAATAGACTGCCGCCTTAATTTCTTTGCAAATTAGAATTATGATACAACCGTCTATACCACATAACAAGGAATGATCTACAAAGCTTTAATTTTCACTGATGCATTGAAAAAGCTTCTGTTGAGGCATTTGCTGTCCTTCATTGTTCAGTTAGATAGCACGATAAATAAATAAAGGATCTCACGTCTGTCATTTCTGGGGATTTGGC
Source organism: Baryphthengus martii (assembly GCA_013396935.1). Classification (NCBI taxonomy): domain Eukaryota; kingdom Metazoa; phylum Chordata; class Aves; order Coraciiformes; family Momotidae; genus Baryphthengus; species Baryphthengus martii. Next base: position 64,939 of record VWZK01007192.1, read on the forward strand.
TGACTTAAGCACTTGCGAATACCTCGCTCGACTTCTGCATGCCTCTCTTGGTACCTAAACATCTTTGAAAAACTATGGCAGGTTACTTAGCCCTAAGCTTGCTGTGGAAAATCTCATGTCTGTCTACATAACAATGCAATATAGCTAGGCAAGTATAGTATATTGTAGCTATAATAGTGATTCGTTTTTTCAGACGTGGAGTATTGTCACAAGACAGAGGGTGAAAAGGGGTAATTGTCAAATGATGTTTTCTATGAGATCGAGGGGCAGTTTTGAAAAATGTATTTTCTCTAACCTGAAAGGGCAGATGTGGTCAGAATTTTTTTAATCCTTCTAAAGTTTTTGGAACTGGAAGTTAATGGAGGTAAAATTAAGGGTCTTGAATGAAATCCTGAATAGTCAAAAATGTAGTGGTTAATATGTTAAAATATTATCTTTTAGATGTGACATATCTTTCAGTGCAAGGACTTTTTCCTGACATCAGGTATGGAAGAAAACTGCCTGGGAAGAAGCATGCTCTGTCTCAAACAGGTTGTTTTTGTAGGTAGAAAAGATTGGCTGGGCGTCATGGACAAGTGTTTTGGGCTCTTGCTGTGAAGGAATCTGGCCTATAATTGGTGAAGTCACAGATGTAACTGCCTCGTGCCTCACTAGTGATAGTAAAGTGTTAGCCACAGGAGATGATTTTGGATTTGTGAAACTGTTCCGATACCCTGCTAAAGTAAGTAATTTTCAGCCGTTTCTGGAGCAGATTAATTAATAAAACTGCCTTTTAAAAACTGAAAATTCGTCACTCAGAACAAACTAGTGCTTTTATACTTTTGTCCTTATGATCAAAGAAGGCATTCAGTTTTCCACTGCAATTTGCAGTGGAATAAACTTCCAGTTACTAAGGATGACCATTGCAGGTCAGTTTAAAGAGCCTTCTCATGCAGTGTCCTGTTGCCAAATGCATAGGAAAAACTGTAAGAATGGGAATGGCACAGGCAGTGTCTGGTAATATGTTAGGCAGTGTATTTATCAGTGTCATTTTTAGCCCCTTAAGCTCTTGTTTTGAAAGACAATGAATAGTTCTCACCTTCATTTCTTTCATGGTTTTATAGACCTTCATTCTATTCGCCATCAGTAATTTTTCTGTAAGATTAAGAGCTTTAATATTTCTTAATCACGCGTCATAGAAAAGCCTTTCAGAAGCTCGTTATAGTTTACTGCTCTTCTAGAGCCTTTCTAGTTGTCGATATTTATCTTTAAACGTGAAGTTTTGAATATTTTGCTGTGCTAGAGATGGTAACAATGCACAAGTATTGACTCAAAATCATCTATGTGCATTGTATTCTTATTCTGTTAGATTGTTTTCTCTTGTAGGAAAAATGATCTAGTGTTTATTGCTGGAATCTGTTTATAAACAAATTCTCGCATGCCTAGTGTGGAAATATGGTTAAAATTTTATGAAGTTGCTGTAGGAGAGGAACATAAAAACGTAAACCACCCGCAGCGTAAACTGTAAAGAAGTTAAGGACGTGGTGTTGTGCACTGGCAACTCATTTCAGTTTTATCTAGGAGGCTGGTTACATTTAATCTGTGCCTTTTCTTCTCTCTTCTTAGGGAAAGTTTGGAAAATTTAAGAGGTATGTTGCTCATAGTACCCATGTAACAAATGTCCGCTGGACCTACGATGACAGTTTGTTGGTCACTGTTGGAGGAGCAGACACCTCTTTAATGCTGTGGACTTATGAGATGGAAGGACATTGGGATAGCAGGCAGTGTGACAGTGAAGAGTCTGATTTGGATTCTGAAGAAGATGGAGGTCAGTAATCATTGATAAACGTAGCTGAATTATGCCGGCTCAAGAAGACTTTATTAATGGAAAACTGCTCATTTAGAAATAATCAAGTTGTATATATAATCATTTCAATCTTAAATAAGGAAGACAGTTCAAAAACGTGAGCTAAAATTTCTTTTGGGGGGAAAGGAATGATAAACTGTTGTGGAGAAAATGATAATGAAGTGAACTTAACAGCAGGTGTCGTGTAGCGAGGTCCTTTGTTAGTGGCCCTGAGCTAAGGCCAACCAGGCAGAAATGGGATAGCTGTGAATGTCCCTTGAATCTTTGCTAATAGTGTTTTTTCTGTAAAGATATTGTACAGAATTTTTTCTTAGAATGTTTTTTTATGAATAGTATTCATAATTCCCAGCTACTTTCTTTCTGTTGTGTATTTATGTTACTAATAATACGTGATAGAGTTGTTCTTGTGCTATTGTTGAAACCTTTTTTTTTCTTTTTCTGGTATCTTTTTTTGTTTTGATACTGTTCGCTTTAATTTTGTTAGGTTATGACAGTGATGTGACAAGGGAAAATGAAATTAATTACACCATCAAAGCCTTATCAACGAACATTAGACCGATGTTTGGAATTAAGCCTCATCTGCAACAAAAGGAGCCAACCTTAGATGAAAGGTAATTGCTAAATTACAACTCTAGCCTAGAAAGCAATCTGAAAAGATGATTAATAGTAAAACATTATATTGGAATATATGTACAAGTTTAAAGGGTATGTATGAAAAGAGTGGAAATATTTCTTTGAAGGAAAAAAAACCAACGTTAAGAACAATTTTGCCTAAGAACTAGGCTGTATCTGTCTTTCAGAAAGCAGAAAAAGTGACAAGTGATGTAAGCACAGTACTATGTATGGGAAGTTTCTTGAGCTAATTGAGTTATTAGCTGGTGTTTGATAATATGTTCTTAGAATCATAGAACGTTTCAGGCTGGAAGGGACCTCCAGAGGTCGGTGGTCGTTCTTTTTGAAGCTTAAATACTGAGTGGTATCTAGTGGTGGTGTTATAGGCATGAACCTGTGCAGTTGTTTCGTTGAAAGACAGCTCTCAGCTTTTTTGGTTTTTGCCAGCAAACTAGTCTGACTAATTCAGCTGTGATTGCTCCTTGCATTGTTTCTGTCTCCAGATGTCTTCCACCTTTATCTGAAAAAATCTGTCCAAAGTGGTTCTACAGTTTATATTAATGAGGCCTGGAAAATGAAGTCGATCGCTTTGCTGCCTTAGTTGGTTCACTCTCACATACTGTACTAGAGAAGGGAGTGGGGAGCAGAGTAGAATAAGACCAGCGGGTAAAGTAGATGTGAAATCAGAGAAAGGATTTACAACCACTAGAATCTAACATGTTGTAGAATCTGCAGCTGAGAACAGGATCCCGATAGTTGTTTGTTGTCAGCAAACTAGTTGGGAACAGTGTATGTGAGGGAAAAGGAAAGAGGGATTCCTTTCAATAAGTATTACTAGAAGCTGACTGAGTTGTGGGTTTCAGTTTCAAATAAAATATTAAACAAAATTCTTTCTTAGGTTCTGATTCAGAATGCATAAAAGTTCATGAAAGAATTTAATTGCCTGTATTGTTTAAAACTTGGGGGCCCTAAAACTCGAAAGAAAATTTTTTCTAGAATATAATGAAATCAGAATATGGTTCCTGTATGCATTTTGACTTCTGTTCTGCTGAAGTAATACTGTGTAATATTGGTAAATGTTTTACAAAGTGTGCTTTCATAGATACTAATTTTTATTTCATTTTTATTTCCTTTTGCTTCCTCTGAAGGCAGGGGGTAGTGAGGTAAGTTTATTTACACAAAGTCCAGGATCAAACACAATTTAATGTTAAACTGCTTGAGGAAAGCAGTTATGCTTTGAAATAGAAGTGAAGGCTTTAACTCTTTACTATTAAATAGTAGTTGTTAATGGGTAAAAAGTGGATAAGAGACAAAGAATAAGCCCAGTTCTCGGTTTGAGTAGACACGAGTGGATGCTAAACAGAGTATTTGAGAGGAAATGGTCAAGTCTTATCCTCTTTTCCTTAATACTTTGGAGTGGCTACGGAACAACTTAAGTAGCTCTAGTTAGAGAGCTCATTTAACTTCTTGTGGACTTCTGGGAGACTCTCTCAGGGCATTGATGTAGAGGTCCAACATGAAATCAAAAGTGCAGGGAGCACGTTGCAGATGCCCGAAGTGGCTCTATGCGCGGTATCGCTGTGTCTGCACCACTGTGGGACAAGAGAAGGGCTCCTGACTTTGCTGCAGGATTGTACCAATGCACCTTTATTACTCAAGGACCTGGGCTGCTAGACCCACACAACATTCAGATGACATGCAGAGTCACCAGCGTAGGGGCCTGCATTAGGTAATGAGGTTTTGCACATACTCCATTTAGGATATGTGTGTGCTCAAAAAAATGCTTGGACGTTTCTAGGAAACAACAAATCCTTAGGCTACAGCCGGAGAAGGCCACCCTTCAGATTTGCAGACTGAGCTGAGAGGAGAGGGCACTTGGACCTACACTGGTTAAGAAAGGAGAATCCCTCTCATAACTACCTGGACACTGTTTCCACAGTGAAATCCTATCCCTGTGGTGACATATGACAGAATTGTATTAATCGTTGTGTATCCCTCTGTAGACAACCTGGACCTAATCAAGAGAGCCACTGTTTTCATCTAAATTTTAGCTCATACCGCTAGCAACCTTTATCAAATTTCTCTTGATTTTAAGCTTTTTTTAAAAATATGTATCTGGAAAGTCAGTGGTTTTGTGTAAGTTATACAGAGCATGTATAACTTAACGCTCACTTTTCTTCTGTGTTTGTTCATTTACAGGATAGTTGGGTATACTGGTGAGGTGGGTTAACACCGGCTGGCTGCCAGGTGCCCACCAAAGCCGCTCTATCACTCCCCTCAGCTGGACAGGGGAGAGAAAATACAATGAAAGGCTCGTGGGTTGAGACAAGGACAGGGAGATCACTCAGCAATTACTGTCACAGGCAAAACAGACTGGACTTGGGGAAAATGAGTTTAATATATTACCAGTTAAATCAGAGTAGGGTAGTGAGAAATAAAAACTAAACCTTAAAACACCTTCCATTTACCCCTCCCTTCTACTGGGACTTGACTTGACATGACTGGACTTCTGAGTTCTCTACCTCCTCCCCACCCAGAGGCACAGGGACACAGGGAGTTGTGGTCGGTTCATCACATGTTGTGTTGCCGGTCCTTCCTCCTCAGGGGGAGAACTCCTCACGCTCTTCCTCTGCTCCAGTGTGGGGTCCCTCCCATGCAAGACAGTCATCCACGAACTTCTCCAAATTGAGTCCTTCCCACAAGCTGCAGTTCTTCACAAACTGCTCCAGCGTGCGTACCTTCCATGGGATGCAGTCTTTCAGGAAGGGACTGCACTGGCACAAGGCCCTTGGTGGCTCACAAGTCCTGCCAGCAAACCTGCTCCTGCATGGTCTCCTCTCTCCAGGGATCTGCCGATCCTGCCAGGAGCCTGCTCCACCACGGGTTTATCATGGATCACAGCCTCCTTTGGCCATCTACCTGCTCTGGCATGGAGTCTTCCATGGGCTGCAGGTGGATGTCTGCTCCACAATTAACCTCCATAGTCCGGAGGGGCACAGCCTACCTCACCATGGTCTTCACCACGTGCTGCAGGGAAATCTCTGCTCCGGTTCCTGGAACACCTCCTCCCCCTCCTTCTTCTCTGACCTTGATGTTTGCAGAGTTGTTTCTCTTATGTATTTTTTTTTCCGCTGCTTAAATATGTTATCCCAGAGGCACTACCACCGTTGCTGATGGGCTAGGCCTTGGCCATCAGTGGGTCCGTTTCGGAGTCAACTGCCATCGGCTCTGTCGGACATGGGGGACTCTTCTGGCAGTTCCTCACAGAAGCCATCCCTGTAGTCCCCCCGCTACAAAATTTTGCCATGCAAACCTGATGCAAATACTTAGGCTCTGGGTAGTCCAACTGTGACATTCCATGTTACGTGTAGGCTTGTTTTATTGACTGCCAAACATGAGAAGAGGTACATTTCTGGTAGTAACACTTCACTGGAATCCTTGTATTCTCGGGATCACAGGTATGCACCAGTGTAGAATGTGCTTCTGAGAAGGTCTTTCAAGTACTTTGGACGTTGTGTATAAAGGAGATTCCTTATCAGAAAGTACCTGAAGCTTTTTTTACTGTTGAGTTTAGTTCTACATGGGAGGAGACGGAGAGAAATGCTACCAGAGACTTGTACTCTCATGCTCTGTATAAAGATTGTAATGACCATACCAAGAATGTAGTTACCACTTGATTGTTGTACCTTACAGCTGAAGTAGAATTCATAAACCCCAGCTGAGTAGTGAATCACAATCACAGAATTGTTGAGGCTGGAATAGTCCTCTGAGATCATCAAGCCCAGCCTATGACCCGACACCACAACACGTAGCTAGACCACAGCACTAAGTGCCAAATCCAGTCTTTCCTGAAACACCTCCAGGGATGGCAACTCCACCACCTCCCTGAGCAGTCCATTCCAGCACCTAGTGACCCTTCCCATGAGGAAGTGCTTCCTAATATCCAACCTAAACCTCCCCTGGTGCAGCTTCAGGCCATGCCCTCTTGTCCTGTCCCCAGTTGCCTGGGAGAAGAGCCTGACCCCCACCTGACTGCAACTTCCTTTCAGGGAGTTGTAGAGAGTGATGAGGTCCCTCCTGAGCCTCCCCTTCTCCAGGCTGAACACCCCCAGCTCCCTCAGCCTCTCCTCATAAGACTTTCCCTCCGGTCCCTTCCCCAGCCTCGTTGCTCTCCTCTGGACCTGCTCCAGCACCTCAAGATCCTTCTTGAAGTGAGGGGCCCAGGACTGCCCCCAGGACTCGAGGTGAGGCCTCACCAGTGCCAAGTACAGGGGGAGAATTCCATCCCTCCTCCTGCTGGCCACACTATTCCTGATCCAAGCCAAGATCGCATTGGCCTTCCTTGCCACCTGGGCACACTGCTGGCTCATGTTAAGCCGATTGTACTCCCAGGTCCCTCTCTGCCTGAAGTTCCCTCTATATAGAAGAAATAGTATTTTTAGTACCCGGAGTATTAAATGAGATTATAAATAAATAGGAAAACACTAAAGGAAGAAGCGTACCTGAAATCTCATCCCTTCCCTACTTCTGTCTCACCAAAGTACATCTGTGAGGCCAGGAGTTGTAGTTCAAGACAGTGGCCTGGATTTAGAGTCAAAAATTACTCGGCTGGGTACCAAAACTTAATTCATTAAAGTTATTGTGCTTCTAATATTATCAGAAGGTTGTTGATCTCACCTTTTGTATTGTAAGTGGTAGGATGACATCAGAAATCAGAGTTTTAGGCTATTTAATCCATCAAAAATTCAAGTACATATCATGAGGTGGGTCAAAAGAGCGTCACTTCTTTTTGCCAAAGCTCTGCAGAGAGAGAGAATCCACAGAGTCAGAAAGGGAGAATAAGTAAAAGAAGCTACAAAACACTACGATCTGGTGGGTGGGTAACTTCTCTGTGAAGTACGGAATGTGGGATTCTGGTTTTGGTGTAGCATAGTTTTCTTCCAGTGATCCTTGATTCAAAATATAAATAAAATTCCCAGAACAATCAGAAGAAAGGATTATTTTAGGTCTCCGATAGAGATAGTGGCCTGTTCTCTATTTTCGGATTTTGCTCATAAATTATCTTTTTCCTTGCAGTAGCAGATGTTAAAAAAAACCAAATATTGTTTTCCCTTTCAGAACAGCACAGTTTTACTAGGAGTGGGTGAACATTTCTGTGTCTCTAATCATTTTTATGGCTAACACATTAACTTGAGATGTGAGCTGCATCAATTCATACCTCTAGGCAGTACTGCCTTTATTTTTTCCTGCAGGACAAATATGATTATCCCTAGTTTTTTCTGGTACTTTCTGGGTTTTTTTGGTAATAATCTTACCTAAGTAATTCAGTATTCAAAAGAAAATAAGAGACAGGAAAATTTTGAAAATAAGAGATGCTAGTGCTGTAGAAGTTGGCATGCTGAATAGAGATATATTGAAGCCTTAAATTTCAGGCATGTTTTATAAAATCTTACAGATGCTAGAACTCAAGATTTCATTCAGATTCCATCCGTTTAAGGTCTGCTTGCAATACGGTTTAAGGCAACCTCTACAAATGACATACCGTTCTTGAATAATAAGATTAACATAACGTATCAATGATATTGACATAATCATTTTAACTTCTATTGGAAATACAAAACAGCACTGGCTGTGAGGCAGCACTTACATCTGTAGTTTGAATTATAAAAAATTACTGAATAATATTGGAAGATACCTGCTCTGTGTCTAATGCAGTTGCTTAATAGCTTTATGGATATTCAGCAGGACAAAATAAATTGTAAAACCGTTTCTTATCCTTTACTAAAATTTCTTTCCTAATATGTTTTAGTGCAAGGTAAACTGCTTAGAAAAAAAATCCACCATGAATGATTAATTTTGAAAATACTCCTGTCTCAGGTACTCCTTGAGCTGCAAATCACAGGAGGCGGGGAAAAGAATGTGGAGGATATCACTCCATTCTTCCTCTGTTCTTAAACTCCCCAAAGTATTCACTATTGGTCACTGGCAAAGAGACGATGTGGAGATTAATGGATCTAAGATAAGAATGGCCATACCAAGAGATCTCAAAACTAAACAACCAGGAATTCTGGTTTAATTTTTCACCATAAATTTGCCACACTAAACATTTGCAAGCAATGGAAACCTCTGAAAGAGTTTCTCTCGTAGTCGTCACTATCCTGTTTTCTTAATACACACCATTACTTCAGTTCTCTAGTCTCTGAAGAATTTCATCTAATCGGCTATAAAACCTGTTGAAGATATGTTTGAATTTTATTGGGAGAAAAACTTTAGCTGTTTCTTGTGTGGAGAAACAGTGCATCAGTCTTGCATTGCAGAATAAAGTTGGAAGTAATTAGAAGAGATTCAGTTAAACAGATCATTTTCATCGGGGGGGAAAATAAATCCCTCTGTAAGTTGTTAACACTGTTTTCTTAATTTTCTGGGAAGTTTTCTGTAACAAGTGGGAGAAAAATTATTTTCGCTTCACCTGTAATTGAAAAAGACCGCTAACTAATGTCCTCCTTGCATCAGGGGAATTGTTTGGTCTTTCTTCAAGGAAAAGCAAATGAAAACGAAGGAAATGTACCTGCTAGTCAGACTAATGAAAGTGCCAGTGCATACTATAAAAATGTTAGGAAATAATCTGTATATGCCCATACCATATTCTCATGGTTAATAATGATTTTTTGCTACTCAAAGTACAGGAGTGTGCATCATACGGGACTGCGAAAACCTATCCAGTGCAACAAATTTGTGAAACCGATGCCAAAATATCTTCAGTCAGCATAAAATAAGTTAAATAATCATGAGAAAACCCAGTATATAGCAGCAGTGCTTAGTATGCCTCACATTTTGACTAGCCGAGATAATTGCATTTTAGTATAACTGTATGTTTATCATGAACTTGAGTGTAGTAGTGAGTTGACTGTTTTATTCATCCGCTCATTGTGAGAATTTAAACCTGCACAACCTTTCTTTGAGTAATTCAGTTGCTCTGTTTGCCAAATCTTTAAACACTTGATATACTTCAGAAGTATAGGTCTGCTTCTGCTTTCTGCCTCTGTTTACTGTCGGAAGCATTCCTAAGAATTACATTCTCATGCCAACACATAATTCCCATTTAAGTGAGTGGGAGTTTTCTATACAGACAATATATTTCAATAACCTATGACGCTGTGAATAATCCCCTTGTTGTAAAAAGAAGTAAACAAACCAGAAAGTCAATAATAATTATTTCTAGGAATAATTCACTGACACCTAGCCTTCAGCCAAACACGTGTGAGTAATTCTTTTCTCTTTCCCACCTGCTGCTGAAAAGAGGTTCCAGGTAATGCTTTTATTTTGCTATCTAGTCCATGTTTTACTGTCACCCTCCCATTTTCCTTAAAAAGCCATCTGTCATGTTGGGTGCTACACCATGCACCTATCAGTCGTCAAACTTTGTTGTAATACAGCAAAGTTTAAATCTGTATGGATTCATTGTAGCTCTGTTCCGTACAATCAGCTAGATCTTCCTTTGCCTAGCAATACAAAATTAACAACATGGACCATTAATCTTGCCTGTGTTTTGCAAATAGTATTTTTCAATAATACTTGTTAACATACAGAGCTGAGCACTGTCTCCAGTCCCTAGTGGACAGCTATCCACGTCAAAAGTGGATTGTTTTACATTTGATGGGACAATCTTACCTGACATGTCAAGGTGCATATATTGCGAAGTTATTTAAATAGTTAGATTGCCTGTAATCTTCATTAGTGCCTACAAAGCAGCACTTACTCCTCATGGGACATATGAAAATAATGATGACTTATCGTTGTCAAGAAGCAGTATTTCAAAATTATCCGGTTTCATTATCTTCCAACGGAAATCAGACCTCTTAAGTTTCACAAGCGACTTTGATAATCTTCACAAGAGTAAACTGAAAGAACTCCTCCTTACTTTTAAATTTACTTCTCTACTTCATGCTTGCCAGTACCTTTTGGAGAGGGCAGGGGAAGTCACTTCATGCTGAAGGCTACTGCCAAATCAATTGCAAAGTTCTCTGCAGGTTCCTCCAAGTATGAGGTGCAGCTCTGGTGACCCGCACAGTAAGGGAATTTTGCTTCCATACCAACAGCTGTAATTTGCTGTATGAAATCATACCCAAAATAACACTTGGATTTTAAAAACAGAAATAAATGTGGTAGTTAGCGTTGTCATAATCCATCATGGAACTCAAAGAAACGGTGGCACTTTGTATTAACCACAGACAACCATCCCTTGCCCTCTTCATAACTTTAGAAACTCAGTATCGATAGTAAAAACAGGGAGTGAAAAGCAGCAACCTCATACAAGACAGCAGTATCAATAATATTGAAACTAAGACTGTGAAAAAGGGCTTTCTTTGTTTCACAAACTACTTCAAAACATTTGCATTTCATTTTACGGTCTCGTAACAAAAAATATGTATAATGATTCCATTTTCCTGTTGAAGTGCCAGTATGAAGATATTTATTTCCCCTGTGATAGATGGCTGGAACTCTCCTTCCACGTGTTCAAACTGACCCCATCCACGTGTGGATTCACCCCAAAATGTTCCTCATGCTCTCCTTCCCATCTTTTGTGGAGCACGCAGCCAGTTATATATGCGGGACTATGAGCAGTGTGTGTTGTATGTGCCAATAGTCACTTTCCTGCCTGCTAATGAAAAGTTCCTTCAGCTTTCACACCTTTAAAAAAAACACACACTTGGGAAATATATTCTGGTGTCTGCATTTAAAAGCAAGAATGTTGAAGGACGTTGTCATCTTGAAACTTAATTGGGAAAAAAAAAGACCTAGGTGCTTGTCATTCGCACTCCAGTTCCACTGCTCTGAATCGACCTAGTCTAAATGAGCGAGTACCTGGGTAAATTGTTTAGGTGGCCGCTGAGCTAATATAGTTGAGCGTAAATTGTCAAGTCAAGTTTTATTGACCGATCAATGTACATCCACTTTATTCCTTTGTATGGCAATGTACAAATGTAAATGCAGGCTAATAATTGGCTTGGGATGGACATCAACCTGTATTTTTATTTGTTTGTCCGTACGGCCTTTAAGTATAGATGGGCTTTTCAAGCAGTTGTATGTGAGATTGTTTTCCCTCTTCTCCCATTCTATCACAAGGGATTAGCAGACGGCAAATGTTATAAAAATGCCAGATTCTAGATCCAAGCAGCAGAGAAACCTTCACTTCTAGTCAGCTCAGTTCCAGTAACATAAACCATGTCAATCTTTACTGCTTTGATGAAACTTCAGATATGCTTTCCTGCTCTATTTATTTTTTATGCCCCCCAGTCCCCCCTTTTTTTTTCTTCTAACTTTTTTTTTTTTTGCTATCTTTCAGGGACATAAATGAAATAAGGGGCTGGGTGAACAGGGAAAGGAAAAAAATGAGGCTTGTGTTCTCTGTGTTTGATCTGAGGGTGACAAGGGGCGAGAGGGATCTTTACGCTGTTTTATCAATTTCTAGAGCAACAGTAATAAGACCACTGCTGGATTTTCCATGATGTACCAGAAATCAAAACTAGTAAATATTTGGAAGCATTCTGGAGTGAGGAGGATGATTTGCTAGTTTTGTTTAATCTTCTCCTGCCTCCATGTATAAAGCAGGAGTGACCTCCAGTGATGGAGCCTACAGCCCTTGCATGCCTCCTGCCTGCTCAGCACCCACATTGGCACTCGCTGCTGCTCTAGAGCTGGCTGGCTAAACCTCCACTCTTCAAGGTTTCTACTGCTATTAAGCTTGGGTTTAGCGGCTTGCATTTGTTTGGGTTTGTTTTCAGGGAAAAACTTATTGAACCTCCTTTTCATTTTCTGTACCTCAAATATGTAATTACAGAGATTTCCTCTGCTATTTTGAATGTATCCTTTTTATTTCCTCGAACCTCCCTGACCTATGCAGTCCTCCCTCAGTCTCTGAATTTATATATCTTTGCAACAGCATTCAAACAGCACTAGGCTCTGACAGCTGAGAAATGTACGCTGTTCCTCCTAAATCATAGTGTTTCAGGGAATGTCTTTTTTGTTCTTAGAAGCTCTCATTTGAGATAGGCATAAAAATATTTTTATGGATAGATTATTAGTAATTGTCCTAAGAGAACTGGAGTCAGTTCCCTACAGCGTGGACTTCTTGCTTCAGATAGGTGAGGGTTTTTTGATGACAATGCTTAGCTGTCTCCTGTCTGATCCAATATCTTTGTTTCCTCTTGTGCTACTTTTCATATAAATTTTTAATTTTTTTTTTTGGGTGGCATTAGTCACTGATACGCTTCTTGGTTTGCTATTCAAAGTAATAAATTTATGAAAGATTTCTAGGTCTATAATCTGACGTTCTTGTTCCATGTGCTGGCTGCAATGTAATCTAAAGGAAACTACATGTAAAGATTTCCTTAGTGTCTGAAAAGCATCAGAAATTATATTTCTCTCTCAGCTAGGAAGGCTCTCTGGAACTGTAAGAGAAATGGATCTTTCTCTACTTTCCTTTCTTCAAGAAGGTTTGGATTTTTTTTATTTTTTTTTATACTGGCAACCATATCTGGTCTTCATAGCTGAGGAAGGTGACATTGTGATTTTCTCTTTAGTCCTTAATATGTCATTGACAGCTGGATTTATTTTTCTCCAGAAGCCTTTTTGAGTTCTACGTCGTGCCAGTAGAAGCACAACAAGCAGCGAGCCAATCTTACATTTCTGCAATACTCCTACTGTACTTACTGTTTGATTTTTATAGCTAGTCCATGGGATGAGAGGATTATAGGTTCCTCTTTTTCCCACCCCCTCAGATTCTCGAGGAAACTTCTGTTTAGCACCAGCAGAATCACTGGCATACAATCTTCCCATTTTCAGCACTTCAGCGTTATTCCCAGTTTCTGAGTTTTAAAAGAAGATGGTACGTGTTGGATTTGCTTAATTAAAAAAAAAAAACAAACAAAAAAAACCCAAAAAAAACCATCTGCCAGCTCCCTCATCCCTCATGGATGCATTCTGCCAGGGCCTGTGGAGTTAAAAGTACTTCATACTAAAACAGGAATATGAAATAGGACTGACCTGTTGCCTTATGTGTGCTGTCAGTTTGTCACGCTGCCTACTGGATTAAATCATCTTCATTTCATTGAATCTATATGTAGAAATGATTTTTAATTGTTCCTCTTAAGGGTCAAACTGACAGGTTTCTCTTCATGGCCACATAGGCTGTATATATAGAACCAGTAAGAGCAAATTACTAGAAATAATGACATGATTTTGATAAAGAAAACTTGTTTGTATGTTTCTTTCTGTATGAACTGTTGAACATAATCCTAAAAGCTGTTACAGATATTCCTCAAACGTATCTAGTTGAGGTTTCTTAATTAAATCTGTGCTATTCAGAACAGTGGAACAAGTTACGGCTGATATTTGTGCATTTGCATGGTGACGATTTACTGCCAACCAAGCGCTGACCAATAACTTGTTTCTCTTGATGTAAGAATGAACGGGCAGGTGTACATGGAGTTCTTTCCAAACGATTGCAAAAATAGGAAAAGTTAGGGCCTACTGAAGGGAACAGGAATGATTATCTATCTCAAGTATTTAGATTAATCAGGTAAGCCTTTAAAGTTTATACAACAAAAATAAGAATAGAGCATGAAAAAGCTAAGAATATATCGACGGTCATTTGCTGTAAAACAAACTTTTGCGTTAGTCTCCTGAACGGTTGTATAATTGTTGGAAAACCTAGCGTGTGAAACAAAGGTCATTTTTTTGTTTGATTTTTTTTTTTCTTTCCTTTGACAGGTATTTCTTTTAAAGTTGACTACAAATATCAGTTAAGCAAGGCAGGGCTATAAGTTTTCCATATACGGTAGCAGGTTGGAAGGTACTGTGTTAGTATGGAATGGGTGACGGACAGCCTTCTCTTATTCACAGTTCTTTATTTCAGACCACCAGTTAGTAGGGCATTGCCGCAGCCGGAAAAACTTCAGACAAATAATGTTGGGAAAAAAAAGAGACCGATAGAGGTAAGAAAAATACTGATCCTCTTCCTCTCCTTTTAGGGTTTTTGGTTTTGCCAGAACTTGACACATTTGTGGACACACTAAATGATTGTTTTGTTTTAAAGGTATCAGAGATGGAAATGTTGAATACCGAGTAAATAGATTGCCAAAAAAAAGTGGGAGGGAATCATTTTTGTAAAGCCAAAACCTCCTGATAGTGCTTTTTCTTGCAAATGAAATGGAGCACAACTTAACTCTTAGTAACGATAAGCCCTTTTAAATGCACTGTGTAGAAAGCTCTATCTTCTGTTTGGATAACTGGATTGTTAATTGGGTATTACTGATAATAAAACAAAACATCTTTTACAGCAAAAAAAATTTCAGTTTCTTTTAAAACTTTGCTTAAAATTCGTCATTGTTAACAGATTTAAAAATACATTCATTTTTAAGAATCTATTAATGATGCTTTTAGCTCAGGCACCGTTTGGTTTTTTTTCCATTACATGGCAAATACAAAGAAATGCACTTGCTTTTGATTAATCTGAAGCCGAAATTTCATCTAACCTTGAAAAACGCAGTTCTTCATACCAACTGAAATATTTTCTGTTGTGTGAAAAAAAGATGTTTGGTGAGGGATAATAAATGATCTTTTGACATCCGTGTTCTGGAGGGTTTGGGCTGTAATTCAGCTGGAATTGAATTGTGGACCAGCGTTTGTCATTTTTTGTTACTTCGTATCTTCTGCATCCAAAGACCTCTGTTCTTCTTGGCTCACTAAAATGTGTTTGTTTATATGCATGTGTATGAGTATCTCTTTTTGTGCCTATACGCATACAAATATTCTACAGCATCCACCAAGCAGTTGGCTTGGCATTGAATGACAAGAACGAACAGCAGTGTCAGCTGACAGGGAAGGCAAGGATCTCCGTTTTTGAGTGTCTAATATATGTAAATATCTTTTTAGGATCTAATTTTGGAGCTGGTATTTGGGTACCGAGGCAAGGACTGCAGAAACAATGTGCACTATTTGAATGATGGTGCTGATGTAATATATCACACTGCATCCATTGGGATCTTGTACAATGTGGCAACAGGTAGGAGGAAAACCACTGGAGGAAACATGTTTCTTCATGCACGTGGAGTTACAGTTTATGAAGTAACTGCCGTGCTTTAGATTTTACAAAAGTATGTGGGAAAATTATTATTTATTGCTGGAAATTTAGCCTGTAGAGATCATAGAATTGTTGAATGGTAGGGGTTGGAAGGCACCTCTGGAAATCATGGAGTCCACCCCCCCCGCCAGAGCAGGATCACCCAGGGCAGGCCGCACAGGAACAGATCCGGGGTGGGGTGGGGCTGGAAAGTCTCCAGAGAAGGAGACTCCACCGCCTCTCTGGGCAGCCTGGGCCAGGCTCCGGCACCCTCCCAGCAAAGAAGTTTCTCCTGTTGAGGTGGAACCTCCTGGGTTCTCACTTACGCCAATTACTCCTTGTCCTGTTACTGGGCATCACAGACAAGAGCCTGGCTCCTTCCACTTGACCCCCACCCCTCAGCTATTTACAGACACGAATCAGATCCCCTCTCAGGCTTCTCTTCTCCAGACTAAACAGCCCCAGTTCTCTCAGTCTTTCCTCACAGGAGAGATGTTCCAATACCTAATAGTTCCTCCCAGTTCCTGATAGCTGCATGAGCAAATTAAACATACTGAAATGTTTCTGGTGACTGAATTTTGAAGGAGGTAAAGATTTGATTGTTTTGGTATTAGCTTTCTGAAATTGGCTTGTTAAAATGATCACAGAAACTAAACTAGCTGAACAGTGGGATCATTGTAGTTGTTTAACGTTTTTTCTAAGACTAAGTTAATTATTTTTGACTTGGTTTACTTTTCAGTCCTCCGTATCACATGCCTTCATTCCCAACAAATTCAGGCGAAGTAACGTAGACCGTAGTAACACAATGCCATTTGGTTCTTTGGTATTTAAGCAACTTGATGTAGAAAATGAGGGAATGGTTTGGAAATACTGAGATAAAATCAGGAGTTTCTGTTTCCTAGTTTTAAGCTCAAAACCGCAACATCACCGTAATGCTGTTTTCTAACAAATATAAAATATTCTGACATTAACCATGTCTGTATGTGTATAAATGTCTTAATTAAAGTTCAACTATTGTTGTGGTTTTTTTTTTGTTTAGGCTCTCAGTCTTTTTACCAGGAACACAATGATGATATTTTGTGCCTCACTGTAAATCAGCACCCCAAGTTTACCAACATAGTGGCAACTGGCCAAGTAGGTATGTTTGTATTTTTGTAAAAAGAAATTAACACAAGAGCATGCAATTAGGGCCTTGTGAGTCCATAATAAATCATGAAGAAATGATGATGCTATCTCCGTTTGTATGAGCGTTACTCAGTTACCTGTCCTCTTTATGTGTTTCCTTGAGTGTAATTTAATAAAGCTGAACAAAAAAAAACAACCGTAGAGACACGAAAGAAGATTAAGCTTATCTTTTGTTTGGAGTGTTATCAAAAATACTCTTTTTTTGATATCTTAAGCCCCATGAAATTAGTCTGGTTTTATTTAACTATCAGTTTAGTCGTAGCCCTTCCAAAGAAGCTTAACTGAGCTGTCCTTCATTTCTATATGGACTAAACCCAGAACTCTTAAAATAGATGTCGCTTTATGTATGGTTTTTTTCTCATCAGGCAGATTTGTAATACCTACTTGATGTTTTGATAATACATAGTTGTAACATTCTAGGCAGAGCTAAAACCCTAGTGATTTTTCTGATTCAGATTTACAGGGGAAATACGTATGTTTCAAAGTAACATTAAAATTGATCTATGAACTAACCAGGTTAATTAAAAAAAAAAAAAAGGGAAAAGGAAAAAAAAACCCCACTGGGCATCTGCTTAGCTGAACTAATATTGTTGTTTCAAAATTTTGCAGAATGGTGTGATTCGTGTAGTTCTACAGCCCAGCTGCAGTTTTCATACCTTCAGTTGTTACTCAGCAGATTTAAAACCACATTGTTTTCCTTAGTGCATAGAATACAAAAAAAAACCCTTTCATTTTAGCCAGAATAGCTTTTTTTTTTTCCCCCTGTAGGTTTGTTTTAGATGTTTCGTCTAAATATGGTCAATTTGTCAAAGTGTATTATGTGCTTCCCTCTGTCTCTTGGGTTTTTAGGTGTACGTCTCATTAAAATGGCCGCATTGATAGTAGTAACTGCTTAGCTAAAATAGCTCCATTTCTTGGTGAGTTTCTTGCCTCACATCAGTTTAAAGAAATCATTGATGGAAATTATTTAAGTGGAAAAAATTGTTAGGGGATTTTTGCCTATGGTTCGATTGCAAAGAACTTTTGCAGGAATTACAGACCTTTTATTGTCTTTAGTAATTTGCTTTTTCAGCATATTTCTGAATCTGGCCCTGTTTGCCTTTCAGTAAGACAGGATATATGGGAAGGATGTAGGCATCATGTCACAATTTGTTCTTTGCATGGATTTGCTTCAATGTTGGTCTTACCCAAGAAGAAACACAGCACCTTTAATGTGATGGGTTTTTTTATTTCATAGCACCCTTAATGCTTTTTTATTTCATAATCGTTTCTACATCAAGTAGCAATGGAACAGTTTTAGCTGTTTTGTAATGTGAATTAAGGCATACAAATTAGGAGCAGGAGACGCTTAAAAATTAAACTACAAAACATATTTTTAAGGAGAAAATTAAATCTGAAAAATGAGCGGGAAGCAAAATGTCTACAAACACTACATTTTTAGATTCTGAACAGATGTTAAGGAGTAGATACTCCATAGAGAACATACTTAACTGCTGCTACTTTTCCTCCTGGTACAACTGACACAAATCTAACTTCACCATCGTGATTTAAATCTTCAAACCATTTACAGCAACATTATTTCACGTTTTTTTTAAACTGTCATGTTGCTATGCAAAGTCTCTCTTCCCAGTACCTGAACCTTTATAATCCTCATTCCTTAATGCTCCTTTAGAGAAACATCATCAAAATCAGACTCAAACATTACTTCTTAGCAGAATAGCAATCGGCACTTTTTTTTTTTCCACTTAATTTGTTAAAATATCAGTAACATGTAAAATATATTCTTTATTTAATTTGACAGAGAGAGACCTACCATATACCAAAACTAGATTTTGTGTTGTAACTCCAAATAGAAATCAAAATACATTAATTCTATGAAATATATTAATTCTGTGAATCTTTATTTCTGATGTGACCGCCTTTTATCAGTAGTTGTTCATCTTTGACTCTAAATGCAGTATTGGTGCTACTGCGATGCAAAGAGATGACATCCAGATGTGTGGTTAAGAAATTACACTAAATGTAGTGTATATTTTCTTTAGCACTTACCTTATTTATGGTCTAATTATTTTTCTGCTGCTTTTCCATTACAGGAGACTCAGCAGATATGTCAGGTAAGGGAAATAAAATTTTAACGTATTCAGGTGTAGTTAGTGTATCTAGTAGCTGCCTACAGCTTTATAGAGCAGTAAGTAACATAAATTCACTTTTAGCTTATTAAAACCCTGTATCAGTCATATTACTGTCAGCACTGAATATAAACCACAACAGCTCAGCAAATTGTAAATACAGAAACAATTAAAATGTTAGAACACACTTAAAAACTACTTTGGTTGTAACGTATTCCCTTCTTGCTGCCCAGTGATTAACGAGTTCTAATCCACGCTGCTCCTGTAGCATTCCTGTGTCTGCTTGCAGGTTTCGTAGGCGTCTTGGGGCTGACAATTAACATTTGGTTTAGATGCTCAATTGAGTATCATTTTAAATATACATTTCTAAATTAAATTCCACTGTGGAGGTCTAGGTGACTGAGTGAAAAAAAACCCCAAAACAATCACCTTTCACATTTATGTATGGTTGTCATGCAGTTATTACCACTGATCCGAAATGCTTGTTCTGATGTCAGTTTATTGGTTTTTTTCTATATCATTTTAGGTCTCTGACAGTTTGACAATCTTGACTGAGTTGTTTTGTTTTTGTTTTTTTTTATTAAGATGTTGGTTTTTTCAACTGTAATCTTAAAAATTCATCACTATTATGTGTGAATGAGTTCATTGTTGAGCAGCCATAAATGTCTCGTGACACATCTTCAGCGATGCGTAAATGTGTGTTCATGTGCACCCAGAAAGTAAGATAATCTTCATGTGGGTCTAAAGCTTGTTCTGTGGAGAACAAATGTACAATGGCATTTTTAATGTGTGTTGACTTCTTTTAAATATGCCAAATTGTGCTTGCTCTAAGGATGGGAGGAAGGCTATGGGTGCCTTTTCCCACACTTTTAAACTGCGTAAAAGAAGCAGTGATGATACGGTTGTTTATATGAAAGAACATCTCTAGTCCTACGTGTAATGCCTGGAGGCTTTCCCCCTCTCACTTGCCTTCTTCCAACTGCAGCGTTAGTTTGAGCTTGTGTACATTACTAAATTCTGTCGTCGCTGCCTGAAACCAGCACTCTTACCTTTTTCTTTTTTATGGAACCATTAGTCTGGAATCCAGGCTGCTGCCTGCCTTCATTGAAAAGTTGCATAGTTGCACTTGAGATTTATCGATGGCTATTTGGCACCTTTCTTACTGGCAACTTCTACTTTTCTAGATCCAATTTTCTGTTGTCTACAGTGATGCAGGGGCTCTCCAAGCTTTGGGACAGATGTTTGTGATGGACTAGAGTGGTGAATTAAATTTCATAATGACTTGGCAGAGATTTCCTTCATCTTATTGAAGATGTTTTTTGTCCTGCCAGCCCGTGGTAGCTTTATCTGACTTCTCCCAGAAGTTGATGTCAGCTTAGAAAACCTCTCTGGTGAGAGCACACGTAGAGCAGCTGGAGTACTCCACAAGCAGGATGCAATCTCAGGACAGAGACTTTCAGAAGAATACTGTCAAATAGGAGGAATCAAGTGTCCACATTCTCTGTCCTGCAAGTCTTGCTCTGAAAGATTTTCCCAGTCCTTATTCATGAAATCTAGGTGAAAGTTTCTGTCTGCCACCCAAAAGAAAAATTTTGGCCAAGGTTATACGGGGAGGTGCACAGATTAAGGGCAGTACAGAGTTTAACAAGGGGAGTGCTGAAGAGGAAGAAGAAGTTCAGAGCCATAATAAAGCTTCCCTGTCGCCCAACATTGCATAAAGACAGCAAGGAGTTTGCTGAAAATTTTGAGATGTTCCAGTTGTTGCCAGCCTCTGTCCTTTCCATTTTAAGGGCATGTCTACCCTGTGCTGTAGTCCCTCTGAAAAGGTGATGATAGCAGCATGTTGGTGCCATGAGAGGAAATTCCAACAGGGAAGAAATGAAATTGGGAAGATTGTTGTAAAGACTGTTTGGAACGGCTGTGGAATTGTGCTCAAAATCTTAGTTTCATGTGGCTTATATTTTACCTAGGGCCCTGCACCTGCTGTTTCCCATCGTGTGTGTGCCTTTGAGAGACGAGTTAGCTGGTGAGAAACACAAAACGTGAAGGTGAAATGGAATTTAGTTTATGTGAATCTGGGTCTCCAGCAGTAACAGGTGTCCTCCAGACTCTGCAGTCAGATTTACTAGACATCAGAAGTAGGGGAGTTTGAGAGAGAAATTTACTGTCCTGGAAACATCCCAGGTGCTATTCAGAGGTTGCAAACTCTACATGGATTGCAAGATCTTTGGAGAACGTGCTGCATTTGGGGAAAAACGAGCTGTCATCATAATAGAAATAATCGCATGCAGTAGGAGCATGGAAAGATGCTTCTTACTGCAAAGAGCTTGCAGTCTCTACAGGGCAAACTAAATTAAATACCCTAGTTCTTCTACATCAGTAAGCAAGCTGATTATTCAGCTGACATTCTCCTAAGAGAGCATGCGTTTCAGACAGATGGCCGTTTTGTAAAGGAGATTTTGGCCTTGCACTGTAAACTAATTTCTCTGTAGCTATCGGTTGCCCAAAAGCCCCGTGTAGAAATTACCTTCTTGTTAATCTACTGGGTATTTTGAGATTAGCATGCTGAGCTAAGGTTTCCTAGGAGACAACCAGGAGAAGGCAGCTTGCTTTCAGAGCTTGGGCTGTGCTTCAGAAGTCCCGTACCAAGTTAAGCAAAGTTTTCATCTCCAGTACTGCAACGAGGCCAACGTCTTAGTCCTACTTAATGATCCTGTTTGCTGTAAATTGGTTTCCAAAGGGAGGCCAAAATCTCCTTTCATTTTTTAGTTTTTTTCTTCTGTCTGACCAGAACAATTTTATCTGTTCTACTGAAAAAAAATATTAACTACTTCAATAAAGCAAATCATGAGACTTTTTCAAGCATGCTAATGACGTGGTTTTTATATTTGTGTAGCTACAGCTCCTTCTATCCACGTGTGGGATGCGATGAACAAACAGACGCTGTCGGTGCTGCGGTGCTACCACTCCAAGGGCGTTTGCTCAGTCAGTTTTAGTGCCACTGGCAAACTACTGCTCTCCATAGGGCTGGATCCTGAACATACCATTACCATTTGGAAGTGGCAGGAAGGTAGGAAAGTTGTTAGGTTTGTAGAATGTGTTTATATTGTTAGAGGTATGTTGGCTTCAGTCGAGAGCAAATGTTACATAAAAGGAGCAGTGGATCGAAAATGATGGCAGTAAATGCTCTGCACGATGCAATGTGCAAGAGGTAAAATAAATGTACTTACCCATTCTAGTAACTGCTAAATACATCTCCTTTGAAAGTGTTGTGTAAACATCAGGTTAGTTCACTGATCTCCGATTACAATACTTAAAGAAAATTGTAGTCTTCGTTATCTTTTTTTTTCTAATTATTATTTCTATCATTTCTTTGCTGCTTGGTGAAAACATTTTATAAAATCTTTTTTGCTCCCGGAAGAAATTTTTTGTTCTTCTCTGTTCTTGTTCTTCTCTAAAGTGTGATTACTGACTAGGCTGTTGTACTCCTAAAGTTATCCCCCAAAAATTGCAAATTGCAGAAATGTGATCCCGGTGCAGCTGTGGAATTGTGTCTTACGTTGTACTATGTTTTCAGCTTGGCTTTGATCTGAGTTCAGGATTTGGGCTAAAGCAATTTGGTCAGCTCCTTTCCTCAGCTCCTTTCTGTCCCTCAAAGCCATGCACAGACTGTAAAACTGATTCTCTAGTCGTAGGAGTTTCTTTCCTTCGTTAGATGCTACACTTTGCTCTTGGATCTTATTAAACATTTTTAATTTTTTACCTGCATCTTAGTCTTAATTTAGGAGCAATTTGTTCTTTTCTTCCCAACCTGTGTGGCCTTGCATGACTTACCATTTCCCTTTTTCTTTTTTTTTCTTTTTTTTAAGGCCATAAATGTTTATTTTTTCAGTGAACTCAGAATGTCCTTTTTCTTTCTGCCAGGTGCCAAAATTGCCAGCCGAGCTGGTCATAACCAGCGTATCTTTGTAGCAGAATTCAGGCCAGATTCAGATACTCAGTTTGTTTCTGTGGGAGTAAAACATGTGAGGTTCTGGACGCTGGCTGGAAGAGCTCTCCTCAGTAAAAAAGGGCTGCTGAGCTCCATAGAAGATGCCCGAATGCAAACAATGCTCTCTGTAGCTTTTGGAGCGGTACGTACCTTAACCGTTTTAAAATGCACACAAACAAAAAAAAATGTTGCCTCTTCTGCCTTTATTCAGTTCAGTGAGGCTTTTCTAACCTCCACTTAGTGGGTCAGTTGTTTCCTTAAACTCACTTTAGCATTTCTCATACTTAGCTACTAGTTAGAACTAATACCAGCTTTTTTAGAACTGAAAAGTAAAAATGTTACGGGTTTGGATGTTTTCAAAAGAAAGGAACGTAGGTGCTTTGGGCTGGTAATAGGCTCTTCTGTATTTAATCCAAGTAAACCAAAGCTGACTCTAGACTGCAGGAACCAAAGAGTAGAAATGAGGCAAATTTGATAGCCACCTGGGGATGGTTGTGTTGTAATCTCACGGGTGATCTGAGAGCAGCATCGTCCTGGGGTGTTCGTTAACATCTGTGACTGTTACAGCTACAGCAGGTTTTTTTTGGGTTTGCTGTGCTTAGTTTTTGGGGTTTTTTTTCTTTGACAGATGCAGGTCTTGTTGCTCAGTTCCACAGCTTTGCCATTTCAGGAGTTGCTCTGTCTGAGCAGCTCCCATCTCTTCAACTGAGCAGATAGCCATAGATTTTTTTTTTATTTTTTATTTTCTTTTGTGAAGTGGTGTTTCTCCTCTATTGCTTGTGTTACTGTCCTGCTTGTTGATCTGCCTGTTGAGTCCAAACTGAATTTATACTCTTCGTTTTTGATTTTTGAAACTGTAACTGGCCTGCGGTTTCCTTTTTCATGATCCTGTCTCTTCCAGAGTGGTCTCTCTCTCTCAGGTACTTCTGATTTAAGAAAGAGTCCTGCAAAGCAACCAGGTATCTTCCAAATGATAACTGTCAGAGATGCACAGCCCAGGCATTAATCTGGGGTTTTGGAAACCCCTGTGAAATTTCTTATGGAGGGGCAGATTCCTAGCATGAGAATCAGGCTGTGTGCTTAATGTCCTGGAGTGTGCTGTGAGGTTGTTTGAGAATGCAAAGCTTGCAGGGGTTTTATAAAAAGCTGTGCAAACTGCGTAAAGCCAAACCTGGTATGTTTTTCATGCTCCTATAGGGAGCAGTTCTCAGAGTGCTTTTCTTCCTTGATTTTGTCTCAGAAGGAGCTAGCTCAGGTGCTCCTAAACAGGAGTTGGAAACAGCCCAGCACCTATGCTGTGAAGATGAGCAGAGGATCTGCTCCCAACTTAATTTCCAGTCCTCTTTTATTTACTTATTTATTAGGGCACCCACACGCACACCCCTTAAAAATAAAAAATAAAAAATAAAAAAATAAAAAATATAGAACATCAACCCACGTCATGTCACGGAAAGTGTTCTTGCCAGATCTATCCATGCGTACAGGTACCCCAAAACGCTTCACACAGCACTCAGTTTGAGGATCGTTCATGTAAGTTACTAAACCGGTTTTGCTCAATAACCAGCTCCTGGTGATTTGGAGTGTATCCTCATAAATTCCCCTTAAATTTCACAAGTAACTGAATTTCTTTGTATTGCCTTTCGAAAACAGAAAGCAGAAGGAAGGACCAGGCACCACTTCATAAACTAGCGGTTGTTGTAAGGCAGTGAGTACCTTCACCCAGCAACAAGAATAACTGCTGGCATAATGTGCGTAGCAAGGGGGTGCAAATTACCCATTTGTGTGAAATGTCAAAACCGTTCTTGGTTTTGTTTTTCACCGCAGTTTGCACACGTGGTGGGCTGAAATAGATAACCCGATGGCTGAAGTTGAAGTCACTGCATTTCTTCTTGCAGTGCAGAGCCCGTCAGCTACAAGGAAACACGTTTCAGACTTCAAGAAAAAGAATATGCTAGCTCATTGTTTTGTCCCTCACGGTTCTTATCACCTCTTCTACTGTTTGCTTTTCTACAGCAGCAAATAAAAGCAATCTCACCTAAATGGAAATTTCTCAATGTTTTTCTTCCTGCCTTACTCGGAATCAGATGATGAGTGTATTTTTCCCCTTTTCAGAATAACTTGACATTTACAGGTACTATCAGTGGAGATGTTTGTGTTTGGAAAGATCATGTTTTGATACGAATTGTGGCCAAAGCTCACAATGGACCTGTTTTCACAATGTACACCACGCTAAGAGATGGTCTGATCGTTACAGGAGGCAAAGAAAGGCCGTGAGTCACCTTTTTCCTTTTTTTTTTTTTTTTTTTCCTTTCTGCATACACGTGTATTGTATAAAAGTGGTTTGGATTCATCCCACCTAACACTAGGCAGTTGAGACAGCAAAGCAGAAGAGCACTCACTTTTGGATCCCTGAATAAGTGGTAGGAAAAAAAGGTAGCCACCAGCTCCAAAGTGCGGGTAAGCCCCCATGAGCTTCAAGTACCTATTTTTTTTCCATCGATTATAAGAGGAAGTGTGGAGTTGCTACAGTCCTGGCCTGGGTGCTTTCCTTGAACACCTGAGGTCGAGGGAGATGAATCAGAATCTAAAAGCTGTCCCAGTAGTTCTTCATAATTTTAACGTCTAGATACATCATCTTTCTAAAGCCCCCGTGATAGCTTCTTCAGGCATTTTGTGATGACTTTACATTATTTGGGTGAAAAATAATGGGTAAGTGTAAAATAAGTTATGTGAATGGATTATCAATTATATTGCATCGTCAATGACGCTGCATTTTGTCCGTCAGGTAATGTTTCTCCAAGAACAAATACACAATTATCGAAGAGATGATAGAGTTCTCCCTCCTCAAGCTGAAAAAAGGCTGAACTGTTATAATCAAAAGTAGCCTTGAAATCACCTTATCTTGTTGCTAAGTGCTTCTGTTTATCCTAACACTTATTATTTAATTTAAAATGCAGCTCTAAGCATTAAAAAGTTACCTAGTCCTTTGTGGGTTACTTCTTTTTCTGAAGGGGCACTGAGGTGGTTAATCACAACCGTGGTTAAATACCTGAATGATAAATATTCTAACAGCATAATGCACAGCTCCTTTTAAAGGAAGGATCTGTTTAGTTACGATGGCAGAGGCAAATTTGTCTTCTCTCGTATCTAAAGTCCAGCAACATGCTTTGTTTCTGGGCTTGTAAGCAAAATATCTCTTGAAGCGTTTCAGTTTTTTCTTAGCACCTTGCTAATGATAAATGAAAAGAAAACAAAAAAAAGCTTGAGCTGTAATACAGTTTGTCTGAAGGCATATCTATCCTTCTGACAGTGCCATGTTTTGCAGGCCGCTTGACACCTTTTCCTTAAATAGTCCTTTAAGTTCCTGGATGGTATTCAGACCCAGCTGAAAACTTCTTTATTCCTGTGCTTGAAATGCTTTCTTCTAGTATTTATAAAACATCACCATGATTTTTAATTGGAGAATGTTCTCTTTACCACTTACTTGCAGAGCCTCTTGATAATTAGTATTTGACCTGAAATAAATAGTCATGAATAACAGGAAGAAACAAAGAACTGATCTCCTGAGGGAAAATGGAGTATTGAAAGCCTACAGAACAAACTCTGCCTTTAGGGAAGTTGCATGTTTGTTCCTGCCATGGTGTTCCTCACTGCAATTCACCAGCCTCTTTTTATTAAAATCCTTTTGCTGAGTATGGTGACCAATCGTATGTCAAAACAGTGCTGTTGGGAAGCAAAGAATATTGCATTGCAAGGCCTAGCAATTTATAATTGTTACTGTTCTTTTAGTAATAATGGTGCAAAAGCAGTTACTGTGATTAAACTTTCGGAAGTTCTGTGTCAGGGTTCATTCAGTAATCAACGCTGTAACGCTGGCAGCTCGGTCTTGTGGAATATTTTACTTTCTTCTCTGTTGGGGAGATACTTTTCACTTTGAAGACAGAGAAAACATATCCTAACTCAGCTGGAAATGCCAGATTTCGTTAAACATTATCTCCTTTTTAGAAACTTTTTTATTTTAATGTGTTCGTTCCTGGAATACTGGTTCTCTTGAAAGTGGGTGGGAAATACTTAGTGCTTCCATAATGTAATAGTTAATTGCACAAGATACCCAACCACTAGCATTGTGTGACTTTCCTCCTGCAGCTGGGTCATTTACCTCACAGCGCCGAAAGCAGTGAAATTTTCACAAAAGTGAAAATCTTCTGTCGCTTATTTCACAGAAGTAAGGAAAAAAAGTATAAAAACCTTTCCTGTTTCCCTCAACTACATTTTGATAATCTCTGCCTGTCTTAGTAATAAGACGGGAGTTTGTTCACACACTTAGCTCTTCCTGTGACTAGACCCATTCCCTAAAATCTAGTCGTTCAGATTAATCTTAGCAGTGACCATCTTTCAACTTCTTCTGTAAAGTTGCACAACGAGGACTTTGAATCAGAATTTCTTGCTTGCCTGGGAGGTTCAGGCTATTAACCTCACAAATGGAATCTTTAATAATTTAAAACATACTCAAATGCTTCCATTAGAGTACAGTACATGGAATCATGCGGTTCTTTCACGCGTTCTTTTTTGTGCCAGCCATTATACTCATGGTTGTTCCTGGTTTCTTCATAGTTCAAAGGAAGGAGGAGCAGTTAAGCTGTGGGATCAAGAGCTGAAACGATGTCGTGCCTTCAGACTAGAGACAGGGCAAATGACAGACTGCGTCCGCTCTGTTTGTAGAGGCAAGGTAGAGTAAGCATCGTGTCTTCAAAGTAGATCTTATAATTTCTGGATTGATCTGTAACATCAAATACATGACAAGTTGTTTCCTTTTTCTCTTATAATTAGTACTTGAAGTTAAAGGCTAAGATAGAAGGTGTCATAGCGCATTTTACAGCAGAAAAAATATACTTTGGGAGCTCTTAGGATAGTATTACGTGTATATTTGCATTAAAGACTAAGGATTTTTTTTTCAATTTCCTTTTCACACTTCAAATATCTGACTTAATTCAAGTAGCAACATGATTTATATATGACTTTTGACTTTAATACGTCATAGAGGAGTTTAAAAAATAAATTGTCTTTGATTATTTGATTTCAGTTAAATGTTCTTGATGGAACAGCTTTGGATTATATCTTTATTACCATTCATCACAAGTATTTTATTATATCAGAGAATTCTTTCACTGTTGTTCAAGGGGAAAATTCTCGTTGGGACAAGAAATGCTGAAATAATCGAAGTTGGTGAGAAAAATGCTGCATGTAACATTTTAATTAATGGTCATATGGATGGACCAATCTGGGGCCTAGCCACTCATCCTTCCAGAGATTTTTTCCTTTCTGCTGCAGAAGATGGCACAGTAAGACTCTGGGATATTGCTGAAAAGGTTGGTGTTGTAGAATACTTGCTGTTTAGGAAATAAAAAAATCCTAGACTTGTGGTGGTGTTGAGGACTTGAAACTTGCTCACTAACGTATTCTGAAAATAATCCGCCTGCTCGTGGCAAACTGTTAGCATAAGGTACTTTTGAATTGTGAACAAATAGAAACATTTACTCTTCTGGGGTTTTATTTCTTCACAGAAGATGCTGAACAAAGTCAGCTTAGGACATGCAGCTCGTACTGTTTGTTACAGCCCAGAAGGCGATATGGTAGCTATTGGTATGAGAAATGGAGAATTTATTATCTTGCTTGTGACCTCTCTAAAAATTTGGGGGAAAAAAAGGGACAGAAGATCAGCGATCCAAGATATCAGGTCAGAAAAATATAACGCCTTTGTCTGTTGTAGCATTCTAGAAATCTGTATTAATTTGATGTTTAAAAATACAATTTTATGTTCTGAGGAGAATCGCAATGATATCTCAGAGAGCTGGACTCAATGAGTGAGTTGTGGGGTTTGTGTGATTACTCCAATACAAGGAATAAAAAAGAAGGAGAAGGTGCATGGAGGTAAGAGATACCAATCAGTCAGAAAACGGAGTGCTGCGGGTGGAGTGTCAGATGATATTGGCAAGGACTGGGTAAAATGAAGGGTGAGTGACAATAGGAAGAGCCCCTCCGAATTAGGGGGCAGATGAGGAGGTGTGGGAAGGAGCAAGGGGAGGTGATGTGTAGGAGGTACAATGAGATCCAAGGTTTATAGATGAAGACTGGATTGAGAGGGACAATGGAAACCCCTGTCTGTCGGTTTATTCTTTGTTGTGTCTTGTTGGAAAAGCGTTAGCAGAAGTACAATTCTGCTCCTCTTTCCCTCAAGTGGAGGGCAAGGTTTTGTGAGATAAATCGGTGGTGATCAGCAAAAGGAAGTTTCTGGAGAGCAAAGCGGGATGAGTGGGAGAAATACGAGCAAGCAGGGACCTCGTTGCAGGAAAGCTGGGAGTTAGGGGGTTACTGGGATCAGAAAGCTGTCCCAGGGTATGTCTCAGCAGTAATAAACATAAAGAAACTTCCCTAGTAACACAAAAGGGACTGTGGGGAATTTGATCAGCTCAGGAAGCTACAGAGTTTCAAGACTAGAAAGGAAAACCAGAGTAAAGAAACCACTGGGCAGATGTGAAATCAAATCTCTCATCTTTTTATTTGGTACATTTCCTCTAGAAGGTCTGGCTTTTCTTCATTTACAGCATTTAATTTGTCTAGTTTGGAGCTTTGTAAACAGAGAGAGTCAGTGTCATCAGGGCCATGTCACAAAGTTGTTAGACTGTTGAGGTGGTGGTGGGATCAGATAATGAAGTTATTCCAGAGGTGTTCCCAGTTCACTTAGACCTCAAGAGTTGGAAAGGACCTCCAGAGATCATCTAGTCCAACTCAAAGGTGGCAGTAATTTTGGTACGGCTGTCAGGTTGTCGCACTTCAGGGCAGCCCCAAAACTTAACAGACGCTCTCTGTTAACCCCCCTCCCTCCTCAAAGGGGAAGAGAAGAGGAATAAGGAAGAGAGACTTGGCAATTAGAAAAGGAAACTAGAACAGATGGAATGAAATTGGAAAGGAAAACTACTACTAATAATATAATCTTTTGATAATAACCATATCCACAATCATCACAATTTGATGGAATTCTAAAGTCCGGTGGAGTCAAATGAGCATACTGTGGAAGAGTGTAACTTCGCCAAGTAAAACAAAATCCGCTGGGTATTGCCTGTAATACCGAGATGCATTCGCTGTCCAGTTCAGCGTAACATAAGCCAGAGATAAACACCCCAGCGAAGCAGCAGTTTTCGCCCAGTATCGAACCCAACCTGCCCCGATGGCAGGTACGTCACGATTCTGTGATTCTACTGCATATACGTTCCCTGAAATTTTTGTTCCAAAACTTTTTTTCCTTGGCAGACAAAATACTCTGTCTCCCTCTTTAGTTCCGAAGAGCAAATACTTGAAATGCAAATTGACCTCTGCTTCTCAAATTATAGAATACGTTGTAAGTGCCGACCCGTGTTCACGAAACCCTTTTATCTCTTCAGGTTTAGCCCGGATTCTCGTTACTTGGCAGTCGGTTCCAGTGAAAATGCAGTGGATTTTTATGATCTGACTTTGGGTCCCACACTAAATCGAGTCAGCTATTGCAAAGATATCCCAAGTTTTGTGATCCAGATGGACTTCTCTGCAGATAGCTCTTACCTCCAGGTATCAGTCATTAATCGTTCAAGTTTGTGAATGGAAAACGTGACAGATGCTCTGCAAGTATCCTCCTTTCACAACTGCTGAATTTTGTGCTAGAATGTTGTAGTAGGTTATTATTTCTAGACTGTGACCTTGTTGTAGTGCTAAGAGGGTGGCCCAGGAGAACTATTTTTGTATTAAGTACAAGAAATAAGCATAAAAATGAGGAATAGGTTTCAAAATCACTGAAACATGTCTCCGTGCCTTTTTACCTTGGTAATGCTGATGGCCTCTCTTAAAAGAGGAAGGGCTACAGTCTGTCATTCCGTGAGCCCCAGCGACCTGGGAATTCTTCACATCCCTGACCAGCGGGGCAGTCTACACCTTGATTCGGTGCTAACCATCCTGGAGCAGCACCAAAATCGTGGTGTTACAACTCCAGCCATAGCGCTCAAGGTGTTTCTTAAAATCAAAATAAAGTAGATGTGCTTTGCTTTCTGTATTTTGTTGCTATCTGAGAGGAGTGAGCTGCTCCTCTGTATAGGATGAGAGGAAATACATTTACGTCAGTTTTAAAGTTATGAGTTTCTTTTGCCTTATTTGTTTATACGCGCGCACACACACACACAAAGTACAGAGAGGCAAGTCATATGTGCAGAATGTGAGATGTTTCAATTATTTTTTTTAATTAATTAAACATTTTAATTTTCAAAGTTTCTTAGACTCTCTTACTGTTGTCTTGTGCTTGTGTAGATTTTTGAGAATTTTCAAATGATTGAGCAAGTTTTATTCATAGCTAAGTTACTTGTAGAGTGTCGTGGTTTAACCCCAGCCAGCAACTAAGCACCGCGCAGCTGCTCCCTCACTCCTCCCTCCTTGCCCCCCAAACTTGATGGGATGGGAGGGAGAATCCGGAGGAAAAGGTAAAACCCTGTGGGTTGAGATAAGGGCAGTTTAATAGAGCAACACAAAGAGAGAAGAAACAGCAGTAAGAACAGTAATAATAATAATAATAATCTATGTAACAAATGATCTGCAATTCAAGGCTCACTGCCCTGGGCACCTCTTGTCCCTGCCGCGCAAGTCGCGTGTCTTCCCGCCCTCCAACCAGCCCTCCCCTTATATGTTGGCTGTGACACCAGGGTGATATTGACTATCCCGTTGGCTGGTTTGGTTCAGTTCTCCTGGTTGTCACTCCTCCCAGCTTCCGATGAAAATGACCCTTATTGTCACCGAACCCAAGACAAGAATAAAAGATAACCCCACCTGGAGCCCTGCCTCCAGTTCTGCAGCCCCTATTCCAAGAAAGATCTGGACGTGCTGGAGTGTGCCCAGAGAAGGGCCACGAGGATGATCCGAGGGCTGGAGCACCTCTCCTATTGAGACAGGCTGAGAGAGTTGGGATTGTTCAGTCTGGAGAAGAGAAGGCTGCGAGGAGACCTTCTGGTGGCCTTCCGGGATCTGAAGGGGGCTACAAGAAAGCTGGGGAGGCACTTTTTAGGATGTCGGGTAGTTCTAGGGCTAGAGGAAATGGATTAAAACTAGAGAGGGGTCGATTCAGATTGCACATTAGGAAAAAAATTCTTCCCCATGAAGAGTGGTGAGCCACTGGAATAGGTTGCCCAGAGAGGTGGTGGAAGCCCCATCCCTGGAAGCTTTTAAGGCCATGTTGATGGGGCTCTGGGCAACCTGGTCTGGTGGAGGTGTCCCTGCCTATGGCAGGGGGG
>VWZK01007192.1:97258-126784 GCA_013396935.1 Baryphthengus martii
TTCAGTCTGGAGAAGAGAAGGCTCCGAGGAGACCTTCTGGTGGCCTTCCGGGATCTGAAGGGGGCTACAAGAAAGCAGGGGAGGCACTTACTTTTTAGGATGTCGGCTAGTGACAGGACAAGGGGGAATGGATTAAAACTAGAGATGGGTTGATTCAGATTGCACATTAGGAAAAAAATTCTTCCCCATGAGGGTAGTGAGCTGCTGGAATAGGTTGCCCAGAGAGGTGGTGGAAGCCCCATCCCTGGAAGCTTTCAAGGCCATGTTGATGGGGCTCTGGGCAACCTGGTCTGGTGGAGGTGTCCCTGCCTATGGCAGGGGGGTTGGAATGAGATGATCTTTAAGGTCCCTTCCAACCCTGACAATTCTATGATTCTATAACTCTCCAGAAAAGGCTTTTCAAGGCCCTTTAGAATTATATTTTCGCCTTTTTGAACAAGTTCACGTGTTCTAAATTCTCTGTGGTCATCTCAAAGGTCTCTACTGGGTCTTACAAAAGGCAAGTCTATGAAGTGCCTTCAGGAAAACAGCTTGTGGACCAGGCTGTGATTGACAGAATAACATGGGCTACTTGGACAAGGTAAATGATTCTCATTCCCACCTGTTAAAACACTTGTCACTTCCAGGAGAAGCACCTACTGTTTAAAAGCCTATTCCATCCCTTCGGGCAGTCAGATATTTTCTTTTAGCACGCCCGCCTGCTCTGGCAACAGTTGAGGTGGGTGCGACAGTGCGTAGCAGATCCCCTCAGTAGAACACGAGCTGTTTGCCCCAGTGAGGACACCTGGTAAGAGCGGATCTCTTTAACGTGTGCCTTTTAAACACCTCCAAGTTATTGTAGTTCATTCAAAACAGACTTCAACGTTACATTGCGAGTGATACTGTCATTGGTTTTCATGTCACTTTTAAATAATTTCTTCCATGTTCTGTGCAAATCTTATTTCCTGTGCCTTGTTTCAGGCTCCTTTGCCCACTTTCAATTATTATCCAGTTACCACTCTCGGACAAAAATCATTACTTTTTGAATGTAGGGTACTGTGCTCTGATCTGGGGGGAAAGAATCCCAGAAAAATTCCCAAATCACTCACTTGTCAATAAGTGGTAAAGTGCTTGCTTCTGTGCCTTCTTGGAAGCGTGGTACACATGGTAAGCGGAGCTGAATAAAAAGCAGCTTTTTACAAGGCCTTGCAAAGGGAATTTTCTATAAATGTCTGGTATTGAAATCTTAATTATACTTTCTGATTAGGACAATTCCTCTTTCTCTATCTGATTATCATGAAGAATCCTCACTGGGCGCAAGGAAACGTTTCATCTAGTTGATATGAAAATGTTACAGAATTGGCCAAACATAGTTGGAAGAAGGATGTACACTTTTTTTTTTTATTTTCCAAAAGCTGAAATTCATCTAATGCTTATGCTATGACATCCTATTTTTAATTGTCCTTTTGTTATTCATTCTTCTGACAAACCCCTCACTGGATAGTGTTAGTTCTGTTTATTGCACCTCTACTTCTTCGTGTTGTCAGGGAGCACCTTAATTTAGAACTTATATCACTGAATCAGCTTCAGAAGCAATTGTGGAATCATACAAAAATACAATTACAGAGTAAAACCTGTATTAAGAATAAAATGCAAAAATTACATGTTTATCAAACCAGTTACAGTAAGAAAGCTCTACTTACTATATTGTTTTAACTGTAGCTTTCAAAAGGATCTCTTGCTCTTCTGTTTCAGTGTTCTGGGGGATGAAGTGATTGGAATCTGGTCCAGGCACGCTGAAAAAGCTGATGTAAACTGTGCCTGTGTCTCTCACTCGGGAATCAATCTTGTAACAGGCGATGATTTTGGCATGGTCAAACTGTTCGACTTTCCGTGTCCTGAAAAATTTGTAAGAACTTGTTTTTGCATCGTTACAACCACGGGTACCATTGATATTAGGGTCTTGTATTGTTCCTCTAGAAGGTGTATGATGGAACTATTTCCTTCTCTAACCCTGTAGCTTTTTTCTGCCTTAGCTCTGTAGTCCAATAAGCACGCTTCACCGCAAAGCTTTTCTGACCGTTTTGTGCAGTGGCTCTGGCTATAAGCTCTTGTAGGCGTTAATACTGCCGGCCAGTCTGCAGGAGCGTGGTGCCTTCAGACTGAAAACCTCAAAACTCTTAGTTGTGTTTAGCTACACCTCCAATCTCCATTTGACAGATGAGGAAGACAGCTGGTAGTTTTAGTCCCATCTGTGTATTTCCATGGATACGGAGTTTGCGGAGTTTTCACTGACACCGGCGCTGTTAATTTCCGCGATTTGAGGCTCCGCAGTGTAGACTGCTTACACACTTAAAATGATTTTTTCGGCGTTAGGAACTTGACACAAAATCCAGCGGTTAATCGTGTGGCAAGATAGATTTCATTTTATCGAGTTAGCTTGAGCATTGTTCCTAATTGGCAAGTGCTGTCTCATTTGGTGACAATTTAATCTGTGTTGCAGCTCACTGGTAGTTCTCCTTCAGGAGATCTTTTACTTTGAAAACCTATATAGCATGCTGAGTGATACAAATACGTGATGAAATAAGAAGGTAGATAAAAAGATGCACGTTGCCTTCGATTTAGGAGGACACAGAGTATGTGCACTCTCTCATTTTATTGTTGTTTGGTGTTGTGTTTTGTGGTTTGTTTGTTTTTTCAGGCAAAACACAAACGATTTTTAGGTCACTCTGCCCACTTAACTAATATTCGATTTACAAGCGGAGATCGATACGTAGTCAGTGCTGGAGGGGATGACTGCAGGTAGGTGTTCTTTCCATTACTGTCAAAATGTACTCAGCAGTGGACATAACAACAGAAAGCTCAAGCGCAGAGTGTTCATCTGTCTTCTTATCTGCGTGCTTGCTTTTCTGTTTGTACGTAAAGAAATGAGCATTTGCATCAAAAGAAATAGCCCAGCTGTTAATATGAACAGTTAAGGTTTAAGAAACTAAAAATATATCTTTACATCTGTATTCAGAGCATCATACTTTTAACAGATTCTTTTTGTATTTTTGACTGTATTATCCATTTCTTTTAACAATATTGTAGTCTTTTATGTCTTATGTTTAGTTTTATGGTTGCTTTTTTTTGAAAACACAGCTTATTTGTTTGGAAGTGCGTGCATATGCCTCATTGAGAGAGACACGGAGACTTGCAAAGAGGACACTGCGTGAAGTACCAGGCATGAAATACCCAGGATTGCAACGTGACGTTCTCCTGTGCCCTGCATGTGTAAGGAACGGTGCTGATCCCAGACACGGAGCAATCTGTCTCTCCAAGACAAATATCTGGAGCCTGTCAGAAGGATGGACTGTAACCAACACACTGAGGCCCTGAGATTTGCTTCAGTATCGGGTAATCCGCCTTTGTACTTCCCTCACTGCCAGATGTTGAAAATGAAACACATGGATAAAAGGAAAAAGGGAATTGTTAATCAATGTGCAGTTTCACAGGAAGATCCCGGGGTTTTAATCAAGAGATGTTATTTCTGACCTCGTGCTGTACATTGATCTATTTTCAGCATAAATGTTTCTCCTTTAAGTTTTGGAGTCTGGATATCAGAGAGAGAGAAAAAAAAAAAAAAAAAAAGAAAGAGTATTCCATATTTTAGTACTGAAAGCAACCGTATATTAACTCTTAAATATATAATATTTTAATAGATGTTTAGTTATGATGGAAATGATATTTCTATGACTGGTCAAAAGGAAACATCTGGTGAAACAGAAAATAACAGAACTGATTCCTTAGGACTTAAATATTTCTATGTTTAGAGGCCTGGGTCACAGTCATGTCTGGTGAAAGCCATTGGATATGCATGATCTTCATGGCTAATTTAGTGTTTTTGTTGCACTTAAACATTAAATTAGTTCTGTGAGTAAAGATAGATTTGCTCACTTTGCGAGTGCCTTGCCCACAACCCAAGTCTAACTCCAATTTTTGCCTTGTGAATAAACGTATTCTCAGTGGAAGAGAGATTATCGCTGTGTTACTTGAGTGGCTGCCAAGCCTCTGTGCTGGAAATGGGGACTAGGGTGAGGATTTCATAGTCTTCAGAAGCGATAAAGCTTGGGATGTCACCAGTTGCAAAAACCAGAATTTCATAGCAATATGAATGGATTTTATTTTCTCAGCATCGGGGCGGGGGGGGAGGATTCAGAGAGAATATAAACTTTCCAAACATTAGATTTTGTACATTTGAACTTCTTGACGGAAGTAGGGCTAGCTGGGAGAGCTCTCTACTCAGATTTCTCTCCTGATTGTAAGAAAATGTCCAATCATATGCTTCTTTAAATGGACCTGCTGTCACCTCTGGCATAAGTGCATTTATTCTCTTCTGCAACGGAACGGAGACCTGAGAAAATATTTCAGTGATAATGAAAACCTGCACAAAGCTGTGGTTTGGGTACAGACGAGGAGGATATTTCATCAGCCGTTTGTCTCAATCGTGTCTTCGAGAGGCGTTAGGGACTGAACCTGGGTTGGAATCAGCAGGGTTAATTTTCATGAAGGGGCCAGAAGTCCCTACTTGTGAGCGCTGATCACGATGGCAGTCTGCTGTGAACGTAAAGCTCTCTTCCTCTGCGCGAGCAGCGTTGCTTTAGCGCCGGCATTTGCTTAGGGCACTCAGCAGGCGTTGCTATTATTCACTTCTTGCATTCTTTTATGCCAGGAAAAGTTAAAAAGAAATAAACCTCAGCTCTTCTTTTAAGCATCTTGGGTGTGTGGTGGTTATAGAGGGAAGGGGAGAAAAGTTCACGAGCCAGACTGCTGTGCTCTCATACGTTCAAAAATGTGTCTTATGTGCTATAAGCAGCTACTTCCGCAAGGATTTTAGATAATATATTTTATATAGCAAACTATAACAAATATTTATTTTAAAGAAGTTGATGAACTAAGCAATTATTGCTTTTTTTTTTTTTTGCCGTGATGGTTCTCGGCAAAGTCTCGCCAGCCGGTCACGCAGCTGCTGTTCTACAGGAGCAAAAACTCTGTGGGTTTGGTCGTGAGTGTCCGGGGAGACCTTGCCGGTAACGTTTTTTGACTTTAGGGGAATTGCAGACGAGAACTGAGAGAGTCCGGATCCATCTCATCGCCTCGTTGCCTCCCTGCCTGTCTGTTTTACATGAAAATTAGTATTCCGGCATTTAAATCTGGTCTCTGCCAGAGCAATCTGTTGCCGTGCGCTCTGCTGTAGCTGGGACTCGACCCCTTGTTGAACACATCTGTGCAGGACTTCTTGACTTGCGGTAAGATTTATCCTGCCTCGGTTTTGGAGTTGCCTTTCAAGTTGGATGGCTGTTAAGAGCTCCTTCCTAGTCTGTCCTACTCAAACTGTCAGAGCAAACTCCTGATTTTTCTGCTTTGCTGAGGTTTCCCTTCAAAATTCTAGGCTCAGCATCTCCCAGCCTCATGATCTTCTCTAGGCCTTTATCCAACGAAAGAGAGATGTAGACTGTCCAGAGGCTTGTTCGTCAGATCCCCACCACCGCTCACGCCCTCTCCTCCCTCCCCCCACTCCCTTCGTTGATGCTGTGCCTCTCCGCTGAAGATTTGCCCATCGGGGCTTTTGCCCCGAGGAATTTCGCCAGTGGTGAGGTCCTGGTGAGAAGCCGAGGGGCGAACTGCAGTGGGGCTGCCCTGGGCAGAGCGAGGCTGAGAGCTGCGGGGTGAAGGTCTGAGTCTCCAGACCTCTCTGCTCCTTCGCTCTCTTCTGAACCTCAGCAGGAAGCCAAGGAGCTCTTTCAAAACAAAGCTACCAGCCTCGCGCCTCCTCCTGCAGCCAATGTTGGGAGGTAGTCTTTGCCCTGGCAAAAAGTGGTTTGTGAACGTTGAGGAGCGAGTAGAGCCTCAGGTGCCGTTTTGTTCCTGGGAACAATTTGGAGCCTGTTTTTGAGGACAAGCCGCAGTTCTGCGCCGAGCGGAAGAGCTGGCTATAAGCGTGGGTGAAGGTGGCAGCTTTGTGCTTCTTTTTATTCTGGTCTTTTTGCCTGCGATGGCGCTCGTTGCCGCGCCTCGCGCGCTGTTTACGTTAAGCGCTGCCGTAAGCCGTGCTCGAAGCGCGCGCGTCCAGGACCGGGCTGCCTGTTGGGTTGGCACCGGCAGCGCGTGACTGGGCGCTCGGCAGAAAAGTCCAGGGGTGTGACGGGACTCCACAGAACAGGTCAGGGAAGAAGCTGGAATGTGGAAGGACTCGTGACAGCCTTTGGTTTGGAAGGGTCAGAGGGAAGAAATGTGGGCAGGAGGGCTCTGTCTGCAGCTGGACGATACAGCACCGAGGAAGGGGAGGCAGAAGTTCTTTGTATAATTTAATCACTCACGGTGGATGATTTTGTTCTCTAGCTTAATCGTCTTTCTAACTCTTTTTCTGGCTAGCAGTGAACATACGCCTTTGGGATCTTTAAAGGCAGTGCTATCTTCGGTAATAAATAAACTACAGAACTGATTAAAAGCAAAATGACAGTTCACTTAAAAAATACATGTACCCTAGAAAGATACCTAAGTGTGCTTAGAAAAAAAAGAGGCTGAGAGAAGGAAAATCCAGCTCCTAGGAGCAAACAAAAATGAAAAGGAAAATCCAGCTCCTAGGAGCAAACAAAACTGAAGAGTAAAAACATTTAGAACTGAAAATGATCGTAGTGCGGGAACTGTGGAACACCGTTGAGATTAATTAAGTCAGGGAGAACAAATTAGCCAAAAGTATTGAAGCAGTTAGACTGGAAATCTTTTTTTTTTTTATTATTATTATTTATTCTTGGGGAGGCAGTCATTGTACGTGACTTCCTGATTTTGACAGGGAAGGCAAGAGATGGTATAAAAAAACCTAAAGATAAACCAATTCAGAAAATTAAAGCTACTTTATCACCTGTTGA
This sequence comes from Baryphthengus martii, assembly GCA_013396935.1. Classification (NCBI taxonomy): domain Eukaryota; kingdom Metazoa; phylum Chordata; class Aves; order Coraciiformes; family Momotidae; genus Baryphthengus; species Baryphthengus martii. The sequence goes on from VWZK01007192.1 coordinate 104,149, forward strand.
CAGCCGAAGGAAAGCACGTGTCCAGAGTGACTTCTGACTTTGCTCAGTGTCAGGGTCTTAATGTCAGTAACACTCATTTCAGAATATCTCTGAAATTCATCCACATCGAGTTAATGCTGACCTGGAATTTTACCATCACTTCGTTATCAGTGTCCCAGATGTGACAAGCCTTAATCTGAAAGATTTTTGTGGTTTGCTTTTTGTTGGTTTTTTTTTTTTGAAATTCTGTTAGCATAAGATATAGACAAATGTCATCTTGTCAGTGTTGTGGACAAAGTGACTCATCCCGTAAGTCACAAACGGAATTGCCACATCAGTGATTTTAACGTCACTGGCGGTATTGCGTTTGCGTACTCTTTTGTTCTCCCGGTTTTCTCGTGCTTCCTTGCAATCGGGCTCCCTTCTCCCAACATTTGTGGCGCCGCTGGGGTTTTGCTCACGTGGATAAATACCAGAGCTTTGCCAAAGCCTGTTGTGCATTCTTTGTACCAATCACTGTGGTGTGATTAGACCAAGCTTCATGGCCTTAGTTGTCTCCAGCTTCTGCTCTTCGATTAACTTCAACTTCAGACTTCAACTCTGCATAGCTCATTTCAGAGGGGGAAAAAAAAAAAAAAAGAAAAATAATAGTTTTAGGTGTATAATATGCATAAAAGCCACTATAGGTTTTCTTGCCGGAATCATTCATAAGTAACTAAAAATCAGTAGGTGGGTTTGACAGGGAGTTTTCTCCAGTCCACTTGATGCTAGAACAGGTAACCACTCACCATCCCTTTCTCAGGTTGCCAGCAGCAAACCAGCCGTAACCTTCATCTAGTTGTTTGTTGACTGGTAAACTAGAAATCCAACCAATTCACTTTTTTCCTTTGGGGGGGAAAAAAAAAAAAAAAAAAAAAAAGGGCATGGAACATTTTCTCTTTTCCCTCCTGGTGTAAACTACAAAGTGTATGCCCTGAGCACGGTGACAATAGGCAATTTATTTTTGAAATTCTGAAACGTAGGATGGAGGAAAGAGTAACAGCAAACCAGTCAATAGACTGGAGAAAAGGGGAAATAAAGGAAAACAGAGGGAGGAACGCTCAGAAATAGGCAAAGGCAGCACCAAAGAACCGACGGGGGTGGTGGCGCGTCAGGACCCCTAACACTTTTCTGGCAAACGTCTTCTTTCAGGTGGGAAGCAGTCAGGGACTGCTGGGCTTTGTAGAGTAGCCGAAGGAAAGGCTGCAGGCAGCTTCCTTCCCTCGGGTTTTGGGAAGATGCAGCTGCTCCCTTTCATTGCCCTTTCCACTCCCATACCTATGGGACGACGGTTCAGCGCTGAAGGACGGCGGCGAACGCAGATCAGCCGCTGGTGCAGGGGATGCGCGTCGGGCGCAACGAAAATGCTGTAAACACAAAATGCCGTCTAGTAGCGAGTGCTCAGGAAAAAGAGTTCAAGGTCGTGTTTTCAAATGCTGCTTCTCTTTCCCACATAAACCAGACAGGGATTGCTTTAATAGGCCTCTTCTGATTTATCTATATTTTAGTTTCTCCTGCAGCTGGGCTTAAACATGTTCTTTAAACAACAAATATTACACCAAAGAAATACTATCCTTTAGCAAATTCTCCATAACCAAGCTCTATCAGTTACGCCTCTTTCATTTCTTTCCTATTGGTTCATTTCCCAGATGTGTGGAGCACTTAAGTCAACAGACGTTAAAGCTCCGGCCTGTAGCTGTTGCGTTGAGCTCGAGGTGTGATGGAGACAGGTCTCTGCAGAGAGCCGTTCAAGTCATACATGAGCTGAATGTATGTAAGGTCCTGCGGCTGGGTCGGGGCAATGCCAAGCACAAACGCGGGCTGGGCAGGAACTGGCTTGAGAGCAGCCCTGAAGAGAAGGACTTGGGTGTGCTGGTGGACGAGAAGCTCAACATGAGCCGTCAGTGCCCGCTCACAGCCCAGGAAGCCAACCCTGTCCTGGGCTGTGTCAAGAGAAGGGTGGCCAGCAGGGCGAGGGAGGGCATTCTCCCCCTCTACTCCACTCTGGTGACCCCACCTGGAGCCCTGCCTCCAGTTCTGGAGCCACTATTCCAAGAAAGATCTGGACGTGCTGGAGCGTGCCCAGAGAAGGGCCCCGAGGATGATCCGAGGGCTGGAGCACCTCTCCTATCGAGACAGGCTGAGAGAGTCGGGGTTGTTCGGTCTGGAGAAGAGAAGGCTGCGAGGAGACCTTCTGGGGGCCTTCCAGGATCTGAAGGGGGCTACAAGAAAGCTGGGGAGGGACTTACTTTTTAGGATGTGGGGTAGTGACAGGACAAGGGGGAATGGATCCAAACTAGAGGAGGGGAGATTTAGATTGGACGTTAGGAAGAACTTCTTCCCCATGAGGGTGGTGAGACCCTGGCACAGGTTGCCCAGAGAGGTGGTGGAAGCCCCATCCCTGGAAGTTTTTAAGGCCAGGTTGGATGGGGCTCTGGTCAACCTGGTCTGGTGGGAGGTGTTCCTGCCCATGGCAGGGGGGTTGGAACTTGATGATCTTCAAGGTCCCTTCCAACCCCGACAATTCTATGAATTTTCCTTCAGGGTTTTGTGACCTTAGGCCTCCAAATCTAGATGATCTAGGAAGTGAGGGAAGATGAATGTAACGTAGGCCTAGGGATGCATAGGAGTAGAAATCAAGAACGTCACTAATTTCTTTTTATCCCGTTGATGAACCATTACAAAATAAGGAGATAATTGACTCCATGGGAAAAAAAATCTAAACTCCTTACAGATGCTGCTTGGACAACCAAACTGGGCTTTGACCTCTAACAACCATCTTGTAAAACATAAAATTTCTGCCCAAATAGCTGGATTGATGCTTTTTCAGCTGCTGGAGCACAGTTGAATTTGGGGCATGAGAAACAGTGTATTCCTATTTCCTGAGTTTCTGTGGCTTGTTGTGGGATAACTTGGGAGACCTTACAGAGCGATTTTGCCCTTAGTCGTCCAACATACCGGGTGTGATTTACCAGTTGTTCATAAGCTGAGGGGGTTTCTCCGCAGGGGACGGACGCTGCTGTCCCATCCCTGGGCGTAACTGCGGCTTTCAGAAAGCTACTGCTACCTTCAGCCGGCCTCAGCGGGGCTGGGCCAGGAGATGAGTGCTTAAAGGAAAAAAATGTAGATTATTGAAACAAATATTGCCTCGGTGGGTCTGAAAAAGAGGTAGGAAGGGTATTTTCTGTTTCACTCCTCTGCAGGATTAGAAGGCATTTTTTTTTGGAGGGGGGGCAGGGGAGGAAGCTTTTCATGCAATATCCTCCAATTAGTTTGTTAGCTTTTGTCATTACTCTTTTTTCTTTCAGGTTTGTTTTTGTTTTGTTTTTTTTTTCCCTCTTCCCACAGCAGCCTTTACCTGCTCCCTGCCAAGCCCCAAATAATTATTTTTTTTCAAATGTGCTGCCTGTGAGAGGTCAGCCAACTGCAGCCACAGACTTCATGTCCCTGTGATGATTTACATCACAAAGCCAACACAAAACATTATGTTGCTGAAAACAGACTCATAGAATTGTCAGGGTTGGAAGGGACCTTGAAGATCACCGAGTTCCAACCCCCCCCCGCCATGGGCAAGGACACCTCCCACCAGACCAGGTTGCTCAAAGCTCCATCCAACCTGGCCTTAAAAAGATGGGGCTGCCACCACCTCTCTGGGCAACCTGTGCCAGGGACTCACTACTCTCATGGTGGAAAAAAAAATGAATTTTCTGTTAACTTAGTTGAAAATTCTTGGAGATTTTGGAGAAGTGGAGGGGATCTTTCTTTCCATTCCCAGGTGAAAAAACACTCGGTATGTATTCTTCCCAAGAAACAAAGCAGTTAAAATAGCTTTTCCCAGCTCATTACTTAAAAATCTGGCTCTGTGATGTTCAGCTGTGGAGCTGTCAACGGTACTTCCATAACTCCAGGATTTTTTCAACCACCACTCACACCCAGGCCATGCTCTATACTGTACTCTTTGGGCATTTAAATAAATATACTTTCTAAAGAAATTCCACGCATGAACACAGGCAAAAATTGCATGAAACAACCCCAATGGTTTTCTGTACTTGTGTGAAATGTTGGTGCTGTTGGGTCGTACTTTCCACAGTCCTGGTCGATTTTTCCTTTAATCATCGCCACTATTTACCAGTGTGTTGTGGTTTTAGGTGCAAAATAGCTCGCTCTTTTGGGGGGGGGAAGGCAGCATCTGGCAGTTACAAGCTTTGTTTATGCTTTTTAGGTCAGTTATGGGTATACAGCATATTACCTGAAGGAATGGAAAAGCTGCATTAGTTCATGCTTTTTTTAATGTAAAATTCCACATTAAGAATACACTTAAGACCACAACAATCACTTAAAAGAACTAAGTAAAGGCCTTAGAACCAGTCCCTTTAAAAACAGACAGACTTTCGGCTTTGTGGCTTGCTTTAGTCACTTTTTTTAAAGCAGAGAAAAAGCAGCAGCTTGTCTTACGCTAAACCCTGGTAGAGCAGGGTAGCAAACGCCAAAGCCGTTGCCGTTCAGCACTGGCAGGAGGACTAGATTTCTGCTGCCCTTACAAATGATTCTCGTCTCCTATCCGGCTGAGAAGGAAAACAGCCTCACGGTGGCAGCTGTTTCTGAAAGGGAGAGCTAAAGAAGGCATTGGAAAGCTGTAGAAAAAATCACATCATTTGCAGTCTTTTACTCTAGGAGTCCATCTCAGCATTGCTCTGCGAGCCCCAGCCTCTCCTCCTCCACTCCCCTGTCAGGTCACCTTAGGAGAATATTTTGCTGTAATTCTTTAAGCTTAAAATCCAGTTGTCTGTTCAGATTTGTTGTGTTTCATTATGGAGTGTGTCAGATAATCCCTCTTGCTTTAACAAAAAAAAGAGGAGAAAAAAAAAAAAAGAAAAAAATTTTAAAAAAAGATATTTTAAACTAGTCCAAAGGTAGAGTCTTGTATTACTGGAATAAGGATCATGGGTTTACGTGTACTCCATTTTGGTTTCACCAGGAACATCTCATCCCTGTAACAATGTTGTATGTTTATTTAAAGCATATATATATATATATATAAAAAAATTAAATGTCAGATTTTTGCATTAAGATTTTTTTAAATTTGCATACAAACTTTGAGTACTTTGTTTCACAAAAAAAAAAATAAACTACAAATACTTTACTGGAGTGTTAAGTTTCAGATTTCAAGACTATATTTGTCAACTGTAAGTTTAAATTATGTAGCTAACATTGTTTTCTGGTATCGAATGTAAATATTTGTAAAAAGAAATTCTTTTGTATATTTTTGTGAAAATGTAGTTCCCCAAAAGCTACAAAATATTTAATAAAAAAGTGCATTTATGTTACTGCTCAACACTTTCATCATAGTAATACCACTTCAAACATATTTATGTTCACCCCCCGGGCTTATTTTTTGCACCGTTAAGTCACAGGAACTGTCTCAAAGGAGGTAATTACAATGTAGGCCCAGGAGTCAGGGCTACTGGAAGAAAAACAGATTCTGCAGAGGGACACTCAGAGAGGTACTTTTGATCTTCTCGGTGTAACTGAAGATGTTGGAAACCGTTTCTCTTCAAGTGCAGCAGTATTTCATTTTGTAGGCTGTTTAATTAATTGAAGCACAATACCACTCAGCGTTGAATCGTTCTTGCTTAGGAAGCATTTTTGTTCCCTTCTTGTTGATTTTTCTTTTTTCCCTGTTTGAGGAAGTGCCAGGGGTGTGATGCCAATTCCATGGGCAAAGCCACCTAAAAGCCAAACCCTTTACCCTCTTTTCGCTGCGAGGAGGTTCAGTCGCCCTTTGCCAGGGTATCAGGTCAGGTGTGCGCATTGTACCAGACCTCTGCGGAACAAAAAGTACTTCTAGTGGGACTGGAACACAGGAGTGAGCTTTCTAAGGCTTCCTGGCACTACATTTACTTCTTCAGCTCACCTAATCCTAAGCAAGAAACTTTACTCAAGAAGGACGTAGACTGTGCTTCCAAAGTTTTTAATGGAATTGAAAGTAAAACTTTTCTTACACAGACATTTTCTTCTTACAGTGTAAAAAAAATGTAAAATTGCTCAAACTTACAAACTTGGAAAATTAGAGACATTTCAAGTAATCAATCAATCAACCTCAGTTTATGAAAACAACGTATAGTAAAAGTTCAAAATGCATGAAGTTTTCTAGCGTCCTGTGCCCCTGGTGCTTCATCTTCCTTTCCACCACTGTCCAAAGGAGGCAAAGTCGGGTCCCACCTTGTGTCACCATCATTCACTGAGGAGAAAGAGAAGAGCAATTCAGGTAACAATCCTACCACTCTGCAGGACTGAGAACTTGGGAATGGATTTGAGTCCTACCCCTGGATTGACCGAGACCGTGGCAGGTGAGGTTAGGTGGAGCGAAGGGCTCCTGTGATTTGACCCTTTTCTGGAAAAGCCAGCTTGGACACGCTCGAGAAGCGCTCCCCTTGGTGGACGTGCAGCTCGACTGGGCGACGGCGGCAGGCGCAGGTCAGGATTCCCGCGCCCGTGCCCTCCGCTGGCTGCAGGGCTCTCGCCAGGCGCGGCCGCAGCCCAGCAGTTCGGCTTTATCCCCACAAAACCAAACTGGCCGGAGTTCTCTCGCTTTGGAAGAGAGGTGCCTCTCCCGGCTGTGCGTCTTCATACAGTCCTCACTCTTCATCACACACGCGCACACACGCACACTGCTCCTGGGAGTAACATTACCGTGGTGATCTAAGTCAGTCACAACGTACGCTCTAAAGCTAACCAAGGTGAGGAAAATAGGTTTTGGTTAAAAAAAGGAAGTTCTCTCACCTGGTTTGAGCTCGAGTCCATTTCAAGGCGTGACGTGGAGGAACAGCGACGGCTGGATGGTAAAACGTGCAGTCTGGTCGCGTACACTGGGTATTAAATCTACAGTGCTAATGGCAAACGAAAGCGTTTCAGACGAGGCTACTCCAGGCCGGCTGCCTGACCCCTGCAGAAGCAAACCCTGGAGAACACCGCTGCTGACAGGTAACTGAAGCTGCCACCAGAGGCCGGGGCACCCAGCGCACTTCAGCAGGGTTAGGCCTTGGAAAAGCACTACGCTTCCTGCGGTAAGAACAGGCTGGGACACGGTTCTATAGAAGCACCTGAGTTATAAACCCTTGTACTATATAAATTACGTTCCTATATTCCAGGGTGACTGGGCAATCTTTAAAGTTCTGGTCTGTTGCAGCACAGCCAAATGAAGAGTGCACAATTTGAAACCCATTCCTTCCGTCGAGGCCAAGAGATGTCTCCCTCCTCTGCCCCTGCCTCCTGGCTGGGCAGATATTTTGGCACAGGCTATGGCTGGCTGCCTGGCTGCCTGGCTCAAACTCCCCAGAAGCATCTGGTAGAAAGATACTATTTAAAAATATTTTTTTCCAAATTCTTCCGGTCACTGCTTTTGCATATTCTGTTCCTGAGCTAAAGTTAAAAATGTGAAAAGTAAAAGCAAAAAAGTGACATTTCTTGGACTCAAAGCAACATAGTTCAAATATTTTTCTAGAAAGGAAGGGAAGAGAGAGGAGATATTTCTTACTTTTGGGTGGTAAAATGGACATTCCATTTTCTTACAAGCAGGAAAGAACTTGCAGAGCGGACTACTGGCCGATAGAGATGGTGTGGGTAGTGGTGCTAAGAGAAAAAGAAAAAAGAACAGAAAGTGACTCTTGGTCAAAATAATTTGGGCTTTTAACACAGTTCTACACAATCTGAAAGCAAGCAATACTTCTGCAGGGAATTGTATTTTAGAATACACCGGAATTTCTCAAGAAAGATGGGAAGTATTATTCCAGTGGACCAAGGGAGTCTCATCCAGGGGCAGAAGATGACGCTCAGGTAATCGTCAGTCTCTGTTTTCCCCCCTGTCAGGCCAGGAGGTACCGCGGGCACGGCCACGAAGCAGAAATGCAAATGTAACATTGAGCAGCAGGCCCGTGGAAGAGTTGAAGGTAAGGGGCCCGAAAAGCGCAGGCAGCGCACTTCCCAGGAGCAGAGAGGAGCTGCTGGAAGTGAGAGACAATCGGCACCTCGTACTCGGCCTCCTGGCAAGGCGACAAACCGCAGCGTGATACCGCCGAGGGCGGAACCGCTTCTGAAAGGTCCTGACTGCAGAGGAGCACAGGCTCTCTCCACCTCGGTGCTGTTCAAAGGCTCAGGAACGGCAACCCGTAATCCCACCGCTGGGTGACCATCCCTGAAACTCATCATTACATAAAGTTCACTCCTACAGTGTTATTAAAGGGAAAAAAATTGTTCACATAAAGAGAGAAGCTTCTCTTTTTAACCTGTGTCGCAAGCTCTTGGTACCACACGTATCCAAATGTAAGAAACAAATTTTGACTAAAACTGCAACGCTGCCTCATCCCTTGGCTACTTGGCTACAAGGGCTACTTGTGCAAGTCACCCCGTTGGCCTTGCACAGATGTCACGCGGGCTCTTGTGTAAGACCAGTCAGGGATTTTTCTGATAACGGCTTTTTGCAGTAATGCTTGATTCTTTTCTTCATCTAGCATTAACAGCTGAAAAAAAAAAATGAAGTCAAATCACGCAAAACCTGATTTTTTTCACCACTGTCTGTTTCTGCTTCCAAAAATACCGGTTTTCTTTCAGTGCTTTCATTTAAAGGTCAGGGAAACAAGAGGTGCTCACCTGATTTAGGAGCCGGATGGGGGTTTCGTCGACTGGCGTGAGTGTAGGGACAGTCCGGCTTAGTGCACTTCGCATCATATTTACAGTTAGGGTGGATGAACAAGCATTTATCGGCAAATCTGCAGTTAGGAAAAACTCTGAGGAAAAAGAGAGAGAGACGTAAGTCTCTATCCAGAGCAGAATCCCCAGGCAGCTGTTGTGCACGAGAGAGCCCGAGTGCGGCGGGGCTCGCGCGCGTCGCTCGGCGCGCCGAAGCAGGGCCCGCAGGCGGAGNTAACTGTTCAATATCCACTAGGAAAGGAGGGAAAAAAGACAAAAAAAAACCAAGCTGGGATCTTTACGATTTTATATGCAATTCAGCATACACAATACAGCCTAACCAAAATGCACACTATTTCCTAGTCTCTCTCTCTCTCCTTTTAAGCCAATTCTTGACAAGCTCCTATTAAAGATAAAAAGTTACAACAGCAAAAACTTTATAGACAGCCATATTATCTAAAGAAAATTTCCAAAACTACAAAGTGAAAGAAGTAAGTCAGACATAATGTTGGACTGAGAACTCTCTTTTGGTGACAATAAATAAATAATTAAATAAGTAATCAAACTCGCACTGTTTACAAACAAAATAAATCGATTTTCTTCACAAATCCCAACTGAGGTGTAAAAGCCAAACAGAACAGATTTGTATCAGACAAGACAAAGATTCTTTGAATGATCCTTAGTTGCTATTCTGCCGAGCCATGTGTTAAAATGCTTCCTTTCTCTAAGATATTTTTGGCTTAAAAAAATTATTTCAAGAGATAAAGTAAAAAAAAAAAAATAATTTTTTTTTTCCACTAATCGGATCCAATTCACGGGGACACACGATGAAAGTGAAGAACCACTTTCATGTCATTTGCTTGGACAGATTCCACATTCACTTCAGTTACCTGAGCTCAGACTCCAATACAAAAAGCATGTTAAGAAGTACCCAAGCTGAAACATTCCACACCTTCACTACTCTTTACATGATCCCGGGACTTCGACTTTCTCCTATTTGACGTGATTTGTAAAACCTCTTTCTTCAAATTCAGACAACGAAGCGCACGTCGGCACCTGCGTTTTATTTTCCCAGCGCTGCCTAAACCTTTGGCTTTTCAAAGCTTTCCAGGACTGCCAGACCTACCTTTCTCTGATCTCTTTTTTTTAGTGACATACTTGCCGCAGCTTCGCTCCATCCTCGGCTTCATTTACGCCTTCTGCTTGCAACACAGCGGCGCCCAACGCCGCTATCCTGTCGTAAAGCCTTGTACAAATCGCTTCCACGCCGCTCTGGTTCTGCGTCACCTTCAGTCACACCCCTGCTACTTCTGGCTGATGTAGCTAACCAAGTAAGAATCCCTAACGAATTTGCAAGGGCAGGAATCAAATCTGTATTTCACTGTTCTAGTAAAAATGCGATCTGTATGATCTCTAACATTTTTCTTTAAGACTGCCTGATACACACTGTACTTCTGCAGCTGGGGGCACTGAAAGTGCATGGACTTGTTTTGCTTTTCCTCTCACGGTTCTCTTAAATTGCATTATGCATTTACAGCTGGATCCAGAAAATATATGAGTTCTCTGTATGCATGAAATCCTATCCTTTACTTAGGTCAGAAAATTTGGATGCACGCTGCTCTTAAGGAAAATAACTTTTCTTGTAAGTAAAATTCTTATTTTCATAAGGAAACTATAAAAATAAAAGAATCGAAGCATGACCTTGAGGCAAGTATTCAGTAAGTCTATGACAAAAATATCCTCTATATTTTTCATCACAGTGTCAGCATTACAAATAATTCGAACGTACACTTCAGCACACAGTTCCCCACGTTACCGAAAAAGCATCCTGAATGTACAAACCTTCAAGTAAAATCCTACACCAAGTTGTACATTCAGAGACTCCAGCAACTTGGCTCTACCACACCTTCTACTGCACAGGCTGCTTTTGCTAACACAAATCTAGTCAGGAACATTAACACCACCTGACATATTTTTTAAAGTTCAAGGCTTGGCAAAACATTCATCAGAAGATCTGCCCATCGGCACAAAGACAAATGATAACAGGTCAACCAGAAGCGCAGATTTCTGGCAATGAAAACTCAGAACATTTTCAAAAGGAAAAAAACCAAAAACCCAAACAAGTTTTACCAATCCTGAGATGTGTGGAGAACGCCCTATGCATGTGCCATACGGCTCCAGCTTCTAAAGATGCAGCCCCACTGCCTAGGGAACGTTCTAATTTGAAGAGAAAACACCATCCCTTTGATTTCTTAAGAACAATACATGCAAGCTGTCAATCAAAGCACCCCATGAATGTCAGATCCCGCCGGTAAGCACACTCACCCTCACAGCTCTCCAGCTGCCTGGTTACGGTTTGCATCTGCTGCGCTCGAAGGCCTTTCAGTCCTTTGCCGGCACACGTATTTTGGGCAGCTGGCTTTAATCCTTCCATCATACACACGTCTTCCTCTTCTTGATCAGAAAGGTATCCTGGTGGACTGGGCACACCATCCAGCGTCACGATGAACTTGGGACTGGCTGGTTTCTCTGGCTGTGCAAGTTGGTCTCTATCATTAAGAAAGAAAGGAATGAAAATACAGTTCTCTGACTCGAGAGATTTGAGCTGCGCTAGTAACTTAATGCAGTCCGAGCTGATCTATGGAGAGTCACGCAGGAGCAAACCTCCTAATCACGTACTGCAATTAACAGTTCGCCTTCTACTCTCCCTGAAGCGCTAATAAGAAAGAACAGCTTTCAGTGGCATCCAGCAGCTACATTTCAGTTTATTGCATTCTGCTCAACAGACAGATCCGAAAGCTCCTTTACAGAAACAGTTACATCAAGGAAAGTGATTCATCTTTTGAGGAATTTACAGTTTTGAGGAAAAAAAAGAAAAAAAAAAGTGAGGGTAAATATCATTCTTGGAATCACAAACCTTTTTACACAGAAAACAGATGTCTCCTCAAAAATACTGAACAGGGCATTACGAAATAGGGGGTGTAAAAGTGTTGAGGAGAAGGAAGAGAAAATCGAGATACTGACAGTAAGATTGAAAGGCCAGTCTGGCCCAGTATCCTGTATCTGTCACCGTGGATAAGAGAGGGAGTCTAAAACCCGGGGATGCGTGCAGCTTCTCCAGGTTTCCACTGTCCCACCCATTTCACTGGAGGGACTTCCCGAATGGCAGGTGATTCTAAATATTTGGCGACGCACCCTGGAGCGCTCCTCTTTGACAGTGATGGTATAAACTTGGTTTTTCTGTGAAATTAGACTAAAAGCAATGACAGCGTAGAATGCCTTTGAGAAACACCATATTAAAAACATCCCTAACCAGAATTTTCAAGTTCAAGCAGTAAGAACATGATCCGTTCACGTTCAAAAATGCACCACTCTCCCGTAGCACAGGCACAGTTTTCAACTGCGACATTGCAAGGGGATCCTTTTGGGTTGGTTTGTTCTTGGTTGGTTTTCTTTTTAGTTAACACAGGCTGTTTAAAGCTACTGGTGGAAAGGAAACACTAACAGCTTCTCAAACACAGCAGCCCACTGCCATAAAGGACATCACATCCTTCTGAGTGGTTTTTATAAGTATTTTGGCAGCAGGAACTATCAAGGCCTTTCACAAGTCAAGAAAATGACAGTGCACTGGTCACTGTTCCTTTGGGGAGATGGGAAAAGATCCACGATGCATCATTTGAAGCTGACACGAACTTTAAACTTCTCCTGGGCAAACTCACCAGCGAGGAGCCTTAAATCACTTGTCCCATGTGCGACTTCACTGTCTGTTGGCTTGTGGGTGCTGAGCCACGTGCAGGCAGCACGTGCTGGTTGCCCTCCCAGCACCGAGCGCTTAGGACCCACCACACTCAACGTTGCATTAAAAGACATTTCTCAAGAAACGTATTCTCAGGATGAAAGAGGACAAACTAAAGGCAGCTTAAGTAAAGGTATTACTTAAGTACGATTTCAGAAATCAGAACAGCTATGACAAAAAAGAGAAGTACTTCTCAGTTCCTCCTCCTTCTTTCTGGGAAATCAGAGACATGCTCAAGCTACACAGTTGACCCTGGGAATTATTTTTCGTTTAGAAGGATTTCTGGGAGCTTTTTGCCCCTGCATTTTTTTATTGTTTTCTTTTTCCCTCTGCTATTCAATGTCAGTCCATTTTCCCTACCACCACAGATCCTGACTGGACTGACAAAGCATCAGTGTGCCTGATTCTATCTAAACTACAAACGAGCATTCTGAGTAATTAACAGTCCTCAAAGCAATCACTTCTCACCGAGTCTGTATCAGACGTCCTGAGAGTACTCGTATTGCCTCTGTAGCCCTCTTCCCCGGTTGCTGATTCTGTGGCACTATCTCCTCAGATAACTTGGGCTTCTTCAGGATAAATGACCTAGTATCTGTATGGACCATAGATTCTGCATCATAGTAATCTGAAGGAGGAGAAGAAAAGAGAAAAATAAGATGGTGGTTACACTCTTAACTTGCAGCATATTTTTAATATCAATTTACACTGCTGATAAGCTAATTTTGTTTTAATTTCTTACTCGTAGCTTCCTGAAAACTTTTACCTCCTTACTTATTCCACAGAAGTGGATCAACAGGAGCCATAGGCCACCTTAGGCTACACCAAGAAACTTTGTTACTGGAATGGCCGTGAAGAACTGCAGGGGTTCCACACATCCCCAGAACCTCTTATCTACCTAGTATCTCCTCTGGTATCTCTTCTAATATCTCTAGTTTCTACATATCTACATATAGATATGTAGAAACTAGAAAATTCTAGAAATCAGTATAACGAACTGAAAAGGAAGTTCCATTTTAATATTCACCAACCAGAAGTGTTCTACTTGAAAACTAGCATTTTTATTTATTTTTTTTACGAATAAAAGATCACGAGACTTAACCTGGAGTCACTTGTAAGGTATCTTCGATCCCAGGATCAATCTGGAGCCGAGAAGAGAGCTCCTTTTGTTCAGCTCCTAGAAAACCCAGGAATTAGAAGGGTATTTTATTCCATGTCAAAACGGAACTAGAGATTAAAGACCTGAAGTATACTCTTCTAATTCCTTCGCTAAACAAAAACCCAACAACAAAACCGTCCACGCTTCTTACCCAAAGAAGCCGTGCTCATTGTTAGGAAGCCCTTCCTCGTCGTTTCAGAAACAGCACCAAGCTGTCTCCAGCCAGATGGCAGGCAGAGCAAAATCTAAATACTGAAAGACTCTGGTCTTTCCCGTAATATTGCTGAACTAGGTCCATGGGTTTGGCACCTTATAAAGACCGAGTTCTTCCTCATGTATAGATATGTGCTGCCTACAGTCAGAGAACACAGGCGCAGGAAAGCAGCTGACTACGAGGGACTGCTTTATGGTCTTCTTAAAAGCACTGAAACAGAGCAGAGTAGCCCTGTTCAACATTTCACTTGTTGAAAACAAAAATTATTTTGCTTTCTGTAGGTTTCCTGGGCAAGCTGTAATTTCCACTTCAACGGCAAAAGAGCAAAAATATTTAGCACAAACATCTTCTGTACATTAATTCAAAACCTGATAAAGCTTCTTTGTATGTACTTTACAGATACAATTTCAACTTTTTTATGTTGGACTCCAAATACATCTATAGGAGGAATAAGAGACTGAAAAAATAGATGATTCTTTAATAACAGATGTTTATCATTCCAGCTGATGTAGCAAAGATCCCAAATTTTACTCAACAACAATCTAAACACTCAGCAAGAGTAAACTAACTTCTTACAGAAGTGTTTTCCCATCATCTTATTTCTATCATTCCTTGTAACTAACGCAGACACACGCACACTTTCTTGGTAATAAAACTGATGTGCTGAAAAGTTACTTTGACTGCCTTTAAATGTGATGCTGTTTTCCTTCAGGAGTTTTGTAACAGAAGTAAACCCAAAACTTCCTGCTCACACAGTTGCCCTGTTACCAGCTGTCCTAGAAGGGCAAACACTGTACTCCAACATTTACACACAAAAAAATCCCATCACAACTATTTGTGTGGTAACGATGTATCAGAAAGAATCTTTCAATATTTCATATGCTGCAGAATTATTCCAAACCTAGAGTATCTTTACTCTCTCACAGAAGCTGCGGGACAAGATATGGAGGAAAAAAACTGCAAAGGACAGGGAAAAGAAGTTATCCCAATGTATCCCAAATGAATAATATGCATTTGCTCATGCAAAACTACTCTCCGGTGACATGCCAGAATGCTGTACAACTCTCCCTTACTGATCAGTTCCTCTGAGGTTGACTGTGTGCGTACAAATATATANTTACACCCACGCTTTAGAAAGCTTCTTGGTTTTCAGGGCATTTCCACATGCAACTTTTGATGCCGACTTAAACATTAAAAGCATTTCTTTTCTCCACTCATTCCCTGGTAAAAATTTTTAAAGAATGTTATCAGATGACCTTGAATTCCTTCAACTGTCTGCTCCTTTGGCTCTTCTACTTGAAGCTGAGAACTCAGAGCAGGCAGTCTGTTTTGCACATGGATTACTTCTAACTGAGATTCTTCTGGGCTAATTCGAGTTCTTGGTGCAACTGGAACAGTCTGTTTCTGTGGAACTTTAAATAAAGATACAGCAGTAAATCATTTACATAAAACCCAATCACACAACAGTATTATTTTCACATATGGTGCCAAAATATCTCTAATAACCCCCTACGCGCACAGACAAAAAAAAAAAATCCCAAGCATGTCTCCACAAAAATCATTTTTAGCGACCTGCAAAATTCTTCGTGTGAAAGCACACTCACGCATGTGCACAGAACGCCCTACAAGTGGCACCTCAGAACACCTACTTTTCAGACAAAACAGCACGAGAAGGACTAGAGTGACATCAGCTAAGTATTCAGCCATCCACTTCACATAATGAGTTTGGTACTTTCTTCTCATTCCACCTTTCATATAAACAATGATGGATTATCAACGTGTTCTGCTCATACAGTGCCAGCCACCCTATGCTAAAGTGCTTGCAAGTAAAGTATAAAACTTGATGACAGGAAGTCACAGAACCATTTAGGTTGAAAAAGACTCTTAAGGTGATCAAGTCCAATTCCTAACACTGCCAAGTCCACCACTAAACCACGTCCCTCACCACCACATCTACACGGCTTTTAAATACCTCCAGGGATGGTGACTCCACCACTTCCCCAGACACCCTGTTCCAGTGCTTGACAACACCTTTGGAGAAGAAATTTTTCCTCATATCCAATCCAACCTCCCCTGGCGCAACCCGAGGCCATCTCCTGTTGTCCCATCATTTGCTACCTGGGAGAAGAGACTGACCCCCACCTCACTACAACCTCTTTTCAGGGAGCTGTAGTACAGAATTTGGGGTAGCAGGACAACAGATTGTCTTGAAAAGCTAGGCATATTCTTCCCTTTGGCTGAATATCGTATCAGCACTCACCTTCTGACACACACAAGTAAAAGGTACCACTCAGCACTGGATTTGTCATTTAAGATCTTACCATTTTATTTCACCTTGGTATTTCAAGCTACCTGATTTCCACATTCCATTCAAAACACTTAATACATTAAATATTACCTCTGACGTGGGAGAACCTGCAAGATACTTCAGCTAAAATTCATGTATCAACTCTGCATTAAATCACAAAGTGGTGCTTTTTGGTGTTTCCACTGCCATATCCTGACATCGGCATGCCAAACTACAAGATCACCACAATTAAAAAAAAAAAATATATATAAAAAAAAAAAAATCCATCTATTTTGAAATCTTCTGCCTCTGTTTACTGCCTGCCACATTGCTATGTACACAGGAAAAAGCTTCCTGCATCGCCTCAGAGAACTGTTTCCCGTGTTGCTGCTTTTTCCACCACGAACACTCCTTGCTGGGTAACTGGCATCAAAACTTAGGGACTATCAGAGCTCCTACTTCTTTTCTTAACAAACTGCTCGTTCTGCTTATCATCTAGAATGACAACAAGCTCTTACTGCTTGGGAGGCAATTACATCATTTGCTACTGATGAAGCAGCACAGTTTTCTTTCAGAAGTTTATTACCTGTGTGACATATATTTTCTAAGTAGTCAAGCAATCAAATAGGTTACTAGAACTACTCTCAGTTCATTTTTCTTCAGTTCTAAGTTTGGCAATGATTTTTATTAGTCATCCACACAATTTATTCTATTTTAAAACCAGCTCACTCTATATCCCACTTCAAACACGTACAGCCTTTGAACACTGAAAACTCCATAGGCCTCTCCTGCCTTTAGGTCTACTTGTCAGCACCTGTGCAACTTGGAAAATACCAATAACAAGAAAATTGTGAAGAATCCTAGACTGGGTTAGGTTGGAAGGGACCTCAGAGATCACCTAATCCATCCCCCCTGCCACCGGCAGGGACGCCTCTCCACTAGAGCAGGTTGCTCGAGGCCTCATCCCACCTGGCCTTGAGCACCTCCAGGGAGGGGGCATCCACAGCTCCTCTGGGCAATCGATTCCAGAGTCTCACCACCCTCCTGCTGAAGAACTCCTTCCTAAGTTCCAGTCTAAACCTCTTCTCCTTCAGCCTAAAACCATTTGCCCTCGTCCTGACGCTGGGCACTCTTGTGAAAAGCCCCTCACCAGCCTTCCGGGAGGTTCCCCTCAGGTATTGGCAGGCAGTTAGAAGGTCCCCCTGGAGTCTCCTCTTCTCCAGGCTGAACAATCCCAGCTCCCTCAGCCTGTCCTCGTAGCAGAGGTGCCCCAGCCCCTGGATCATCTTTGTGGCCTCCCCTGGACTCGTTCCAACTGATCTATGTCCCTCTTATGGTGGTGACACCGGAACTGGATGCAGGATTCAAAGTGGGGTCTCACAAAAGCAGAGTTAAGCGGGAGAATCCCCTCTCTTGACCTGCTGGCCAAACTCCTCTGGATGCATCCCAGGACAGGGTTGGCTGCCTGGGCTGCCTGAGTGCACTGCCAGCTCATGCCGAGCTTCTCCTCAACCAACACCCCCAAGTCCTTCCCTTCAGGGCTACTCTCAACCCAGTCTGACCCCAGTTTGGAATTGTGCCTGGGATTGGTCCAAGCCAGGTGCAGGACCCTGCACTTGGACTTGCTGAACCTCATGCAGTTTGTGAAGTTCACAATGACCATTCTGTGAACACATTAACGTAGAAGGAAGATGCCTGCGTCTCAGTTAGTTTGCAGGTTTTGAGAGAGAGCAAGCAAAGAGATTTTGGAAAGCTTTCAGTCTTGCTTCAGATGGCATAAAGGTCACGGGAGTTCAGTGACTGTTTCAAGACAATATACACTACTAGCTCAGTTAGCACATTGCTGGTTATCTTGCACTTCTCTTAGCAATACCCAGTGCATTATGATTTTTTCCTGTTCAGCTTTTTTCTCCTTCTCTCTCAGAAGAGAACGCAGAAAGGGCAAAAAGAGCAATCAATTACATCAACCAACCTGCCTAATACTGAACTTTCCCCTGGTGCTATTTCTCTACTTCCTCCCTGGCAACTATTAACTGCACACAACTTCTGGCACTCCTCTGTGCCAGAAGTCTCTGTACACTTCACAGACTTACTCTCTTGATTTTATACAACTCTTTCCTCTCTTGTTTATGCTTTCACAATTTATCACCGAAGATTAATACAAAGTAATGGACATGGAAAATCCCTTATTTCTATCACTCACACCAGCTCTTTAATATTCCGTTTTATCTCTTAGTGATATATTTAGCTTGGATTTGTAAAATGGGGCTTGGAAACATCATAGCTGAGCACAAACAAAAATAATGCTAATTACCAGTAGAATAATTTGTTGTTTTTGTAACTGATTCCTGTGCTTCAGAGATTGCTTTCAGTATTAAATTCTTATTGGCCTGTTTTGAAGGTGGCAATGAAGGTCTAAGGGAGACAAAAAAACCATAATTAATTGTACATGAATTGCAACGGCAACTGTATTCATTTTAAACACAAAGTATTTCAACAGGTTGACACAGTTATGCATAATACTGATAGAAATCATCATCTAAAATCACTTTCTCCGTATTTGTTTTCAGCTTGTTAATCTATTCTCTAAGCAGATGGGGATTCACAAAATCCTCTCAAAAATGGACGTCCAGGGACATGATTTCACCTCTCCGCTTCAACGGCTGTAAAATCCTGCTGCATCTGAAAGGCACTAACTGTCAGCCATCTCCTCCCACTTCTCCCCCTCACATGCCTGTTGCTACATCTATGTTGGCTCTAGCAATTATGCAGCTGCCCCAGGGAGTCAGATCCACCTGAAGACATACTCGGTCAAAAAAAATATTCGCTGTGAGTAAAGCTTTCTGTTTGTCTTTCAACACTGACAATATGGAAGTTTAAACCAGATAAATGTGCTGTGGCACTGCACATAAATTCAATCAAGTGTATTAGCTTAAAACAAATCTTACACAAGCTAGCACTGTAGATCGGTAGGAACCATCTCTTCCATAGTTTAAACGTTCTTCCTCTTATTGCTGAACATCAGATACAAACCACTGATGTACTCTGACTGACACGGGACATTCAGGCAGAATTAGGGAGCAGAGAAAAGGAAAAAAACTCTAAAGTCTTTTGAAAAGCTAAAATCATCTTAAAGAACAAGTGATAATTGGTTTGAAAACTTATTTCCAAAATAAAAACAAAGCAATTAAATGTCCTGGAAAATTATTGAATTTAATTTAATATTATCTGAAACATGCCAGCATTAACGTTCTTTTGCCAGTAAACTTTTCCCAAATAGTGTAAAATTCCACATTCCATTGCAGCTTATGCACAATAATAAAAACAGGTTACAAAATCAGAGGGGGAAAAAAAAAAAGGTGGTATAAACAGACATCTCACCGACGGGAGTTGTGAGATAGTACAAAAAAAAAAAAAAAAAAGGTCAAAATGGTTTCCCGAATTTTATCTGTCAATTTTCAAGACTTCAAACAGTTTCCTCCAACTAAAGTTTCTCTTCACTAAATTCATTCTGGAAAGCACACAGAATCACTGAGATCTTAGGTACCTTCTTTCTGGCTTTGCAGGTACAGACACACTGCTGGAGATGCTTCCCGTTCGCAATCCATAGTCGTCCTCCTCCTCCTCATCTTCTCCATCGATACAGGACTTTTTCACTTTGACTACTGAGCTTATTACAGGCAACCTCCTCTTCCTGGAGCTTTCTTCCTGTAATAAACAGGGCAACCAAAACAGTTCAGTTAGTTAGCATCAAAGGTATTAATAATTCAGCAAACAAAATACTGCAATTCTTCCTACACCCAGAAGATGGAGAACTTCCATTCAGGTTGCATGAGGCCAGCACTGCTGGACCGTCTGCGGAAACAAGTGACAGCACCAGGGAAGCTGAAAATCAGATGTATTTACATCAAAACACCTCATCACAAGAGGGAACTGTAAATAACACTTAGAAAAGGAGAGGAAAAAAGTCTAAGATGCACCTGTTGAAGGTCTGATACAGAAAAGTGAAATCAGTGTGATGGACTTTCTCCTCTGCAGCAACTCTCAGTTCAGATTAGTGCAAGGATGAATTTCTAGTAAGCCGACATATTCCAAAGGACGCTAACAGGTCCAGGATGGTCCAGTTTGGGCAGTGCAAGGTCCCTGTTCTGACACAGCCGCTCACCACCACGCACGCGTGGTAGGGGCAAAGTTAAACGCTAGGCTGCTGTGAATGCGCAGGAGAAAGCACCAGTCAGTAATTCCTGTAGGAACCATCAGTTAGCACCGAACTACAAAGGAGCATCACGAGGCACCTGGATGCCAGGTTTGCACACAGCACCCTTTAAATGATCCTATGTCCCTCAAGGAGAAAGAAATATCCTAAGGGATGAAGCTGGACTACACTGATAGAGGGGATTCGTATAGTAAAGAAACTCCAATTCCTAAAGAAATTCTCTTTTTAAAGATGAAACTTCCCAAAACACAAGGACTTGTCTCGGAGAAGGCAGAATACAGCAGAAGTCCACAGTTCTAAGAAATGCTCCTGCAACAGCCCTCCTCTGGACATCATTCATGAAACAGCAATAGAAGAAAATTATCACAAGACTGTTTCCTAACATTTCCAAGGAGAGATGTGACTGTCATTCACCAAGGACTTATGTACAGCCTTTAACATTCTCTCACTTCTTCATCTTAAAAATTAAAGACGTGAGCACACATCTTTGTGAAGCAAAACAGACCATTAGCTAGGCCGATCACCCTGCCTGGCTTAGCCTGGCCTCCAAAGTACGATGGGCAGCCACCACCTTGGAGTTTGTCCTTGCACAACACCCATCCCAAAGACTTCTTAAGCAACGTACATAAAGTGTATACGATTAAACAGCACCCCAAACCCGCCGATTTACAGAACTGTGCAAAGTTGGAGATTTACATAGCATTCTGGAAGATCAGATTCTTCCAACGATCCGGAGATCAAAATCACCATTTCTGATTCAGCACGTGCATCACACCAACGCGTTAACCCAGTAGTACATAAAGATGCACGAGCGACTGAACTCTTGAGACGCAGCAACCTGTCAGGGGATGAAGTTAAACTACGCAAACTCTTTTTCTCAGCGAACCCAAAGGATGAAATCCCAAACCCACTGGTACGAGCGAGAGAAATCCTTCCATTTCTCCGAGGTCACGATTTCACCGCAAGCGTACATAGGAATTTAGGTTCCTAGCAAGCGTAAAACATCGCAATGGTTTAGACCGTACCAACCTCGCCGCCTACTTTATCGGCACTAAGTTTGGAGGTGGGTCTGTAACTTTCTGCTAAGCTGCCAAACGCTCCTGGATTGCCCAGCTGGCCTGCTTCCAAAGACCGGCAGCTCTGCGTGTCTAACTGCCGGCTCCCCTGAAAGTTGCCCTGTTGTGACAATCTGTGCACATGGATACCGCCATCTGCACTCCTGCTAGCTGGCGGCCGGTAGATTTCCGCGGAAGGACGAGAAGAACCATACGTTACAGTTACAATAGGTTTCTTCCGCGACAAAGGGTTCTCCTGCACAAAGTTCAGGTCTTCATCAATCAGATCATCTGGTTCGGGTTTAATGTCAATTACAGCTTCAGAAGGTGACAATTCTCTCAAAGGCTTGACTGCAGATGTTAAGCGGGATGCAGAACCATCTTCACAAGACTGTCTGATAAAAGAAGAAATGGCCAACTGTTAAATCACCTGCAAATAAAGTTCTGGAAGATGGGAACTGTCTTTTAAACAAGGCCAGCAGGGAAGAACCATTAAGGTATTTATGTGAATCTAACACAATGATTGCTATTTTTAGTTTGGTTAATTAATATAAGCCCACTTGTTACTTAAAGAAATGGAACCAAGGAGGTCCCCGTTGACTGGAAACCAGCAAATGTGGCACCTATCCACAAGAAGGGCTGAAAGGATGATCCTGGGACTACAGGCCTGTCAGTCGGACCTCGGTGCCAGGGAAGGTTATGGAGCAGGTCATCCTGAGTGCCTCCACACGGCACGTACAAGACAACCAGGGGATCAGGCCCAGTCAGTCCATGGCTTTGCGAAAGGCAAGCCCCGTCTGATTAATCTGATCTCCTTCTGCAACAAGGTGACCGGCCGGGTGGATGAGGGAAGAGCTGCGGACATTGTCTGTCTGGTCTTCAGTAAGGCCTTTGACACCGTCTCCCACAGCACCCTCCTTCAGAAGCTTATGGTGCAAGGCTTGGATTGAATACTCCCTGCTCTGGATAAAAAAACAGCTGGATGGACGGGCTGAAGCAGTGGGAATGACCGGAGCTAAATCCAGCTGGCGTCCAGTCACAAGCAGTGTCCCCAGGGCTCAGTACTGGGGCCTGTTCTCTTTCATGTCTTTATTAGTGATCTGGATGAGGGGATTGAGGGCACCCTCAGTAAGTTCACGGACAACACCAAGCTGGGTGGGCATGTCAATCTGCTAGAGGGTAGGGAGGCTTTACAGTGGGACCTGG
>VWZK01007192.1:140927-156890 GCA_013396935.1 Baryphthengus martii
AAATAAGAGAGCGCTTGGCGTTGCAGATGGCACAGCTGCGGAATAAAACCAGCACAGCTGTGTTTGCAAGAAGTACACGTGGCTAGCAGCAGAAGTTACTGAATGACACCTCGGTGTTACTGATCAAACTTGCTTTGTTCTACAATATTTATTATAGGTCAGGATTTTTACTGATTTTTTTTGTTGTTGATCTTTCGTGGCACTGACTGGAAGTCAGTTACTTAAGTTCTCCTTGTTACAAATGTGTTTCAGAGGTTTGTCAGACATGCGCTGTGTTCAAATGAAATCGTTGCGGGTAAATGCTCAGTAGAACAAGAAATGCAAACAACAGATCATACCTGAAGAGCATTCCTGGCACGTTCTGAAAATTCTGCTCTAAACTTCCTTCCTGTACTCACATTGCTACCTGTCTGCCTACTGAAATAACTGAAAGTCTGAGATACCCAAACCATCTCATGATGACATGAGGCAATTTTGCCTGTCAGGTGAACTGCTGGTTAGTGATTTTTAAATATTTTTTTCCCCCCATGTCCTTCGAATACTTTTCTAAGGGTCTGATCGGGGCAAATAAATTTGAAAGTCTTTCATATTTAGTGATACTACATAAAAACTGTGATGGAAACAGTGCTGCACTTCGGACTGCAGCTTCCCAAGAGATGAGTAAGTTCGTTTCTCTCATCACTGTCGCACCAGAGAAAGTGCCTGACTGTGCACAGAATGTGTTGGAAAATGGGCCCCGGGGACGTGAGCTGAGGTCAGTCAGCCAAAAGTTACTCTGCCAGGAATAAACCCAGTGCGAGATGCTGCTGGCAGTGGGCAGGAAACTAAAAGCTTCTGTCTGTACTGCATTCCCTGCGTGCTGCTCCAGGGCGGCAGGATTTGGAGGATCAAAGTGCAAAGCAAGTAATAAAGTGAGGAGTCCCCATGTATCCCTGCCTTTTTCAGGAAAGCCTGTTGCTATCAGTTGTTATTTATTTTGCAGCTGCAGCCAGAAATAAATTGGGTTGTTTTTTTTTTATTATTATTCAGTTAAGATTTTAGGTGGTATCTGTTGAGGACAGGGATTGTGTAGGACAGTAAACTGTTTCCAGATTATTAGAAACGTCATCATAAATATGCCTCTGGTCATTCTTTGGAGTAAGGTTGCAAAGATGTCACTGAGGAAAAATGCTGTGCTGCCTCCTCTTTCTCCCCATTTTAGGTCTTTAGTGCCTTTCCGCCTCCTCTTCTTTGCCATGCTGCTTACAAGCGAGCAGGGTCTCTGATACCAGGGTTTCGACCTAAACAGTTTGTGATTGTGTTGAATAACATTGTGTTGAATAACATGTCTAGGGTTGTATATAAATGAAAAAGTAGCATGTGGCTATCCATTTGTTTATAGCTGTACTTCTAACTTTAAAACCAGCTGTGCTAGGAAGACTACAGATTCCCCCACCTCACAGAAATGGATATTCTCATGTTATTCCTGCCCGGTAATTCTTAGAGTCTTCAAAAATCAATTCCTACTTTTTTTAAAAGTGCTACTACTACGTACCAGCCTGGAAAAAAAANGCCGTAGCCGGTGCTCTCGGCACACGCACTTCGCGGGAGAAAAAATCACCCTGTATTTCCAGAGTGTGTTTATTTCGCGTGTGCTCCTGAAAACCGGCACGTTTCTCAGGCGGGGGAGCGTGCGGTAAGGAAATGCTTGCAAGAGGAGAGAAGGCGAAGCTTGGATGTCGCCGAGTTGACAGGAGAGGAGGCGTGAAGGTGTTTGGAAAACGCGGAGAAGGGGGTGGCTGCCTTTAGGCTGGAAAGAAGTACGTTTTTTCCAGGAAAAAAAAATATGAAAGAAAAGGTTCTCAGGATTTGCTTTGCTCACTCGGCGAGGCAAAGCATAACCTGAAACATCATTCAACAGTTTAGCATAAGCAATAATGGTACAGCTGCAATTCAGGGAAATTTAAAGGAATTGCATTTTAATTGTCTAGGAGGAAATGGCTGAGGTGTGAGCTTCAGTGCCGCTCTTTCTGCCTTTCCTCTTTTTTTTTTTCCCTAAGTTGGACTTGGTTTTGTGTTTATTCCAACAGATAGCGCCTGAGGCTGCACGCTGCTCTGAAAAACAAGCCAGATTGCTGGATTTGCTCTTAAAGGAAATGACTTCGTTCNTAAAAGTGCTACTCCTACGTACCAGCCTGGAAAAAAAGAAAAAATGTAGGTGGTTGTTTTCTTTTCCCTTTTAGGCGGCGCGGCGCTGCCTCTAGAGGGCCCCGGGCAGAGCTGCCCAGGCCGGCAGCGGCCTAACAATGAGAGGAAGAAGCGCGGCTCTCCCTGCTCTCCCCCGGGCCCTGAGGCCCGGCCTGGCCCACGGGCACCGTGGCCCGGACACCNATTGTCTAGGAGGAAATGGCTGAGGTGTGAGCTTCAGTGCCGCTCTTTCTGCCTTTCCTCTTTTTTTTTTTTTCCTAAGTTGGACTTGGTTTTGTGTTTATTCCAACAGATAGCGGCTGAGGCTGCATGCTGCTCTGAAAAACAAGCCAGATTGCTGGATTTGCTCTTAAAGGAAATGACTTCGTTCAGTATTAGTAATTTTGGCAACTCGTATTTCAGAGATAGTTCATTTAAATACAAAGTCCTTTTGCAAATACTTATTTTAAGACATTGCAGCCACATTTGATTGACTCATTATTCACTTGCAAGTTTAAAATATAACAGAAAATCAAGTTGCTAAAGACTGGTATTGTCTGTGGAAAAACCAGAAACTCTGGTGCTTATTTCATTGTTTGACTGCGTAACAGCGCTGAGTTTTGGAAAAGCAAATCTAAATCTAAAATTATTTAGATTTAGAAAAAATATGCATGTTATTTTTCCCATGTTACCATTCCCCTTTCAGTCAAAGTATTTCTGATTCTTTTATTTATTCTCTCTCTCTTTTTGCTCCTTACTAGGGTTCCAGTGGATGACCCTTCTGCTTGTCTCTTGGTGGAAAACTTGCTTGTCTTTAATGGATGCTGCTGCTGCTGGTTGATCTCTGGAGACTTTACAGCTCCTTACCTTTTGAGAGGAAGTAGGCACTTGTCTCCTCTCAAGGTCCTTGTGGTAGTGCCCTTTTATAAGTAACCATCCGGGGGAGAAAAAGAAGATGCCTCTACCTTTTGGGTTAAAGTTAAAACGAACTCGACGTTACACGGTGTCCAGCAAGAGTTGCTTGGTGGCTCGTATCCAGCTGCTCAACAATGAATTTGTGGAGTTCACGCTCTCAGTGGAAAGCACGGGCCAGGAAAGTCTGGAAGCAGTGGCTCAGAGGCTTGAGTTGCGGGAGGTAAGCGAAGTATCAAGTGAAGGTGTGATTTTTGTCTCTGGTGTTAGATGACTTTTGTGGTGAATCCCTATCGTTTGGGCCAGTCAGTTCCTTTACTGGAGCAGCTATCCCATATTCCCCTTGTTTCTTCACCTTCTAGTCTTGGATTGCTCAAAAAGAGTTGCCAAACATACCTTACAGAGCTGGGGAATGCCCAAGGGGAGAACATGTGAGAAGTGGTAGCGCATAGAAGCTCAGAGCAGTAAACAAAGTGACATGTTTTTAAACCTGAAAATGCTGTTTAAAAAAAACCACAAAGCAACAAAAAAATGTTCTACGTAAGCAGCGCGGTTAAGAATTACTGCAAGGCTTGAGGCAACTTTTAGCTGAGGATATGAAAGAAAGCATTACTTGGGTGCATGCATGTTTTTCTGATGGATTGGTGCTGTGAAAAGAACCTAAAGCACAAAATAGGAGTGGACTTGCGGCCAGCTGTTTGTAAAATGCTTGTTCAAAAACCACAAACATGTCTGCAGAAACTGTGTTGGAGTAAGCGCACAGTCATTTAAATTGAGTGCTGGCCTCCCCAGGAAACATCGTTTGCACTAGTTGAATCTGTTATCTATCTGTCACCTGCCTTTTCCCCCCAGAATTCCTTACTTGGTATTTTGAAGGATCCTTTTGCAACTGAGATTTCCTCTTCTCCTCCCGCACACTTAGTAATTATTCATACATCTATTATTAAGTAATTTAAGTTAATTACTTCTGAAATGCTGAGCTGCAAAATCTTGGTTGTAGAAATGCGCATAGATGATCAGCCAATGGAATTGTTGTTCAGTTTTTTTGAACACAGGCAGATTGGATTGCAGCAGTTGAATGCTCTCGGCCCCGTGCAAACTGACATTGCCCACTGCAGTCTCAAAAGGTTTAGTTCATTTTGTAGTCATTAAACTGTGATGGCAGGAGAGAGAGAACTTGTAATCAAACTTTAGTCTTGCTAGCATTGTTCTGTAAAAGATGCTTTTGCTCTGTTCTGTGGTCTGCCGTATAGCGGTGTCTTGAATATGGGATTCAAACACAGGATGAAACCCCTTGGCTAAGGTAACGAAAATAAGAGGAATTGTGAAAATAACTGTTACCTAATAACTATGATCTTTTCGAAAGGTGGTTTTGTTGTCAAGCGGTGGCAACTGCTTGTAACTTTGCTCAAATAGTGAACAAATACATTTAGTGCTCAATCCTGCAAACATTTGTTACTCTACACAGCATGCATTACTGCAGCATTTCTCCATAGGAAATGCTGTAGATAGTCAGTTATTTCCAGAATATTTTATTTTTCTGTTTGGAGAATAATGATTAAGCGAAATCGATGTGAATCCCTAAATCTCTGAGTGTTTGTTTGCTGTGGTGGTTTTCCATCACAATCGGCCGCCTTGTAGACTCTCCAAATATATTTTTTTTTAGTGTAGTTACTTTGAAAAAAAAAGAATTCTGTGCCAGAATATGACTTCTGTTTTTTTAAATCTTGCTCCTTCAAGCAAAGGGAAAATCTTAAGTACTCTCATAGCCTTAGTGTTTACTTAGAACACATCCATCAGATACCGTATATTTAGAATTTGGTTATTGTTGTGTGAATGGAGCCTGTCAGTTTTCTCTATCCACTCTCAGATGTCACTGTAAAGTCAAAAAAAGGTGAAGAATTTTTGCTGCGTTTGGTTTGCAAAATGCGAAGCCTTCATCTTCCTGAATGATGACTGGTAGCTTTTTTTGAGCTAGTCACAGAACATTGGAGATGCAGCTTTTTCCAGCTATTCTTCATTATTTCTCTCTTTGGAGCTACTCCTAAAAATCTGTTTGGAAGAAAAAAAAAGAGAAAGATGGCAGTTCCCTCAATAAAGAGTCATATATCAGACTAAAGGGGTTGACAGTACACCATTGAACTCTGAGCAGATTCCTTCAGTCATGCATTCTTGCATGGATTATTTGGGCAGGAAAATGTGTTGCAATAAAAGGGAATGGAAAATAGGGATATAAATTACTTTCCAGAGCTTGCGTTCAAAAAAAAAAAATGTTCTATCTTTAAACAGTCAGATTTGCCAAGCAGATACCGGCTTGTTCCTGACTGCCTGCTTGCTAGAAAAGTTTTCAGAAAGAAAAATCTCCCCAGTGCTTTGCTTAAAGCTGCAAACCCAACCTTAGTCCGTGTTACTGTAAGATGCTAAGTACTTCCTAGAAGAAGTTGCGTGTTGTCGATGCGCCGAGCACCCTAAAAGCGTGAGTGTGAAATCAGAGTGTGAAACGTGACAGGGTGGCTGTTGGTTTGAATCCTGAGACTGAACGTGGCTGGGAAAACCGAGGCATCGGTTGTGGGTTGCTGCGCACAGGCTGCACGCTTACGATGGGCTTCCCGTGCACCTTCACAACAGACCGTTGCAGAAGCTGTCGGGGGAATCTCGACCTTTTTACACAGTGATTGTGAACATTTAGAACTCTCTCTTTCTCTTTGGTGTAGTCTTCAGTTACTGAACTTGGGTTGTGGATTAGCAGCTTCGTTTTTAATACCGTGCCATCTTTTAAGGTACTTGTTTAACATCTTTAGGCAAATGAATAGTCTTCAAATGATGCTTTGTGTGGCTAAACACTGTTGGGTTTTTTGATTTTTGGGGGGTTTTTGGTTTTTTTGTTTTGTTTTGTTTTGTTGTTGGTTTTTTTTTCTCCCCAGTCAATACTCCTTAATTTCCAATTGTGGTCTAGTATGGACACGTAGTTAGGATTTAGGAAGTCTTGAGTATGTTGACAATTTTATTTTTTTACTGAACAGTAGGCTTTATAGAAAAGTGCATTAAACTGAAAACAACATCATCTGGTATTCCTAGAATGTGACTCATCAGCAGTGGGTATGTAATCCAGCTCTCTAAAACTGAGGAACTGGGAAAAGAAGCCAAAGGGAACATAAATTACTTACCCTTTGTAGCGCAGCTTGTCTTTTATTGTGTGAGAGAACCATAACCAAACTCGATTTATGCAAAAAGCTGCATTTGTTACAGAAAACTGTTCTGGAATTGCAAGTTTTGAAAAGCTGCTGAGAGCTCTGATTGCTAACTACCCTAAAAAGTATGAGCTACGCTGCTTATCTTGCATCTAGGACACGAGTAGACAAATTAAATACTTGAAAATATAGAAATGGGGTTTTTAAATATTAATCCAGCTAGATATCTATAGGAGGTTTGGCAGGAGATGTTCCAACTGATTTACTTCTCGATGGATCTTTTATTTCTGTTTTCTGCTAACACTTCTAAACCAGAATGAAGGGACTGATTCTGCTACTCTAAGCAGAGTCTGACTTGACTGCAATATATGTGGTAGAGATTTGGGCCAAAGTACAAGACCTAATGGTAGGGAACTTCAGTGGAGACAATGTGTTGTGCATGTGTAAGTTCCTGTGTTTGTCTTGGATGTAGATAGGAAAGAAGGAATCAAGGTTATCCAAATCCTCAATAACTTGGAAGTTCTGAAAGCGTGCTTCAGAAATGCTTGAACTATGCTGTAAAACTTTCCTCTGAATTCTAAAATACCCGTTCTTGTTTGGAGAAAACACACAAAAAGTACCTTCACTTCAGTGTGGGTGTTTCTTAAATGGCTGTTTTGCAAAGGTAAAGAGTGTTTTTAAAATAAGACCAAGTGCAACCAGAAATATTCTTACATGTGTATGTATCAGTAAACATAACGACTGGCAAATAAAAGTCGGGCCAAGTTATGACTGAGGAGTCACTAACATAATTATGTTTACTTTGTGTCAAAGTCTGACAAAATTTTAGCTAATGCTTGAAGAAATAAGAGGAGAAGCAGTGCTTATAGTTGAGCTCATTGAACCAAATTTGCATTAAAATTAGGTAAAGAGAAATTGTCATGGAGGAATGTATGTGAAAACCCAGACCTTCAGTGTGTAATCTAATTAGTTTAAAAGGTGCTGCTTTATTGAAAACCAAACCTGACTCCATCTTAAACACACACGAATTATAAATGTGCTGGAATTGTAAGTAGGAATCAAGATAAATTGAAGGACAGAGCAGTCAGCCAAAAACCGGTAATTACCTCGTTGCAATTGTTGTTGTTCTTTTTTTCCTGGAGGAAAAATACTGTACACTCCGGTCTAGGATTTGCACTCAGTCTTACTACGCCGAGCAGCACAAAATTAAAAAATTCAGGTTTTTCCGTGAAAGCGATAGTGGCAGTTAGAAAGCCTTGCCCCTGATTTCTTTAGCTTCTTTCTAAAGTTAGATCAGAATTTGAATATACCACTTAATTATATTTTTTTCATTGTCACAATGTCTGTGAATTGCTATACAGTTTTATCCTAATTTTGACAGGTTTTCCTTACTTCTGAAGCAAAGACATTAGTTTCTTGTTTGGTATTTTTAGACTACTTTGAAATTCTGCTTTTCCCTCTTGTAAAGCAATCAGAATTTCAGCAAACTCTTTACGGATGGGAACACGGTACTCCTTTTGAAGTCGGTAAGGTGGGAGGCAAAAGCAGATCTGTGAGGCCATCCTTCTCGAAGACTTGGCCTGTGGTAGGGAAAAAGTAACGTGATTTTTAAAAGAAAAAAAAGTTTCTACATTTCTTGGTCAAGTTGATAACTGATCTGTTTCTGCAAGAGATTAAAATATCTTTTGAATGCAATGTCTTCTATTCACTACGAAGGTACTGCTCTTTAGCTTTTAAATTAGCCGGTTTACCTTTGTCTTACGCTGTCTTGCCTGTCAGAAGACCATTTATTCAAGGTATTGGGAGGGTGTAAACCAGTGTATTGTGATTTCTGCCGTGGTTTTATTGGGATAGATCGGAATATGTCAGATGACCTTGCAGAGTATTGGTTTCGTTGGTTTATTTCCCATCCCTGCTGCTTTGCTTTACTCTAGGCTTGGCAGTTGCTTTATTTAATTAGCATTTGTGATACCCATACTGGGATAGTTGGGAGAAAGTAGTTGTGGATGGGTGGGGTTTGGAAAAAAAGTAACCGTTACGGAAGAGCTAAGACGTCAGACTGACTTCTGTCCAGATTGGTATCACTGCCCTGCTAACTACTCCCTCCTGAAGATCCTGTCAGTACGAGGACGACAAAAATAGTATAAGCAAAAGTACCCTGAAATGAGGAGCCTCTAGGTGGGGAAAGGGAAGGGGCTTTTGTGAGGCTAGCCAGTGGTCCTCCTTTTTCTGCATGAAGAGTTGGTCGTGATAGCACGTAGAGGAGTGCAGCTTTCCGGGGCAAGACTCGCCGGTTTATTTTCTTCACCGCTTCCAGGAAGCCTTGGATCTTGTACAGTAGCCAGTCCAGGCTACTCCACATCCTTTCTACCCTAGAGATTGGGAAGATTTGTGGCAGAGGTTGTCTGCTGTGGTAAGAGTGGAGTTGCTGGGGCATTTTCAGAGCCTCCTGTAGCCCTTAACATCGGGCACAGGGTGTCTGGAAGTCACGCAGAGTGCCAGGTTATTGACCCAGTTCCTCTGCGTGAAGTTTATTTAAACTGCGGTATCTTGATGGCAGGAGCTATTTTGTATCCAAGCCCATAATAAAGCTAGACTCAGCGGAGCCCCAGGGCTAACGGGGATTTTGTAAATCTGGCGGCTGCGTTTACAGTTCAGGTGTTTTCAGTGCTCTGTACAGGAAAGTCCTATAGCTTGTTTCATTTGTACATACCTGTGTAAAAGAGGAAAAGCCTGAAAAAATATTTTCGTTGCATTCTTCTGTAAGCCCTCTTACTGGTTGGGGTTTTTTTTAAATTTCTTGCCTCATCTTAGGATGGTGATTCCTCAGGTCGCGGTATCGTCGAAGCAGGCAGCACGTTGCATTAATTACAAGAGACTGTATTAACAATGAGAAAACAATTATTTTTTTCCGGTCTATTTGGAACCTGTGAGATATTCTGTGAGACTTATAGGATATGGAAGTCAGATGGGAAATACATAATTAAGTGTGTAAGTTCAAAGTAAACTTTGAACTCTCTGCCTTGGCAGAGTCTATTTGTCTTCCCTGCTTTGATCTACAAAAGTCTTTGGTTTGGATTTTTTTCTGTTAATGTAAGATTTTTTAGAGAATGATTTTTTTCTTCTTTTTTTTGTCTCAAAATCCTAGGAAATGTAACTTTTCTTTATATTACGTTGCCAAATAATGGAAGGCACAGTCGTGTTTGGAAATCACAATAGGTGCCGTTAAGGTTAAGTGAGAAGATTACACGCATTTGATATCTGGCACGTACTTTTGTCATTTATAATTTGTATTTTTTTTTTTTCTAGGTAGTGTAAACTGTGACCAAAGTAGATCCTGAGATTCTCTATTCAAACTTTTTTTTATACCGCTAATCAGAATAACGGATATATACAAATTATTTTTGTATTAGAGCCAAAGTAGCATATGAGGGGTGAGGCTGATCCATATGAAAGAAAATATAATGAAATGAAGCAGTTAGTTGTAGCTGTCTAGTGTCAGGCAGATGGTACAGGGCAGGAGGACTATCTTACTGATTCCATTTCAAATTATAAACCAAATGAGGAACAGCAAAGTATGCTCAATAGGTCTGGGAACTGGTGAGAATTTTAAAATTTGCAGCTCAATTTTTAATGGGTTTGCCAAAGATAACACTTTAAAAAAAAATCATTTCAAAATGTGTTATTTAGTTTACATCCAAAACTTTCCCAGTTAGCTGTTTCCCTTTGTCAGCAGCAATTCTATAATGACGTAGAATCACATAACGGTTTGAGCTGGAAGGGACCTCTGAGGGTTGTGTGACCCCACTCGCTGCTCCGAAAGGCCAGCTCGGATCAGGTAGCTCAGGGCTTGCTTGGGTGAGTTGAGTGTCTCCAAGGATAGAGCTTGGACACCTTTTTGGGCAACCCATTCTAATGATTGGAGAGTCTTGTGATTTTTTCTGGTTTTTTTTTATTATTATTTTCTTTCCTGATCCAATTGGAATTTCCCTGTTGCAGCTTTTCATACTTTCAGCGAGCACTCCCACCACCTTGTGAGGGGCTTGTGGTATTTTTGCATTCTGGATAACTCTTGACCTTTTATGCAAAAATCCTTACTAGTCCTGCCCATAGTCCGGATAGAAAGCAACTAGGTAGAAAGTAACTGTGCAGAAATTACATGTTTCTTTTATTTGTATTTGGTTTTCTTCAAAGGGGTTGGGTCATGAATAAGTGACTAAAAGAAACGAACCTCAGAGCAGTGTTAATCTTAACAGCTTAACATATTTGAAGAATTATGTCATGACATTCTTTTTAGCACTGGATGTTGTCCTGAGCTGCTAATAATAAAATGTTTTAGCAATGAATAAAAATGGTTTCTATTTTAATCAGTGTGAATATTCTGGGGTGCATAAGCTCCTCTGAAAACTCAGAGGATCAAACTCTGCCCTTGAAGTTAAGTGAAAAGTTTGCATGCAAGTCAGAAGTCCACGGTGTTTTGCTTGGCTTTCCTTTCATTTCTGAGAGTCAGAATTGGAGCAGCTGGTGAGGGAAAAGACCGCGGCGGAAAAATCTTCTTTAAAGATATGCTGGATTCCAGAGAATATTTTAAAATGTGGAAACATTTTTCTGAAGCCTGTTGTGCCAATAGCTCCTCCATTCCGTGCACAGGCAAGAAAAAGTGATGTATTATAAATAAACCAGAGCAGTGCAAGTGATCATCACACTTTAAAAAACACCCCGAAGGTTGTGGGTCCGTTTTTCAGGGCGCTCTCAGCTGCGGCTTCCTGGGGTTGACCTGTTGGACGGGTGGACTGGGCTTTTTTTTTGGTTCTTTTTTTTTTGACTCTTCCTAGCAAGTGAGATCAAGCAGCTCATGGCCTATAATTCAACTGTAAATGTTATTTTTATTTTTCGGTCCTGTAGTTTACTTGCTGCCTTGCGGTATCTACATTATGTTTACACCACTTGGAAGTTAACAAGATCTCAGCATCACAGGCAGACTTTGGCTCCTGTGACTGTGCACATGATGTTAACAGGCTTGTAATGAAAAAGAAATGCAACTTGTTACATGCATTCCTTTCTTCATCCAGGCTGCAGGAAGTTCTAATTCAATTTAATTTTTTATTACAGCCTGCCTTTTTATAAATAGGACCAGACTTTTCTTAAGAAGAGTTTGCAGGAGGGATCTTAAATAAGGTTAAACGAGCAGACTTCATCCGAACATTTTTTTTTTTTTTTTTTAATCTTCTGAATACTGATCTTGTGTCCGTGTAATTTTAATTTAGAGGAATATTTTCTTTAATATTGGGGGAAAACCCAAACCAAACACCAAATCCCGCCAGCGATCACTTAAAACTGGCTTGATGCTAATTTAGAGAGGGGCAGAGAAATACATTTTGCTAGTGTGCAGTGTCAAAGGAACGTTCTGTCTTCAGATTGGCTATCTGCAAATAAAGAGTAGGTGTGGTAATGTTTTAGATGGGGGACCTTCGTATATGGATTGCTTATCCCCCAAGAGTAGGCTTTTCATCCCGTTTACACTATAAACTAACCAGATGGATGTATATGAATCTTCAGGTGTGTATATAGGCAAATTTTCACAGGAAAGTACAAAAGTGGCCTTTCTCTACTACCAGCTCTTGCTCCCCAGTGAATTTAAAATCTCTGCTCCAGAGCATCAAAATGGTAGAGCTTCTGAGAAAGCCACAGTAAATACTTTGTTTGCTAGGCAGACAGTTTTTGCAAGTCTAATTCACAGAAATTACTGAGGTACAAAAAATAGTGGTGACTAGTCCAGTGTTTTATAAAACTTTGTCCTTAATAATTTTGTTTTGTGTAAGTTAAAAATGTCTCAAAATACAGAAAGAAAAGGGGTATATTAAAGATGTTAGTGTTTTTACCATTTCTACGGATAACCACGTGCGTGTAGCAAGGACTTGGGGAATTTCCGTGCAAATACTCACAGACGTAATTGGCAATTCGTAGCATCTCCTTATCTCCCTCCCTCAATTACAAAACTTGTCGTTACCATTTCTAGTTCTGCTATGATAATGACATGAATATTTTCCAGTTCCCATCTGTTTGCTAGTCCAGAACTGAATAAATACTGAGGGAGCAGAGCTTAATCTGTTTAAACCTAGTGGAGAAATTGAAATTCGAATGAGCAGCTTTGCAGCATAGATTTAGAACTGTAAGGTGGAGTGAGAGAAAAAGGTTCTGGTCCAGACTCCTTCTCAGAGGAGATCTAATCCAGGTTAGGTCGTGTTGTTGCTCAAGATGTTGTCCGGTGGCCTTTATTTCTAAGAGTTTCATACGATACGTTTTAACTACTATCACAATGTTAACTTTTTGTCATCATTGAAATGCCTCTTTTTCAGATTACCTATTTCAGTCTGTGGTATTATAATAAACAGAATCAGCGCAGATGGGTAGATTTGGACAAGCCTCTGAAGAAGCAGCTGGACAAATATGCCTTGGAACCAACTGTGTATTTTGGAGTAGTTTTCTATGTGCCTACTGTTTTTCAGCTTCAGCAGGAGATCACCAGGTAGACTTCATACATGTGTCTGTAATTTTTCTTTTAGCGTTCTGATACGTATGGTTTCTTTAAAAACTGTCTGCTGTCTCCTCCACCACCCCTATAGAAGTACAAATTATTACTTTAGGCAGGATTTATGTTCAAACTGTGCATTTATTTCCCTTTTCAGTAGTTCAAATACATGTGATAAACTAAGCAAACAATTAACTTTTTGGTGATCTTAGGAATCTATTGAAACCTGTTTTCAGTAAAAGGCAGACTTGCATGGTCAGACTTTTAATTGTTTTAGTCCCTTCGTGTTTGTGTGTCTCTCTCTTTTTGTTTTTGTTTTTTTTTTGTTTTGAAGAGCCACATGTTGCCTTTGGGGATGTCCGTCGTGCACAAAAGCACATACAGATTTTATTGAGCTATGCTCGCCTTTGTTTTGCTTTCAGTACTTTCAGTACAATACATGGGCAAACTACAGGATAAGCTTCAGTTGTGATTTTTTTTTTTTCTTTTTTCCTCTGGATCACTAGACAGTGAAGATGAATGTTAACTTTGGTATCATGTATCCATTTCTACTGTGAGTCTAGGGAATACCACATCAGTGGTGCTGACCTCACAGGAAAAGGAAAATTGAGCCTTTATCCTGTCTGGTTATTCTTATGGACCTATACATTGGTTTCTAGCATCTCCATGTGTATAGTTGTTCTGATGTAATTATTAACAGGCAAGTGAGCACAAACCCAGTAACTGGATTACAAACGCCCATCTGTTATTCCAGAAATACGCGTTCCCATTAATTAACTTGTTTAAGCTGGTAACTTAAAGTTGGCCCTGCTTGGAATGGGGGGTTGAACCAGAGGATCACTCAGAGATCATTTCCAGCTTAATTTCTTCTGTGGTTACGTGAAACTGTCTTTATATAATGTTCTGGTGCTAAAATACCTCGCCGGAGACCTTTCCCAGGGAGATGAGTCTCTTGGTTGAGACTCTGGTGCTGTAATTGCTCAGTGCCTAAGAGCTTTAATTTTTGCTTTACATGTAGTTTCTGTAAGATAGTTTTCTTTTTGAAAGTAATGATGTTTTTGGCTTTTTTTTCAGCAATTTTACCTTCTTAAAAAGTCATTGTAGTGCTCTGGTTTTTGTTTTGTTTGTTTTTTTTTAAATAAATCTTTTGCTCAGATTCTGTGCTAGCTGGTCTACAAGGATGCATTTGAGTAAGATAAATGTCATGGTGTTGCATTGAAGAGCTAAAGTGCCTGAAAATCACTGACCGTTCTTCCCTGGCATTTATTTAAAGAATGATGTTTGTGCTGGAGCTTTAACAGGAATTTTGCAGTGTGCTGCAAAGCAGGAATTTATGTGCCAGCTTTATACTCAAGTCCTAGAGGATGGTCCTTGCTTTAATGTGCCATAGTGAGAGGCTGGATTAGTTTCAGAAATCTGTGGATTTTTTTCATGCCTTTTAAATACAAATGAGATGAGTGCATTGAAGCAGATTTTATTTATTTGTTTGTTTGTTTGTTTGTTTATTTATTTAAGCCTGGTTTTAGTCTCAGCTCTTCTTTTGTGTGTTGTATAAGGGTGTTATCTACCGTCATACGGCATACTGCTTTTTTTGTAGTAGGATCCAGAAGAGTCCAAACAATAATTATAAAATGTCACTGTTAAATAGGAAGGGAAGAGCCATCTTTTAGCCTGATAAAAATTTGTGTGGAGTTTGCCTGATCTTTCTCATCTCTGAATGAATTGCAGCACATGCTTCTGTGTTCTGAGCTTACTTCACAAGAGTTAACATACAATAGGAGGAAGTTAAGAACTAGGCTTATAGAAAATTGTCCCTCTTGGCAAAGTCTATGTAGCTATAATGACCTGTTTTGAGGTGTTTTGGGCTCAAGGTGAGGTGTTCCATGAATGACTGAAAGGCGCAGAATTCAAGAAAATTGTGGTTCAGACTGTGGAGAAACGGTACAGCTGGTAGTGGTTGCATATACAAGAGATAACCCAGGACAAGGTCAGATTAAAGGGGAAAAAAAAAAAAAAAGATGCTTTGACAGTGGGAGCAAAATGTACTCAGAAGTTATATTGCAAAAAATGCAAGGCACTGTTGTGATTGAAGGGATGTGCAATGTTAGCTCTGCTGGAAGAGAGTGCAGCAAGAGAACAGCAGGGTATTTAACATCATAAAGCGATAAGAAGAATGTTAAGGAAGTAAAAGGTGAAACTAAAAAATTGTCAGGGTAAGGTAGTAGATCAAAATCATGAAGATTCTTTGTTTTAAGTTGTAGCAGTATTTGATTCTGAAGTGATACGAGAAAGCTAAGGGGGGAGGTAATAAAAACCATGAAATAGTGGGTGTCAATGATGAGGAAGACTACCCTCCATGCAAACCGGGGAGTGCAAAGAGGAAGAAGAAATGCAGCCATGTTCGTCTGCACTATCTTTAAATTAAGAAGCCCGTGTTGGCTTTTTGTTGTTGTTTTGTTTTTTTCCCACACAGATACCAGTACTATTTGCAATTAAAGAAAGATATCTTGGAGGGCAACATTCCTTGCACATTAGAACAAGCAATCCATCTGGCTGGCTTAGCTGTTCAGGGTAAGTAAGGCAATTGTGCTAACTAGTTAATGTAGCATTAGAAACTTTGGTGATGTATTTTCTACTGCGTGTTTTTATTGCTCAAAGACCCAGTTCAGTAAGTTGTGAAAGGCCTGCTCCTTAGAACTTGGTCAGACGGGGTGAGGAAGGGGAATGGTGGGATTGGTGGCCAAAAACTTGCTGGTATTTCTGTGCAATCCTCAGACGTATTTAACATGTCTTTTCAGGAGTTGGGTTTGAATGAAACATCAGAGTTCCTTTGGGGGCAAAGGCTTTAGTCATCTTCTTACCTCCACAGACCTTTCATCTGCTGCTCATAACAAAGACTTTATTCTGACATGGCAGCAAGAGAAAGAGACAGGTTTTAATAAATAAACAAATTTGAATGTACAGTGGCACTTGTATCTCTACTTTTTCTCCCAAATACCGTAACACCTAAGATTATTTCAAGATAGTATGCAAGTATGCAATTCCTGTGTTCAAATCGCTCCTGAAGACCCGTTTCTGGGATACCTACATGAAAATGGCTGCTTTATTTTTTGTAACTGGAGTCAGATGGAATAGTGAAGTAGAGGGGGAGAATCCCCTCCC
>VWZK01007194.1:0-122279 GCA_013396935.1 Baryphthengus martii
AAGAGAAGAGAAGAGAAGAGGAGAAAAAAGAAATCTTCAGAAGAAAAAAGGAGAAAAATAAGATTAACAGAAAATCTCTCCTGCTGATTTAAACTAATTGTAAATGAGGCATATACTGAGAATTTCTATTTGTAAAATGTTTTTACATCACACAATTAAGCAGAATTTTCTCCAAAGACAACAGACTTGCCACATTTTCAAAGACATGTCAAAGTATTTTTGTACAATAGTCAACATCAAATGTTTGATTTTTCCATAGGGTGAGTAAAACAGAACGATGTGAAGAAAATAAAAATATGACCAAATTCTCTATTGTGGCTTAAAATGTTATATAAGATTAAAAGTCTTATAAAACCTGAAGTCTTCTGTTAAAAGTTCATTGTCATAAAAGGAAACGAATAGGAAAAAAAGAAACCATTATTTTCTTGCTGTGTTTGAACATTACAGAAGTTAAATGAGCTGAACAAATGAAATCCTTTCTAGAGTGTTACACCAACTCCAATTACATTTTGTTGCTAGAAGAATTTACTCCCCCCACTTCTATTATTTACTTAAAAACATTTAATATTAGTGTTTAAATTATAAAAGGACAAATCCTACTCATTCCAGCTCACAGGAGCTGGGGAGTGCTTTCTAGGGAATAGGATCTTGCAAGACCAGAGATCGCAAGATCAAATGGATTGAAAATAAAGATGAATTGTGTCACATCACAGG
This sequence comes from Baryphthengus martii, assembly GCA_013396935.1. NCBI lineage: Eukaryota > Metazoa > Chordata > Aves > Coraciiformes > Momotidae > Baryphthengus > Baryphthengus martii. Next base: position 715 of record VWZK01007194.1, read on the forward strand.
TCTTAATTTTAAGACAACTCATTGCAAAAAGACCAGAGCAGCTAGTTTTAAATTACAGAGAAATTTTAGAATGAAAAATGGAGATAAAACATGTTTATTGAGAAATCCTCATCTTTAACTAATAAAAGCTTTTAATATGTGCCTTTCTTTCCCCTCCTGCTCAATTAAAAATATGTTAATACAACGTTAAGTTTGAGATTTAAACCCACAAGAGTCAGGAAATTCAGAATTAAGACTCTCTTGGGAACCTTAATTCTGTTCCCATTGTGCATATTATATTTTATGATAGGGTCTTTCATTACGTGATCACATAACACTGGAGTTGTGTGACACGCAAGGAGTGGTATTGAATAAATGTGGTTTGTTATGGAGGTTAAAGAAATGTCAATGTCACTAAGTTGTCTTGCAAAAATGTAACAACTGCAGTTTTTAGAAAATTAATTTGTCGTTATTAAAAAAAAATTACTTTTAGCATACTGTTGTGCACAGGCACCTTGCTCTTAATAATGGTATATATGGGCAAATGTAAAAAAAAAAAAAGAGATTTTTCTCTTTGTTTCTCCACAAACTGTTCTCAAACACTTTTGGAGATGCTCCTCAAGACCTCTGCAGTTGTATATTGTGGTTGTATTTGAATGTTGTATGTTAGGAATCCTTGTTTTCTCTTTTTCTCCTTGAAAACAGTGTATCAAACTTTTGGCCAGGTACTTAGAACTCTACACTTTGGCATGATTTCTTCTTTGTTTTTTTGCTTTTAAATTCCTTTTTTTTTTTTGATATATAAGTTTTTATCATCTTCATAAGCTTGCTTAATTTATCGTACAGAAGTGAGGCTGTGAAATTTTATGACCTGTGAAAAACACAAGGTCAATTTAGATGAAAAAGAAATATCTGACCCTGAACTTCTAACTAGGGAGTTGGACTCGATGTCCTTATGGGATCCTTCCAACTTGCGATATTTTATGATTTATTAATTGATCAGTTTTGGAATGAATCTAGCTGTCTAGCTCTGTGCTATGTTCACAGTCATCACAGCCATAGTTCAATGCACTAGCCCTCAGTCCCTGGTGGGAATTTGTATCTTTAAGTACGCCAACTTATCTCTGGCTTCTCCTAATACAAAATGGAAGTAATGTAATCTTGTTCCTCCTCCTTTTCTGCATTCTCTTAATATTTTACTTCACAGCTGGAAATGATGTCTGTGGGTGGTGGAGTAAGCCTCTGCAGAGTCCTATGGCAGGAAGCATACAAAATGAAGAATAAAGACACATTCCTCCCACTACAGCATTTGCCTTTCTCTTCTCCTACAGACAGCACTTTATAAAGCAGGTAGAGTCAGAACCCAGAGCAATGACAATACAGTTCATTTAGTCTTGGGATTTTTTGCACTAGATCTTACTAAACTCTGTCAATTCCCACCGTGCTTTCTGATCCCGCTGTCCCAGTCCTGCTGTCTTACTTGTGTCACAGAGTGGTTTACCTATAACTGGTCTTGGTTGGGTGAAGGAGGTTGTTCAAAGGGCAGCTCTGGATGTCTCTCACACCCGAGTTCATGTGGACCATGGACGGTGCAGTACAGGATTCTAATGCACTAGTAATATTACTTGAATGGAGATGCTGCACGTCTTATTTTTGTTTCATCTAGGACTGCATGATGTAAAAACATAGCTTTACTTTCAAACGGATTCTTCTCATTTCCCTCTACTGGGAACAGATTGTATATACTGGTTGGGATTTTGGTATTGTGACCGTCAGTTTTCTTCTTTTGCTTGTGTTTAGGCTTTTGCTGACCATAAGTAAATGTATAAATTTATAAAATTGATTATACATATGTGATGTATAAATCTATAAATATTGTTGTAGAGTTAAATGGACCCAATGGAAGCCATCTCCTCTATGTGATTTTTTGTGTGTAAATCAGCCTTAATCCTGGTTAGAAGTTAAGAAGACTTTTGATGTCACTTGGAAATGTGATTTGTGTTTGTTGGTCCTCCCCTCTCATGGTGAGATTTCATTAGGTCATGAGCTGATCCAATAGTTTGTAATCAATACTACTCCTGCCCCTCATCCTTCCCTGGATTCCTGTCTTCCTTGGTTTGTCTCCATTGCTTATCTTCTCCTGTGGTGGGCTGTTTCAGTCCAATAAACTGACAGAAAAGCAATCAGAAAAGAAGTTTACTATCTGCTGATTAGCGGGCTGAACTGGCTTGTTAGGTGGTCAGATGAGGGCAGGAGCTAGACCATTAGCATAGGCTGGACAGCAGAGAGGGAGGGGAAAAAAAGGCCCTTTTTCACAGGCAACAAAATGTAAAACTGATAAAAGTTCATTTTGACACAGAAAGCTTAAATGCCAACACTTGCAGCATGAACCAGCTACAGAAATTAAATGACTAGATAATAATAGTGATTTTTTTTCATGTGATTCATTCCCTGCCCTTATTCACTGGATGAGTGTGGAAGTCCAAATCTCATTTAGAGATTGTCTAAATTAAGCAACACAATGCAGCTATATTAAGTAAGATGAACGTCATGATGCGCTATATCTGTTCTTTTACACTGTTGACATAAAGCTGAAAGAAAAAAAGAAAAAAAGAAAATGCTGGAAATTCAAAGCATCAATATTACAAATTTTCAAGCAAAAATAATTTTAATCTGCAGGAATAAAAACAGAGTCATACAAAATAAATGTGAAATGAAATTACTTAATTTGAAATATCTAGTGCTTATAGAAAGCATTTTGAAGTATGTCGATAATGGTGTTTGTTAAATATTACCTTAAGAGCTCCTTCACTTTCCATATTGGGGGAAAATGTTTGACGTTTTCACTTACAACATTAATTATTTTTCATTGTATAGTTGTTAATAACCACAATATTTGCAGGCCCTAAGGCAATTGTGATTTGTCTTCTAATCCAGCTCTGTTTCCAGTATGATGAGAGACTCTGAAAAAGCAGCCTTCATTCATTCCCCTCCACAGTCTGTAAAACATACATAAGGAGAATTTGTAATTTACTTTACAAACGTTGAAAGAAAAGTACTGAATTAAGTATTCTGATTCAGAACAGGCTGCTATGGAAAAGAGGATCACCCAAGGTCACAGTGAAGAGATGATTAGATTTCACTATTTTTGCTGCTGTGTTCATATTTGCTTATTAAATATGCCACCTGTAGGCGGTAGGGATTGTTTATTTTTTACAGATGTGTTACTATTGGATATTATGTAGGGGTCAAGTTAATTTCCTCAAATATCTTACCGTGTCAAACATCTTTTCTTTTGAACGTTGTTTTCTTTTTCTTTATCTATGGGGCCCTTTATGCTGAATCAGTAGCTCATACACTTGCAGTTAAATATGAACTGGTACTGTGGCTTCAGTGAGTCATCAGTTTACCCTTCTGCTATCTGAGAAGTCATGCAAAGGCGAGATGAAGGTCACTCCTGTAACAGGAGTTTGGTCAGCTTGTCAGGTTATTATTATGGGTCCTAGAAGTCAGTTCTGATTTCAGACAAAATATATATGGTGGTATTTCTTTGTCATTCAGGCAAGGGTAGTTTTAACATGAGGATACGACAGCTGTATGTCTTTCTCTCCATGACCTGATCTCACTCCGTATGTTTAATTCTACCATCTCTGGGACTTTTAACATAAAGATACAGAGAGGAAGTATTTCTAAGTGTAGATATACTCTGGTTTTGATTTTATTAAGTGTACTTTTAAACAATGTGTCTCAAATAAGACCTCCTCAGCTCAGTACCCTGCTCCTGCCTCTGCTGCCTGGGCAGAGCTGGGGTAAATGTGGGCAATCCCTAAAGCCACACCATTGCACCACTGAGTTTATATGCATCTTGATTGCTAACATGGCTTCCGCAGGTCTGTGTGTGGCCCCAAGCCACTGATGCAATGAGATTCTTACTGATATATTGTAGACATATTCTGTAACACGATGTGCTTGAAGAGGAGGCTGAGAGGAGACCTTATCGCTCCCTACAATTACCTGAAAGGGGGTTGGAGAGAGGAGGGGGACAGTAGCTTCTCCCTGGTGGCGTGTGACAGGACCAGAGGTAGCGGATGCAAGCTGCACCAGGGGAGGTTTAGACTGGACATTAGGAAACATTCCTTCACTGAAAGGGTTATTAAACATTGGAATAGTTTGCCCAGGGCAGCGGTGAAGTCACCATCCCTGGAGGTATTTAAGCAGCATGTGGACCTGGTGCTTAGGGACATGCTTTAGTGGTGAGCTTGCAGTGTTTGGTCGAAGGTTGGACTAGATGATCTTGAAGGTCTCTTCCAACCAAAGGCATTCTGTGATTCTGTGATTTTGTGTGCCAGAAGCAAACTCTGGAGAATGAAAGAGTTGGAGTTGAGGGTTTTACATCAGAGCAGCTCTTGTCTGGTTTGGAACTATCTGTGAGCTGCTGGATCTCATGGCGTGCTGTCCTGGAGGGAAATTGCTCAGTAAGTTTCATTCTCAAAAGTTGCAGTTCCTGCAGCAGGAACACAAGTGCCATGAGTGAGTATGGTCAGGAGACTCCAAAAGTGCATTCCTAGTGCAAACGTAACCTCACTGTAGGCATGCTCTTTGAATGATTCCATAGTATTTTGAACTCCCACTCTGGTTTCATGGCACTGAGATTTTTTTTATTCTGATTTAATCAATTGCTCTAGGATTTCTGTAATTTATTTAAATAGTGTCACCAGGATTCAGATTCACAGCTTATTATCAGATCTTTCTAATGCTGTAATTTCTTCTTCTTTTAGTTCTACTAATGGTTTGTCAAACTAGACCCACGGAGTTCTTAGAGGTATTTAGATACAGTGGCAAAAGGAAATAAGAAAGGTTAAATCTCCTTTCTACTGATGAAGAAACAGACAGGTGCTGGAAGCTAACTTTATTATGTCTCCAGTTTAATAAGAAAAGTGTAGCCCTCCACACTGCAAGCAGCCTGCAAATACTATCCAAGTGGGTAAGGCAGTGCCTGGACTATAAGGCCGTACTACCCTTTCCTCCTGCACAGTAATAATGAAAAGTCATCTTAAGGGAAATGTCCTGTAAGGTTAAAAATAATATGGGGGAAGAAAACAACAAAAGAATTTGTTCATTGTCTCTGATCTCCATCCTGCCTGGCAGTCCCCTTTATGGTCTGTCTTATGGTCCTGCCAGTCAGGAAACAGGAATTAAAGATCTGTCAATAGCAGATAGCAAATAAATGCTATCCCATCCCATGAACTTTTTCTTCTGCAATGTGCCTACCTAGTCACCAAAGCCATTCCCAGATGTTTTTGTCTCTTCCTGCATGATGAGTGTGATTGATGAGCATTTTAAAAACCATTAAGCATGCTGCTGGCTGTTCAATGTGTGGCATTTAGGGCCTCTGCTGGAGAGGACGAGAGGAGAAAAGTGCAGAACAGGATTACACACGGTCATCCTGTTTGTTAGTGCCCGCTCAGCTTCCATCCTGTGTCCTGGCCAGAGCCCCTCTGGGAGGGTGACCAGGAGGACTGCAGTCTCTGCTCTTGCTTTGAAGTCATCCCCTGGGAGGAAGTGGGTGGGCTGAGATTTGTATGTTACCCAAGACTCAAAGATGTTAAACTGTTATCTTCCTGGAAAATGAAGCCATATCTCCTACTGAGAGGGCTACTAAGGATGATGGGAGAAGAGAACACTCTATCAGACAAAATTCCAGGTGAAGAAGAAGTGCTCTTCCTGTGAGAGAACAAAACCACCTTATGATTCTGTGTATTTCTAAGGCTGATTCTGCAGAAGTTGACATTTCTGGGAAGTATAAGCTAAATGTACATCATTGCATTTAGGGACTGCAAGGGACCACATTTCAGAAAAGGACATTTCACCTTTAAGATCATTTCCCTGCAGTCTATAGATCCTGTCTTTCCTGAATGACATCATGGATTCTTCTTGAAGCTTGAGAGTCTGTCTTTTCTCTGTTTCTTTCTCTCTCAGTTCTTAATTTCTTCCTTTTGTTTTTTTTTTGTTGTTTTTGGTTTTTTTTTTACAGTTACCACTTCATTCAGGTTTGTGTGAATTGTGAGAGTTAAGGAGGACTAGTTACTGACAGGGCTCAGATCTAAGTAAAACAACTGCAGCAACCTAAGGTGTGCAGAAGATTTCTGATTTTGTCTTAAGTCCAAAGAATAACTTTTAGGTTTATTTGAGAGAAGTCTACCAGAGTTTCAACTCCTGAAGAAACACAATGGTTTCTGACAGAAGATAGTAAATTGTAGAACTTCGAGGAAAGAGATCTGGGCATGTTCCCCATTACATTGCTGAGTATTCATTTGACTTTCCCTCAAAGACCCATGAAATTGGCCACACAGTGGAGAAGAGAATACTGCTGATATCTTCTGTCTTTGAGAAGTTGTAGGTGAATCAACTGCAATTAAGAAAAGGCCTTACTCTTTTTTCAGTGGTATTGGTTGTGACTAAAGGAAAATCAGGCTTCTTTTAGGATTTTTCAATTTTAGTATTTCTTTAGTGTGAAAGCACTGTGAAGACAACAGGATTTTACCCAAGGTGACTGCAGTCATTTTATCCTGCAGTCTCCTTCTACCAAGGAAACAACTTCAAATTCTCCAGCAAGTCTCAGTCCTTCTACAGCTCAAAGCCTCACACTTGCCTTTGAGATGATCAGGAAAGTCATACAGTCCATGTACTCAGTATGCTAAAGCTACATCTGCTTTCCCCAAAAGGTCATTTTAGTGCTTACTCCCATCCATACTTCCCATTCCAAGGGAAAGGATGTACATGTACGAGAATGGCTATGCTGGTTCAGACTAATGGTGCCCTTGGCCCCGTGTCTTGGCTTTGACAAATGCCAAGAGACGGGTCCAAACCCAGTGAAGGTCATGCAGAGATATTTCCGCCTTTTCTCTCCTCTCACCCAGCCTCCAGAAATCTGGAATTTCCTGAGCATGAGGTAACATCTTGGTGGACCCTCATATTAAACCGAGTAGAATGTCTTTCTGAAATGACTGTATTTGTATCAGTGCAGATCATAAGCAACCAGTCTGGATGTGTTACATGCCAAATAATCATGGGACAGAAGGGCCCTCTTTGTCCCTCCAGGATCATACTGACAGTGAATTTACAGTGCTGATACATAAAACCCATTAAACAGTTTAAAGTAGGGGAAAGTGAGGGAGCTGTGAGAAATTATTAGTCTTCAGCAGTAGCACACATCAATTATCTACATATTTTCTATTTTTCTGTAGGTATCATGACAGAGGAAAGTTCAACAGAAGGGTCAAGGAAGGACAATGCAAAAGTTATCCATACTTTCATCTTCTTATTTTTAAACTTTTATAATAATTGTCTTATTTCTGCTTCTTACAAAAAAAAATATTCATGAGAATGAAGGATGCAAAAGCATAAGGTTTTCCTCTCCCAACTGATGATCTGGATACTCAGGATCAATGCCAAGGAGGATTGCTTTTTTTTTGGTCTTCACAAGAAATGGAAGGAGGGAGATGGGTGAAGTATAGGGAAAGATATGAAGATACACCAAAGCAAGTAATTAAAGGAGGAAAGCAAAGGAAAACAGACAAAATTGGTGTGGTTAAAATGATGTACTGGGAAAATGATTTTCCAAGGGACATTCTGAGCTGATATGAGTGGAAACAATGTTGTTGCCCAGGAAAGAAATCATTACAGTCTTCGTCCTGAAAAATTGCTCAAGCTCAAGTTTTCTCTGTTTGTTTTCTTGTGAGAAAGGGTAGTAAGAGTTACCAGCCACTAAACACCAGTGACCTATTGTAAATCCCTGGAATCAGCAAACAGCCATAATGAGTGTCAGGCAGTAATTCCAGTGCTGCAGAGCAGCAATTCCTCAAGTGTTGAGTGTGGAAGAATTTGGGGAAAATTAAGTTCCTACCCACAGGTTTCAGATTTTTTGCTTGTACTGTCCAATAAAAGCTATGAGCGCATAGGTACAGTACCCACATTTTCCTGATCTGGTAAACTCTTCATGTGATGCTTTTTAATATAAAGCTGCCACATTTTTGTTTGCATGGCCATAAACCTTTGAAAAAGGTGCCAGGTTATTAATGTGAAAAAAACATTTTACAAAGCCTTTATGTAATATAATAGTGTGTAATATTTTCTCTTACACTAGAGTTCATCTTGTCTTCTTTGTCTTTTGACATCAACCTCAACACTAATCATGCTGCTTAAATTTTTTCAGTGATTTTAATGAACATGGTGCAACTGAAAAAGAAGCACTGGTGTACAGAACATGTCGATTCCCTTCCATTCCCATCTCTCTCATGATTTGTTGCTTTATGCTGGTTCCAATAGCCACTCTCCCTGGTAGCAGAAATACTGTAACATTGATGTCTGTCGGCTTCTCTTTCTTTCTCTTCTCCCCTTAAAGTATATAGCTTACTGCTCTTCTCCAAACGGCAAAAGCTCTGAGGAACACCCCCTTGCTTAACATGTCAAAATGTGAGTTCTGGCTGGCAATTGCTTTCATTTCGTTCCCCGGAGATCTGACGGTGCCAGAAATCAAAGCATAATTTTGCAGATGTTGAGATCCTGTAAGCCCCCTAGGTTGCAAAGCTAAGCCATAAAGCCAACTGGCACTGTGTACGTGTGCTAAGAATGTAAAAGTATACATTTTTAGTTTTCAACCAACAATGACCGACCGCTGGTAACTTCAACAAAGTAAAGCATTGCTAGCTTTATTTTTGGAGAGTAAGTGGCTCTGTGCATTCCCCTGAGCTCTTCTTCTGTTGCAGTGCTGCTGTTTTAAAGATGCTGTTCAGAAATATAGAAGTTTCTTTGGTGCCTTTCCAGCATCTCTGCTGTTCTTTAAAGGGATACCACACTCTGACAGCACCTTCAGCTCACGGCAGAATATTTAAGAGTTATTTCGGTGAACTTTAACCTTGTTGATTTCAAACTGTTTTATCTGTCTTTTAAAGGGAATGCATTCAAGGGGAAGAAAAAAAACCCACAATGTCTAAATTACAAAGAGAAAAGATGATGGGACAGTAAGAAGGCTCATCTGCAAAGAGGCACTAGATAGCCAAAATATGTGTGGGAGCTTAGAGAGATACGGCATGATCCTTCATTGTGCACTATGGGGAAAACGGAAAAAACGCATGTTTAAACTTCTGAAGAGTTCGGACAATAAACAGTATCATTGTATCTTTTAATCTGGATGTTTCCTTTCATGTATTCATTTAAATCTTTTCATTCAGCATGTCTTTGCTGAATCTTGAGAGTAGAGAGAGCTGGTGATGCTGGTGAAATGTTTTCTGAGATGTTTTGCAGATAAGTCTGCACAGAGCAGGGTGAGAAAAAGTTTTCCACTTCTTCCAGACTTCTAGAATTTGGAAATGCTATACTTCGGGCAACACAAAGGACTTTCAACTTTTATATAGGAAACCTATTCAGTGGAGAGACTGTTCCAGTACAGAGAGAGGTAATGATTTTGTGATTACTCAGAATAAGACAGTCAGCTTCAGACTGGGATGGTGGAATTTACCCCTGGATAAATGGCAGGCTGAATCAGGATTGGATCGATGCTGTGTGAACAATGCAGAAGGCACTCATGTTTGATTCTCCAAAGTTCAGCCCTGTATTCTGATTGCAATGTTACTCTGAGCCTTTATTTTTCCCAGTTTTGATCAAAATTCCAAGACCTGAGGAACCTTTCCTAAAGCAAATTGCACCTAAACTGATGCATGCACAGTTTAAGTTTCAATGAAGTGGTATTTTCCAATGAAAAAAAAAAAAGTTTAATTGAAAAATTCCTGACAAGCTCTAATCCTATTAACTTCACTGTGGTTGCACATATGCTAATGAGAGCCGTGTGTGCGAGACTGTTGCTAAATTTGCAAAACACAATACCCAGGACATGCATATTATATGTAGTTTGACACAGGCACATATGGTTTATATTCTGTATTCTAAAACAATATTATGAACATTTTATAAGGCTGCAAAAGTGAGTATTGTAAATTCAAGAAATGCAAAAGTTATTGAGGCATGCACTTTGGGCTCCCCTTCTCTCCAGTATAATTGGCAATATACACCTTCCACTTCCTTTTTTTCCTCCCCGCTTGTCCCTCTCATATTCCTTTTCTCTCTCCTCAGTGCCTTTCCTCTCTGGATAGTCTTCCTTTTCAGCAAATAACAGCTCACACATGGCTCTAACACGGCATTAGATGCCATCATGAGCTGTTGTCATTGTATTGCCTTCTCTTGTCTTCCTTCTGTTTTGTCAGGTCAGATTTTCTGCAGAGAAAAGGATACTCGCTCCATGGAGTGTGGGCAGTGAGTACCATGTAGGTGCACTGCCCTTCGTTGCTCTTTGACATATTGCAGTAAGTGTCCAAATAATTATAACTCTAAACAATTATACAATACAATAATTATATCTCTAAATACAAGTTACAAGATGTATTGCCTTTTGGTAAGGAATTACTAACTTACGAGGGATTGCTTTTTTGACAAGATTTGTTCTTGTGTATGATAATTATGTCAATTTTCCTATAACAGTGCATCTGACTCTACAGATAAATAGTTATTACTCTTTTGCTAGGGCATGTGATTGATTCATTTTGATTCTCACTCTTCCAGGTCTATGTAGAAGTCTTTGCTATAGTGAAACTCCAATTAAATCATCAGGGCACTGCTCATGCACAAGGATTTGCCCCTGTATTTTAGCTTTGAGACTGAAGGCAGACACACATTTCCTCAAGAAACAACAGACAGAGCCAATTGGGAAGGATGTAAACCCAAAGAGTAGGAGTATCTCACTTTTTTCAGCAAAGTTAGTGTCTAGTGTAAGGTAAGCATTTGTGTTCCATCATTTATCAGTGGAGAAAAGTGACAGATGAATTCTCCTTCAGTATTACCTATCTTAATTACTTATTACTTATCTTTGGAGAGGATAAATAGTCTTCTGGAGGCATTTACTCTCTCTAATCAAGAGATTTTAACCATGTTGCTTAGACCGCATGACTAATTACTAGATGGCTAAGGTACGATGAAACGAATCTTGCATTTTGTTTCAGTTTTAGATGACTCTTGAGCTTCTGTACTGAGACCTGTTTTTATCATGGTGTGTGGTCTTGTGTTGTCACTCACATGATGGTGGAGAAGTTGGCAAGAGGGGGACTGCTCCATGCGTGTCCTGCAGCAGAGAGTCTGATCTATGCTGCAAGTTCTGTGATGCACCACAGCAGTTCTGGCATATACATATTAATATCATGCTGACCTGAAAGGAAGTGTTTTTATTCAACTTGACAAGCTGAAATATTTAGAATCGAGTTGACTTGACCCAAAAGAATGTATTTTGTTTACATTTTCCCTATGGAAAATTGAAACATTTCTGGAAAAAGTAACATTTTCCCACAGAAAACTGTTTTTCACTAACGATAAAAAAAAAAAGGTTTTGATGGAACATTTCCAACTAACTGTAATTATTGTACATACATAAAAGAGGCCAAATTGATGCTGTAAGGGCATTCCTAACTGTAGTCTATCCATAACCTCTGAGTTCTAGTCTTTGTAACATCATAACTTTTGAAAGTTATGAAATTTTTGTAACATTCATAACTGCTTAAAAATCCACATAAATGTACTGCGTTGTATTCTGTGTACATTGACCTACACTAAATTAAAGGGTAAAACCATGATATGGGCAGTTATCCAGTAGGCACTGGACGAAGACCACCAATCACACGTCGATGTTTGAAGCTGTCCCTGCATCTGATTCCAGGTCTCTGAAGGATTCCATTTTATATCACTAGCAAGTTGAGAGGAGATGCAAATGATAATTCCTGAAGTGTGAAAAAGAATTTGACCATTTTCAGATGAGCTGCAATCCAATTTTCTTGGAAATAGGTGCATTTCAGGGAGAATGGAGGGCTGTTGCTCTTCTCCCCATAACCTCCACTGGAAGTAACAAGCTTATTGCATTTTACACCCAGGTGTTTGCAATAGAATCTGACACATAACCATGCCCTGGAAAACTATAAAACAATATAATTTATAGAAATAAACTGAGTGAGAATCATTATTTTTTATTGGTACCACTTAATGTGCAGAAAAAGCATACTTTCCAAAAATATGGAATAAACGTTTTGTTAGCCTTATTGGGTCCAAATGTTAGGGTTTAAATTATTTTACTATGCAAACTTTCTTTCATATCTTGGCAGTAGTGATTTCCATTTTTATTCCTTTGGTATCCATAATCTTATTAGAATCAAAAACATATGCTTTGAGATCATTGGACAGATCCCTTCTCCCACCCTACCCCTTTCTTTTCATGTTAAAAAATGCACTGAAAAGACACACATTCTAGTATTGAGAGTAACAGGAATGGTATAGGAGAAAATGATGCAGACTACCAAGCCTCAATGGGAAAACCATTCGAGAAATGTAGTTTGGTTTCCATGCCTTTGCTTTGCAAGTCATGAAAGGTACAAAAGTCTCCAAGCCTCCTGCTGGCTGCCATTCGGAGCCCCACTCTGTTCCTTGCAACAGGAGGTGCTCACACCAGGATCACAGGTTTACAACACAAAAAAGAGTACAGGCAGGTTTGAGCTTTATAATGCTTCAGGGGATGTAATACTTGCTGCAACCCATACATCTTGGTGTCAGGGAATTGTATCTGTGGGGCTGAAATGTTAGCTCACTGCTATGGATTTATGAATATCCTTTTCTTTATTGGTAGAGCAGTGACAAATCTCTTAACACGTGAGCTTAGCAGTTCGGTAAAACGTATTGCACAGTTCACCTGGTTGCCTTTTAGCAGATGATAAGAAGTTGGTAGCCTTTTTTCAGATATTTTCATGGTAGCAGATAGAATTTCTTTTCTAATTTGTCTTTATGAAAGAACTTAAGTTTACATAAATTAATGTTCATGACAGGTTCTGGATATTAGAGATACAATACTTCCTTTTCTCTTCTGAGACAGCTACTTCTAATTTATTCATCTGTGGTGTATTCTGTGTGAAATGAGCTTTTTCTTTCTGATGTCCAAAGATGGAATGGCAGTTGAGATTCCTGTCAATAATGTGGATGAAATACAAATTAAACCCAGTTACAAATACTCCTGAAGCTTCATGTAAGTGTAGCTCAAAGGCTGTAAAGTAAAAATAAATGCAAGCATTCTGTGGTATGTGTATTTACTGCAAATGCACCAAACCCATCCTTACTCCACCTGACAGTGACATCATGTAATGGCTCTTAGCATAAGCTTAGATATGTTTAACATTAAGTACAATCCAGACTCTGAATTTCTTAAGGGAGATGTCATTTACTGAATTGCAGCCCATCAGCTAAAAATGCTTAGAAACATCGCTGGGGATACATGAGCTGTTGCTGCATTTTTTGAAGAGACGTTTTTTGACCACTGTTGTAGGAGCAGAACATAAATCAGCCCAAACAAGAGAGTTGTTGCTTGTGGTTTTTTAATTACATTTTGAGACACTCTTTCTTGTTTTGAGATTAGCATTCTGCTTTCAGCTGGATGAAGATTCCCCACTAATTCCATAAAGCTTGATAAACACCTTCCAGATATAGAGGATACTGAGGACATTCTATCAATTTTGCTGGCATGGACCAACTCGGACCCAGGAATTGAGAGGTGACAGGCCCTCAGTTCCTCTCCTATTTGATCCACAGTACTATCCTGACGTCTTTTGATATGAATTGAATCATATGTTGTGATTCTGGTGCTTTAGGGAGCTAGGCAAGATTTGAACCTAAAGATGGCACTGAATTTCATAGTTTTGTCTAATCTGTTGTTTACTTTTTGTGCTCTAATACCAGAGCTTGTGAGGTAGTATTATACTTTGAACTTTAGTACACAAAGTACCTAATTGAGCGCTACATGAAATGCACAACTTAATCCACTTCTAAAATGTTCTCATCTTCCCAAGAAAGATGAGCTTTTAATCCAGAAAGACACATCCATGACCACAAGATGGGTTGTGTCAGCTTCCTGGGCCACTTAATCCAAATATCAAAGGAGAACAGAGTTGCCCCAAGCACCTTTACAGCTAATGTGGAGAAACATATCCCTCAGTCTGGGTACATATCACTTAGTTTTACACACCTGAAGATGGAATATTTTCCTCCATGAAAAAACCAGGTACCGCAGGAAAATTGAAGGTCCTCCCCTTTCTCTCACCACTGACTGCATCAAGAGCCTGGGATGACTGATTCCTAAATGTTGCCCAATTTGTATGCCATGCTATTTACATTGCCTGCTGATTAAACTGAGAAAGAACAATTGTGGTTTGTTTGAACTTGTCATGAACTAAGGCAGTTTGTCAAATTGACAGTTATGGCTGAACTATAAACTCAAGTCAAATTTTTCAAAACGGATATGCTAGACCCCAACGCTTGCATTTAGGAACTAAAATAAAAGGAATGCAATAGGTATGTAAAGAAAAGGATAATGATTTTAGGCAGTACTAAAGGAGCTCCTAAGCAAGTAATTTTTAGGCACCTGAACTGGAAGACAAATATCATTACTTTCTGGTATTTTTAGCTAAGCAGCAAATGAGAATACTTTCTGCATGATGGAGAAATGATCTTAGCTATAAATAGGAAACTGTTGAAGATAATTAACAGTGATTTTTTTCTCTTCCAGAAAATATCCGTAGAAATACCAAAATTAAAACAAAAATATTTTGCTGAAAAAGAGTAACTTTTCCCGGAAGATGTGAGGACTGTTTTTCATTAGTATGAACCATGGGAAATATTGCAGCTTCATCAGTGAAGGCCTAACATACGATTTCTATCAAAGACACATTGCATTTACCCTGGACTTATTCAGCACTACTCTTATACAATGTTCCCTACCAGCTGTTGTTGCTGTTGTTTGCTAGTAATTGATTGCTTTGTTCCCAGCCTGAGAAATAGTGTCACTTAGTGCTTAAGTTTCTAATAGGCTACCAGTTTCTTCCTTTACCAAATATTAATTGTACCAAAAAATACGTCAAGGCCCCTAACAAAATGTAGGATACAAATAAAGTTTTGAGTTTGGTTGCTTAATTTCATCCTTCCCCACATGAATTCTACTGCAGTGAGTATTCTAGACCCTCTGGAATAATACAAATTTGCTAAAATATCTACTTCCTTATATATCAGCCACATGTTCTATTTTTATCTCAGCAGTGAATCCAAGAAGTCAAATTACCCATTACTAATGGTCATGGGGCTGCAGTAAGTGAGAGTCCAGAAAAAGCCAAGAAAATTGAAAATATCTTTGGAAACATGCAAGAAAAGCAAAAGTGTATGCACTTTGCAGTAAACTAGATACATAATTTTTTTTGAATACTCTTTAAAGAGTGTCATTCATGGCCATTCTCAATATGGATTTTCATTCTGACACCTAACTTGAAGCTACATGACATAGTTTCATCACCGCGACTTCAGTAGTACTCTGTGCAAGGGTAAATGTGTCAAGGCCAGGAAAAAGGACACACTTAATTTCCTTACTCAGAGATGGTACTTGCTGAAATGGGCTGGGACTTGGTTTGATACATATTGTGAAAGTGACGAATTCAAGAACAGAAGTGAGACTAATGGATTTATATAGGGTTGGTTCTTTTTTTAGAGGGATTTGGGGTTTTTCTTAGCAGATACATTTAGTAAGGTGAAATGTGCATGTGTATATTTGTTTAAAAATTACCATTGTCTAAATATAATTCATGTTGTATTTAAATTAAATTAGTGTTTATAGATATGTTCTGTATGTGGCTGGGTCAGAAATTTGTTATTCACTCAGCTGTATTAGTGCCTCCAGTTAACAGGATCTTAATTAGGAAAAAAAATCACTTTATATAGAAAAGAAAAAGCCACAAATTCACTCGAAGATGTATGCATTCAGCTGAGGGAGGGGCAATACTGTACACTACACAGTATAAAAAATGCTTTGGAATTCACCTCATGACAGATTAGGCTTCGGCATTCCTGTTAATGATGCAAAAGAAGCTAGATATGCATTAAACTTTTGATAGTTTTGATTCCAGAGAGGAGTTAAAAAAAACCACTCTTTAGTTCTAAAAAGTGTGAGTACTGAATAATTCACTGGTAAGAGTACAAGTCAGTTCATAGTTACAGGCGCAAGATCTGGACCTAAATACACAGAAAGAAAAGCCCCACATATTTCTTCAGTTGTCCTAACCACAAGAATTTAATAAACATTATTTCCACTTCATGTGTGTCCAAAGGCAAAGGTGAAGAGAATTCTTAAATCTCAAGGAGAAGAACTTGTACTGGATGTTGTCCAGTCTTGTAATATTGCTTTTAAAACGTAGACCTCTCTGCAAAGGAAAGAATTAGTCCACAGCTTTGTGCTCAGATGCTGATTAGTGAGAGTTTTAGTGATTAATGAATAAAGATCAAACCAGAATATTCTTCTGAAAAGCATAACTGCGGATGTGATTTGACCGTTATCGGTATCCTGGGTCTGTTCATGGGGTGTCATAATGACTTTCTGATCCCGTGTGCAGCACTCATCAGAAAGGCTTGGCGTCGTGTAATACTAACATAAACAGTTTATAGTTAAGGAAATTGTGATATAAAATGTCTGAAGAAGACAATGTAGGCATAACGTGTGTTTTGAAAGTGCTTTTGGGACTTGGCTGAAAAGCAGAAGAGGAAGGAATATTGAAAAAAAAATTCACAAATATCTTGTCCACTTTTTCCTAATCTATGCTAAGTTGTTATTGAATTACAGTGTAGCTAGCATTTCTAAACCCTAAACATTTGTACCATGACGGTATACTTAAAAATACTGAAATAAAGATTTTCAAAATACACAACGAATATTCTGCCAGGTCCTATACTCTTGTTCTTGAATTAGATTCCCAAGAGAGTCAAACTTCATCATCAGTTTTCCCTGAAGTGCATTCCACCACTGGGTGGAAGTACATAATTCTTGCTCTCATGTCAAAGCCCCCATGGCTCCCACAGGCATCTGCTTCACTCCTGTCTCTTCCCAGAACTCACTTTCTTTAAGATCTGTGTATCCTGAGCCTATTTGCTAGGTGTACTTCATAACATTGCAATAATAAAGGGGAAAATGCATACTAGTGATGAAAATACAGACTTCATTCTTCTGGGAGAGACCAGCATCAGGTGAAATCCTGGTTTCACAGCCAAATGAAGACAGGTTGTTGACTGTAGATTACTGTATTGAAGCAGCCAAGGACATAAACCTAAAGACTTTTTGCAGAAACACTGGCAGCAACAACAGATGTATGAGAAAACACCACTTAAGTTAGAAAGTAAAAAAAAAAAAAGAACCAAACCATAACAGACCATCCAATAGATTGTCCAGAAAGTGCAAGAGAGTTTCTTATAGCACTTTATAATGTTTATGTTAATGTTAAATGTCTAGGAGTTTTCCTTTACATGTTGTCCAGCCTTACTTTTTCATCTGTTCTGGTTCAGATGCAGAATCCATCTTCCATGTTATTTCTAACAAACTAATTCTTACTAAAATTAAATATTCAGCTCTTGACCTAAACACACAAGCAAATATTTTGGGGAAGTTTGGTCAAAACTGCTTTTCTTTAGTTATAGGTATGAAACTATATGCTCTTCACAGCTACTATGGCAATAAAATTTGTACTTAAAGTCTGACTTATGTATGTCCCTTTGAGCATTCAAGTTCAAGACAAGTTTTAAATAGATTGGTCCAGTAGCTTTAGAGGGCTGAATGCACAACATTTCTAAGCAACTAAAACAGCCTAAACAAATTCTATTTGGACGTTTTCAGGACATTCCAGAGCTTCTTATGGCCTCTGAGTTGGTGACAGACCAGAGTTATTCATCTGCATGACAGCAGGATGTGACAGCCTTGGGTTGGGGATCTGGACCTCTCTGTGCAACGAAGAATACATGTCCAAGAGGGAAAGATGTAATTTTTTGCAAGCTACCTGCTAAACATATATCACTATGGATGTTTATGATTACTATGTGATTCTTGTAATAGTAAAGACACACACACAAATATAAAGTTGGTTAAAAAAATCTGTGAATAATAGATTTTTCTCTCTGCAAGGTAAAATTCTAAGGTAGCTCTTTTTTTATTTTCTCTTTTTTTTTCATTTTAGCCCTGACCTATGCTCTTTGTTTGCATAAACATAGAACAAGGAAATTTAATGAGTACAGAAATCTTGTCTCAAGAACTCTCTTAAATACCAGAAAAATAGGTAAGAGAAAATGTCCAAATTGAATATGAAACAGACTTTACCTATTTTACTTTTAACAGTACATTTTCAGAGAAATTTAACAGAGTTTTTAGTACAGAAAAGAACATTGACTCTTCTAAGCTGATGTATACCAAGGTTCATGGCCCTGCTCTCCAATAGTCATATATAGAGTGCAGAGTTAGGTTAGACTAACGCACTTCATCCCTCAGGAGGGATAATGTGAAAATTAAGGGCACCGAGAGGCAGAGATGCATTACCTGTTCATGTGTAGGTCCAGTGAAGTTGCACTCCCCTTATGGAAAAATATATAAAAACTTCTGAAAATTATTAGCAATTATTTTTACAGTTCCTTAAACTTTACACAGGATTGAAATACAGAGATTTCAGCCTGTGCAACTCATTGTGTGTTTTTCTTCTAGGAGGAAGTAAAGAGCATCCTCCTAATTTCTCTGCAGTTCTTTGCTCCCATGTCATTCACATTCCTAACAGTCAGAGACCAGGAAAACCCAAGAAAATGCCAAAAATTTTTGGTATAGGTTTACAGCAGTGCTTTTAATATTTTTTCCTAATAATGAGGGCCTCTTTGTATCCTGTGTTAGCTTTTTAGGACTCTGTCTTTCCAGTGTCTTGGATTATACTGAGACCACAGTATCCTTCCTGTCATTCAAGTGAAATCCTTGACAGAACTCCCCATGACCTTATTTATCTATCCCTTAATAAGCAGGCTATGATATCTATTCTTAACTATGGCTGTGCTCTCAAGACAGGAATTCCTGTGTGTAATGGATGAGAGCAGATTTTGCCTAATACTGAAATACATATAACTAGTATGACTATTAACTAAGGTTTGGATTTAATAAGCATCATTTTGGAAATGTTTTTTAAAGTTTGTTTTACTTGCAGAAATCTGACTTCATCTTCCTCCATTTGACTTGCATCACGACTTCATCAACAAGAGGGACAGTATCTCCTTTCTGTCTCTCTCACAAGATATCTTTTCCATTTGTGAGCTCCTGTATTGAATTTTTCAGTCACTTTTCTGTCTTTAATAAACTGATTGAACTGAAATGTTATGGTTTGCGTTTCAGTATGGCTGAAAAATTCATTTAAGTTAGACAACTTCCTGAAAGAACTCTCTTGACCTGGTCTACGCAGCAGGTCTCCATTCTCTTTTAATTCATGTCTTTCCTTAGAAGATCTGTTGAACTCAATCCCATGTGTATCTATCTCACAACCACAGAATCAGAGCCTGTTCCTTATACTATCTTCATAGCAGCCTTGTGGCATTGGTTCATTCAAGGCCACCCCAGAACCTGTCCGGTGCTTTGTGGAAGTCCATAATTTTACTGTGTTCACTTATTCAGTTGCCTCTTGCCTATCTCTGAAGTCACCTTTGAAAAGATCCTGTTTCTCACTTTCTCCATCTTAAGAACCGAAGAATGCTTAAATACTTCTTGTCTCCACACACTGACAAGTAACTTACTCTGCATTGAAGAAAGAGCTAGTTTATCATGGTCATTGCAATTGCTATGGTTGTGACAATATAAAAGTTTTCTGTTCTTTTACATGCTAAAAATATCATGATTTGCATCTGAGATTAAATCTCTCAGAGTTCATACTACTTCACAGTTGTTCTTTCTTTTGTTTGGTTTTTTTTTTCTTTTGGTAGCTGGCAAAATTTTCACGTTTTCTTTTGAGGTTTTCTAGAACAAGATAAACAGGTTTCTGTCAGGGCTATTTTTGGAAGAACTGATCTTGCTCTACCTCCAGGGATTGGAATAGATGATCTCTTGAGATCCTTTCTGACTTAATTTCTGTGAGTTAGTGATTTATCATCCTAAAGGTTTTTCAGTAAAGCTGATTTCTAGCTCTCTCCTGGAAAATTTATTTAAAAGTAATAGGGACTAAGGAAAGAGGTGTAGTAGGAAGAGTTTAGTAGGTAGGCTCCCCAAATTCTTGCAAATATCAGCCAGCTATATTATAGGTGATCATTTTCCCTTTGTAACCCTCTTATGCCTCATTCATGTGACATGGAAACAATTACATGAAAATGCAGATGTAGATTCCAGTAATCTCTTTGGAATAGATAAATAGACTTTGAAATAATTTACAAAAGATGCACAAAATCTGTGGGCCATCTGCTCACTGTTGGGGAAAAAAAAACACGTTTCTCCCAATAGGCTCTTTATATACAGAATTGCTCTTTTCACACAGCAAGGAGGAAAACAATAGATAGCCAGCAATCTGGAATGCAACTCACTCACACACGCTCTGTGAGCTGTGTTATGATCATCTCTTTTGAAAGCAATTAGGGCAAGAACTCTGTGTATATTAGGAAACTACTTTTTCCTCAGCCACATGTGCAACCAGGGCAAGGACCACTCAACAAGAACCACCTGAGCTATCTGTTCTCCAGACAAAAAATGAATTGAGATGAGTGTAAGATGGGAGAAGGCAAGGTGAGATTATAGCAACAGATCATACTGGGTGCTACTTATACTGCAATATCTGCTTCTGACAAGCTCCTGACAAACTTGAGAACATTTTTTCCTGGGGTTATTACAGGACCTTGTGGATCTTTGCCTATGCAATTCACAGACAAGGCTTTCTTTAAAAGTAGTTTATATTGAATGTATAACATAAAAATCTACTTTAATTCAGAAGTAGGAGTGAGCTCTATTATGCATTGCCCTTGTATTAGCTGATTCAACAGTTAAAATCCCTTTGAAGTAGTGACACGTAGACTGCACTATAAGAATAACAGTCTAGAGATCTTTTGTTTGATTCTTGATCGTGTAGGTCACATAAATATTACTAGTGTTTGCACAAGCCAAGTCATAGCGTTCTTGGTGGCAGAATTGTCAGCGTAGAGTTAGCTGATCTACAGAGCATAGTCCTCTACTGTGAATCATAGTCTGCACGTGGCCATATCAGCACGTCAAATTTCTTGTCAACCCCATCTGTGTCTGCTGGCAACACTCTCTAGCTTTGACCAGAGTGGAAACAATTCAGTACAGTTCTAAAGCAATTAAATGCTGGTTGCCAAATAATAAGATTCCCAGGGAGAAAGCGGCCCACTGTAGCTTACAGTCACACTCTTTCTGCTAGGAAGATCCCACTGAAAAGTCCTGATGTGAGAAAGATGATATAAAAGGTTGGCAGGATTTGATGTGAATTACAGGTAGGTGAAAGGGATCATGGTACAGTGGGAGGTCAGGTGAGTTATCAGCATGTATCACCATTCTGACTGAAGTGTCTTCATGATGACTGTGCGACAGTCCTTGACCAGGCAGGCATATGGGTTATAGTCTGCCTGGTGTGATGCATGGTCTCTTGGTGTTGGGTATCAATAAATGAAATGTAAAACTAGTGGAGTCCAGTATGTTGATAATTTGTAGTAGAGGTCAAGGGTAGAGTCCTGAAGAGAAAGGGTGTAAAATTCTCAGGCAGATCACAGAATCACAGAATTGTCACAATTGGAAAAGACCTATAAGATCACTGCGTTCAGGTGCGGAATACTTAGCTATTAAATCCCACTAGATTGCTATAGATCTCAATTTTGGCAGTAGATTTTTTATAGGGTCCTGAAGAGAAAGGGTGTAAAACTCTCAGGCAGATCACAGAAGCACAGAATTGTCACAATTGGAAAAGACCTATAAGATCACTGCGTCCAGATGTGGAATACTTAGCTATTAAATCCCACTAGACTGCTATAGGTCTCAATTTTGGCAGTAGGTTTTTTATATTCGAAGTATAGTCAAGACAGTCTGAGTATAGTATGGTAGCTCCATTGCAACATTGACTGCCTGAATTCCATAAGTTTTTTGTTTGAAAAAAAAAATGCACACAAAAAATTTTGAAGTGTGTAGATCCAAATATCAGTTTTGGCCAATAATGAAACATGACTAACCATATTGAAATTGGTAGTAGGTGATCTGAGACTGAGTGCTAAGGCAGATCTCGTCAGAGATGATAGGTTTCTACAAAGTTTGCTGATATAAAAGTTAAAATTAATTGACTATAGTTCAGATCTGTGAGACAAATTGCTCAGATGGGATTTTGAGTCAAACTTACTCCTATGCTTTCCCCAATTACTTGGGCAACACTTTCTATTTATCCAGACTTAAATGACTACTAAGATGATCAAAGTTGGAAGAAAATGATTAAAATCTCAGTCACTGCCCAATGCAGTGCCATCCTTCAATTCGCAGTATCACACACTACTACATTGAGCTCAAACTCCATTGAGCTCAATGAGTTAATTAAAGTAAATGCTTATGAGTGGGAACTAGTGCTATATGAAGAAAATTAAAGCTGATTAGTTTCATACTTGTTTATGATATGTAGAGATGTATTTTTTCCCTGCTTCTGCCATCAATTTTTACTTAACTCTGAAATATCTTGGTGCAATTGGTAGCAAAGCTGCTGTGACAGGGTACTGCCCCAAGGAGATCCCATCTTGGCTCGCTGTCATTTCAAAGGCTCAGAAATAAGAGCTGTTTAGATCATTTGCAAATTTAGATGAGGAATCTGTAGTACAGCAGTGTTGTCACACAGCATTTCCACATACGGTTTTTGTTACCCATTGTCTGTTCAAAGTGCTAGACACTGGCCGTGTGACTCCTATAAAACTTTCTTTTGTAATTTATTTATCTAGGAAACCACAGTTTACACTCAATGTCTGGTTTCCAGTGAAGTCTTGCTTTTATTTCCAGCTGAACTTGCTGAGGCACAAAGAGGTCAAACAACTAGTGAAAGGTTGCTCGGTGATATTAGCCAATGGCTGAGGTCAAATCACCACCCAATGCCTTCTGGCTAGTTGGTAAATCTTTAAGGATTTATTGTTATTATTATTATTATTATTTACTGTGCTGCTGTTTAAACTTCTCTTTTATGGAACCTGTAGTCTAAAAACCCCACACATTGCCTCAGAGTTGCTTCATGACAGTATTTGTGGAAAATGTCAGATAAGACAACTTTTCAGACGTGGACTGCATACCAGATGACAGTATACACTGTTGTATACTCCACAGTCATAGTGCTCTAGTTGTCCAGAGCTAGAGATCTCACAGGTCTCACTCCTTTTCCTTCTATCCATCTGCACAGAGTACTACTTAATGGAAAACCATACAAACAAGCAGCTGAAGCACAAATCATTCCAAACGATTCTGGTTTAGAATTGGCACACTTTACCCTACACAGATTTGGGAACAACCCTAGTTATAATAATGAAATCTTCATATCACCTGTTTTAATGAAAATAATTAAATTTTGATCCTCATGGGAATCTGATAGGTCAGGTCTGTTCAACCACTGTCCCTTTCTTCACTTGTTCTGAAACTAAGAAAAAACATCCACTATGACAGTGTCTGTAGTTTAATTGACTTATTAAGATGGCAGAGTGACAAACAGTAGAATCAAAGGTAAAAGAGTCAGGACTACAACGGAGTAAGATCAAATGAGAGTAGTACAATAAGCTCTAGTAGTCAGGCCGCATTTCAAACACAGAAGAGTAATGTACCTCCAATCACAACATCAGCCAGTCATGCTTATTTCTGCTCTAGCAGTAGGAACTGAATTTTCTACTTGAATAGACTGCTGCAGTCACAAGAAAATTGACAGCATAAAGAACAGAACAAAAATGAAGATAATTTTTGCCTTTATAAAAAGGTCCCCTTCGAGAATTGTCTGCTTTCACCCTAGGTTGTAACCAAGTACCAACCTCCATCTCTGTGTGCTATGTAGACAGCAAAATGGCCAATGAATGCATGGGAGAACCAAGCAGTGTGGGAGGACACTGGTGCATGACGTTAGGTAGCACAGAAAAAACATTTGGGTATGTTTTCATCTTAGACCTAGGCAGTGGAACTATGTGTCCCAGCCTAAAGAGACAAAAATCCCAGGATACTCAAAATAAATGGAATAAGTAAATTTTATCTGATTGTCAAGAACAGAAAATTCCCTAACTTAACTGCTTGATCTTCTGACGGGTTTTCCCTGCAAATGATTGTTGATGGACTACTCCTCCTCATGAACCTGGTTTCTGGGAGAGGAAAATGAAGTTGTTTTATAAGTGCTGTAAATGCTCGGGGAGACACTTTATTGTTCTTCCTTGCATACATAAAGAAAGCTGTATCACATTTGCAGTTATGCACTGCATACGGTGCTGACAATTCCAGGGGATCAAAAATCACAAGCCTGATTAGGACAATTGTGGGATTAATTCCCAAAGTATGTATATATTTCATCTGATTTATTTAAAAAGGACTACATTGAATTGTTTGGACTGTCTTTTAGCTTTAGAATTTTTCCCATTCCTTTTCATCCCCAGAGCACCTTAGTCCCCTAAAGGGTAGCCCTAAGAGTTGCAGCTCCCACAAATATGTCGGATAAGATGGTTCAGTGCCCTGTTCCTAGAGCTCTCCTATCATTTCTAGTCTCAGCAGTTCTGTTGTCATGCATTTATTTCTTCATTCCATACAGCTCTTTTTCTCCTCCAAAGACATATATCCTTATTTCTTTCCCTATTTTTCTGATAGAATGCTATTTTACCATCTCGAAGATGCTGAAAATAGACATCTTCTCTTGCTGTACCCATCTTGCCTTTCAAAACATGTTTCATCTTAGGATTCCTCCATTTCTCCAGTTTAGGAGGAGGAGGGCTGGTGAAGGAATACTTAAGAGCCAGAAGTCTAAGGATGAAGAACTTGCCCCTTGAGAACTTGGGCTTTTCCTGTTCTCTTCTCCCTTCTGAAAGAATGGTATTTAGTCCTCAGTGGAGAGGGTGACTAGCTGATTTTCCTCCATTAGGTCCTCTACTCTGGGGCAAGATGAGTGACAGACAATATGAGATTTTTTTTTTTTTTCAGGAAAACTAAAATTTAAGAGGAAGCTGGAGCTGTTCTTGTTGAGCTGACAATGACTCCAGCTACAAGTTATATCCCCTCCACCCTCCGTCAAATCATATGGTAAAGATTACTTCCTGCTTTAGAACAAATTATGAATACAGTGTCTGCAGACTGCACTGATAAATGTTATCACCAATCACCTAGAGTTGTGACAGAGAGCCTTGGCTAGAAATTAAACCCTATTTTTCTCCTCTTATCATACAGTCTATACCACCTGTCAGAGGTCAGCATTGTTTCACAGCAGGGCTCTACCTCCCCTGGTGGCCATGCTACTGTTTTTAGGTAGAGTTCACCTTGTAATAACCTGAAGCCACAGAACACACTGGGTCACAGGAGCTTTAGTGCTGCGATCCAGCTCCATCTTGCCTGTTGCCCTGTGCCTACCAGCTGACTATACCAGCTGTTTCCTGTTGTAGATCTACTGCACCACTGAATATCGTGAAATGTTTTTAGCAGGGATGGGAAGTGTCCAAAGGAAGCAGACAGGATGAAAGGAAGGAGAGTTCACTCCGACTGCTGGCACTGTAAAAAGAACTGGGAGTAATTTGGAAGAGAAATTCTGAAATAGTTAGAAACTTCAAATAAGATGCTTCTGCTAGCTGTGTTCCTGTCACCTTCATAAACCATATTTCTTTATTTAGATAATTGGAACAATTTTTTTTATCTTTCTGGTAAGGTGAACTAATGGTAAGAACTTTTATCCCTTGAAGCCATTCTTGGGACATTTCCAAGAGACAGCAATATTTTCGAAACATATGTATGTGCATGTGTTTATACATTTCAACGCAGTTACTAATCCTCTTTCTGAATCTTTATACTTATACACATATAACTTTAACACGTATGCAGATATGTAAATTTGAGATGTGGTTACATTTTTCTGAAAGGTGATATTTAGTTAGAGATTTAAATCTAGTTTTGGAGTTCAGCCCTGTGATCTCTCATCTTGAAAATGGCCCCTGTGACTGTCATAAATTATAAAGACAAAATCACCTCTCCACCTTGTTATTTAAGTCTTGCAACTGAGCTGCTATGGAAATAGCTATTGTTATAATCAATCTACAATGAAGAAAAATGAGTTAGAAAATAGATGTGATTTACCAAATAATGCTCAATGTGTCTGTGGTAGGTTACAGTCTCATCTTTTCAAATGCAAACTCTGGTAAGTAGGACCTGTATTTTTTTTTTTTATGTATTAGTTGGGAAATACAAAAATCCATGACATCCTGAACTAAAATGTTAATGCTGTATTATAACAATAGTAATGATAATTAGAAACAGAACTAAAAAATCTTGACCCCTTCTCCCACTGTCTTTTGTAGTTATATTACAATGTTGTCCAAGGAGTTGCATGAATGATTTTATGTTTATTTGCTTGGATTAGTGCCTGGCCCATCTGAGAAAGTGATTCTATGACCTGAGCTGATGTGATATATTTTTCTGCTACTTTTCCTAAGTTGTATTCCAGAAGTTAGGATCTGATAACATTTTAGTAATTTAAGAAATATTGTGATAATTTGGACCATGTAGTA
Source organism: Baryphthengus martii (assembly GCA_013396935.1). NCBI lineage: Eukaryota > Metazoa > Chordata > Aves > Coraciiformes > Momotidae > Baryphthengus > Baryphthengus martii. Next base: position 27,352 of record VWZK01007194.1, read on the forward strand.
AATTGAGTCAAATTTGAAAGGAATAAATTCACTTCAGGCATCCAATTTGACGCATGAAGAAATAAACTGTCAAGTTATAAATGTTTTTGTTTTTAAATATCTAGTGGAGGAAGGAAGGTTTTGTGATTGATATAAAGACCGAACTGGGAGTTGGAAGACCTGGGTTCAATTTGCAGCTCTTCACAGACTTCCTGTGTCACCTTGAATAAGCCATTTACATTTTCCAGTTCTTCTCTTACCTCTCATCAAAAAAGGATTCATTATATCTACTAACATCACAGGAGGTTTGTGAGACTAACTCAGAAAATGAGACAAACAACTTTTAGAAGAGTTCTGGCTTTTGGAAGTTACTCTACAATCCCATGTTCTCAGTATGCTCACAGCATTAGACTTCAGAGCACCCTGGAAGGTCTATCTTATCTCCTCTACATATGAAAAACCGTATTAGACTAAACTAGATGGAAGGGGTTTTATTACTTGGTACTGTGCATCTAGGAAGGTTGATTTCTGTAATCTTTACATTGCTGCTGATCTGGGCTGGTGTCGTACTTGTAACACCGTAAATTAAAAGGTTGCTTAGGGTGCTCAGGGTATTCGCAGCAAATATAACATTTAAATAAATTTAAAAGTGAGTAATATCTGTAGAGGGATATAAAACATTTGGAGGGGACTTGCAGAGTTTTGCAGAGTTGCAGAAGTTCTTATGTGTAATTAGAAATTTGTAATTAAAAGGAATTTCAAGTTTATAATTTATTTTTTTTTGTCAGACGAAAGCAACTTTTCTTTTTATTTGTAGTCTTTTGATATCAGGATACATTCACAAACAATATATAGTTTGCATGTGTTGGTGTGTGTATGTATTTATACATGTGAGTATACATTTGCTTGTGTAATGTGTATGCATAAATAAAGTTGACTCTGAGTGCATGAACTTGTGTATGAAAGTAGGAACAATAATTTTTGTATTGCAGCTGTGGCTGTTTTCAACATCAAAGCAAAATGAAAACAGTAAAAGTAAAAGAAAAGAAGGAAAAAAAAAAGAAACATAAACCAATACTATTATTAGAGAAGAACAAAGGAACTGATCCCACAGACAGTTCTTCAACAGCTGGCAAGGTTCATCAGCTATTTTTACTGGTCTGGTCCTGCTAACTCTGTAATTTTTTCTGTTTTGTTTTGTGTACTTTTTTTTGTTCATGAGTATCACTTATGGTTGGATTGATTTCAATTATGCAGGTGTATGTGTTAAGTAAAACCACACTGAAGTCAAGGAAGTGCAAAAATCAGCATCCTCTATAGTTCTGTAGGGACTCATTGCCTTGATCTGCCAGGCAGGTGGCCCTAGGTAATATACATTTAACAACTGATCTTGCATTGAAATGATCCTCCCTGGATTTTGTCATGCTGTAAAGCAACCTTCCAAGTAAGCATCTCCATTCCCTTTCTGCAGTGAGCTAGAAGTGCCTCAAGACTGTCAGCCATTGACATTCAGAAGTTGCACTGGTTGTCAAACAGTCAAAAAATGGCTCAAAAAACATCACACGACTGAATAAAAATGGGAAACTCCTTGTTTATTTTGGTTCATTTTTTCTAGCTTGCAGTTCTTGTATAGAAACTGGAATCTACTTATTTTATAGAAGGAAAGTTGAAATTCTTGCTTAATCGTATGACCCCAGGAGCTATAGCTTAAAGGAAAAGAAACAGCAAACTGTCATTAAGAGTCAGGCCGCAGATTATTAGAGTTGGCAATGCTGAAGTCACATACTCCTTACTTCTGAATCTTGTATTGACTAAAAGATATGGGCTTTCAGCATCCTGCAGAAGCTATGCGTGTATCGAGAAATTTCATCCATAAATGATTCCTGCTGAAGCAGCTTCTGTCCCTTTTACAGGGCTGATGAAAATGTTGTAACTGGTAGCAAAGCTTTTTCACTACCAATAACTTTGCTCCAGAAATACATTGTGAAGGAAATCTCAGTGAATATTTTTAAGAATGAACCGATTAAAGAAGCTTAACTGCCTAAAAGAGGGACTCTGCCTATTGGGAAGTAGTTATTTACAGTTAAGACTTTGGAAAAATTCATGTCTGGGATAAGAGAATGCAACTGCTGACTAAAGAGGAGTAGTACCCATAGATAGGGTGCAGACAGGAATAATAAAAACTGTTTGGTTTTGTCTCTCTTGGAAATTTTTTCTAATTATGTCACCTAAAGAAGACATTAATTAATTCAGAGAAAACCAAAACTGTAGGTGTACTCAAAAATCTATCAAATCAATAAAAGATTGTTAGCCCCATTTGTGATGTTATGGTTAGTTTGTGACAGGCATATCCTTATTATTTCCCACTGGGTCGGGTTCAGTATTCCGTCTTGGCATCTGTTTCTGGCAATGCAATGTTTATAAATGTCTATTTAGACATAGGCAGGGAATCCAGATACATAGTTTTCTTACACATCCCTGCAGAGATGCAACGACCTCCAGTGAGCCAGTCCTTACTCCTGAAGGTTAAGTAGGAGCTGTCTAAAACTAGCCAATGGGATAGACCAAGTACAGGGACCTGGAGTTAGCATTTTCTTTCAAACTGCAGCTCCTAAATCCTGGATGTTGACTCGGCATCTTCACTTACTTCAATACAGAGTAGAGACAACCCCGTTGAGGAACTTTATTATCTGAATTTGAATAATTGTTTAGAAGTGAAGACTTGTGCTCAGTGTGGGAGGGATTTAAAAGCATAGTTGCCTTTCTCTGAGAAACATATCCCAATTAATGATGATTAAGCGTGCTGGCTGCATAGATAAAGGGAGCTCACTGCATTCCTCTTTCCTGGGAGCTGAGCCATGGCAGAATTAAAAATGCAATAGTCATGGGGACAGTATGAGCCCCTAAAGCTGAACAAAAATGATACCAAGCTTGAGTTTTCCACCTGCTCAGTACATGGTTAGGCACTGGAACAGGCTGCCCAGGGAGGTGGTGGAGTCACCATCCCTGGAGGTGTTTAAGAGATGAGTAGATGTGGCACTTGAGGCTATGGTCTAGTGGTTAGGGATTCTGGGATGAAGGTTGAACTAGGTGATCCTGGAGGTCCTTTCCAACCATAGTGATTCTATGATTCTGTGATTCTATGATTCTATGATCTTACCATTCCTGATATGGTTGCCTCCTTCAGCCTGGATGAAAGCCATCATGACTGCTGTGCTCTGCATAGAAGACAGTGTCCATGCTCGTGCATTAAATTCTGCTTATATCTCATGAATCAAGTCTTCCTGAGGGACAAAGGCATAGATAGGTTGCTCCTTGCCTTGCATATGGATTCCTTGGAGATCAGACTGAGCTAGCAATATATCTGGGTTACTGAAATAGCAAGAGCAAGTGCTCCTCTGTTCATTCCCCAGGAGATGGAATGGAATTGTGTCTTTCTTTGGGCTACCTATAATTTACATACACTGAGCCCTTTCAAAAGGACTTTGTTAGATTTTGATCATGACCATTCTTGGAGTAAGTACATTTAGCTTTGGAATTACTCGATAACATGTGGAATAATATTTACATTGGCCTACTATGAGAGGAAAACACGAATATTTCAAACTGTGTTCCACATGTTTACTTTTTAAATCCTCCTAAGCCAGCTAATTTTAACACTGAATCTGTACATTCATTACCTGGTATCACACACTCAAAGAAAATGCTTACGGACTAGAGCTAAGAGGTCATCATGCTGATTTCCCTGCATGTATAGAATCATTCTCTACAGAAATATTTGTTCTTAAGAATACTGTTTTGTCTTGATTTAAGAATCAATGGTTCTACCACGAGTTCTGTTGGGAAAATGTTCTACTGGCTGGTAGATCTCACCATTAGAAATATGACTCTGATATTCAGACTACTTTTTTCTTGAATTATTTTGTCCCTTAAATTTATTTTCTCTTCCATGATCATAGAATCATAGAATTGTCACAGTTAGAAAAGACTTCTAAGATCATCACATCCAACCATCAGCCCAGACGGAAGGGAAAAAAAAAAAAAAGAGAATGTTTCTTTCTCCACGTAAATGAAAAAAAGGCATCATCAGAGTGTCGAGGAGAGTTTGAAATCATGCTGTGAACCAACATAGCTGGGCTGTGAACTGTCATAGCTGGGATTTAGTCATAGACGGCTTGATTTTGTTGATTATCAGTATGCACTTTGTGTTCTTTCAAGCCCAGTATGGGATCCTGTCTGACCTCCGCCTGCTGATCCAGAACCTGTGTCAGACTTCTCCAACCTCATGTGAATAAGTCCAGAGGGTGTCTCTGATGCCATTCAGTACTTGTATAAAGGCAGCTGAGATGCATGAAGAGCCCTCGTTTTAAGAATGTGAGGCTTCAGAGTAGGATAAGTATGACATAGCATGACTTAGCATGAAGCCTTATGAAAAAGTCTTCCTCAATTAGGATTCCATGACAAAAGCTGGGCATCAGGATCAGTCTTTTTTTCTGGCTAAGTATAATCTGTGGTTATACCTACATAGTTTCTGTAGGATGGAAGAGGTATTAGAGATGGGATTCAGCTGTTAGCTGGAGATAGCTGAATGAGCAGTACAGTCACCTTGGCCTGGGCTTGGGCCTGGCCTCTCTGACTATATTGGCTACCCCTCACAGTGGGTTTTAGCAACCTGCGTAATATTCTTTGCTGTGTGAGCTGAATCTCATGGACAAAGTTCAGCTGCTTAGACACACGTGTCTACTGTCATCTGAAACTAGCTGCACGAGCTGTTTTACCTATAACATAGGATGTGCAATGGACCCACACATATCTGGAGAAGCTGTGGAGGTGGTGGAACACCTTAGGCCATCTAAAATGACACTAAGTACCTATGTTTTACCTATGTTTAGACAACTGAATCTCATCCTGAATTTCTGAAGGATGAACATTGAGATATGTCTCAAAAGACAAGATTTTTATTTATTCACCTTATTTAACTATATGGGAACTTTCTTTTGTTGTTTTGTTCTACTGCCTTTCACTAGTGGATCATTTAGCGCATGTAGTTTATAATAGGACAAGTAAAGGTTAAAATAGAAAATAAGTGGTACTCCATTGATACCTAATCAAAATGTGCTTAAAAACGATCACCAAACCAGGGACCTGTCACCTATATGATTACAGCAGCTCATGGACACCTGGTATATTCACATTTTCACATGGCTTGGCATCAACATTGAGTATCCTGATTATGATACCACACTGATGAGTCCCAAGAAAGAGACTGAGGCAGACTTTTCATCGTAGAATAGCTTGGGTTGGAAGGGACCTTAAGGATCATCTAGTTCGCACTCCCCTGCCATGGGCGGGGGCACCTTCCACTAGAACAGGTTGCTCAAAGCCTCGTCCAGACTGATCTTAAACACTTTCAGGGATGAGGTATCCACAGCTTCTCTGAGCAACCCGTTCCAGTGTCTCACCACTCTCATAGTAAAGAACTTCTTCCTAATGTCTAATCTAAATCCACTCTGCTGTAGTTTAAATCCATTTCTCCTTGTTCTCTCACCACATGTCCTTATAAAAAAATCCCTCTCCAGCTTTCCTGTAGGACCTCTTCAGGTACTGGAGAGCTGTTCTAAGGTCTCCCTGGAATCTTCTCCAGGCTGAACAGACCCAGGTCCCTTGGCCTGTCCTCTTAGGAGAAGTGCTCCAGCCCTCTGATCATCTTTGTGGCCTTCTTTGGACCCTCTCCAGTAGATTCATGTCCTTCCTGTTTTGGGGGCTCCAGAGCAGGATGCAGTGCTTCAGATGGGGTCTCACAAGAGCAGAATAGAGTGACAGAATCACATTACAGTTGTGTACTCAAACAGAAACTAAGGTGTTTGCATGGGCAACAAATTATCTTGTTGCTTATTGTCCAACTTTTAGCTGGCTCTAATGTAGTTAGAATAATTTCACATGAATAATTTATGTCATGTATCTTTCAACAAATTTTAATTATAGAAGTTGCTAACAAAATTATTTTTGTTGAATCAATGTGTAGTAATGGGACGAGGGATAATGCTTTTAAGCTGAAAGAGGCTACATTTAGGTTAGATATAAGGAAGAAATTCTTTACTGTGAGGGTGGTGCGACTCTGGAACAGAGTGCCCAGAGATGTTCTGGATGCCTCTTTCCTGGAAGTGTTCAAAGCCAGGTTGGATGGGGCTTTGAGCAACCTGGTCTAGGGGGAAGTGTCCCTGACTATGGCAGAGGGGTTGGATCTAGATGATCTTTAAGGTTCTTTCCAATCCAAACCATTCTATGATTCTACAATTTACTTATTTTAAGGCAATATTTTGCAAATACAATTATTAATAGAAATAATAATGTAATATATCAAGACTTACACTGACAAATTCAGTATTACAGTTAGTCATGTAAAAATAGCTGTGGAATTAGACTCTGGAAATTTGCTGTCAACCCTCAAAAGCAAGAAACTGCTTCTGGTGTGCCATGTATCTTGTGCTTTACACAGAGACTTATAATCAAGAATACATCTGCATTTCTGCTGACCCTGTGCATTACAAATCATAAATCTGGGGTTCTGTAGATTTGCCTTCTGTCATCAAGGCTCTTAGCTTTGAAATCTTCATGACTTTCTTCAGACTCGATATGTTTTTCATAAAAAGAGAAAACTAAGGTTTGTAATTAATCCCGAGCTGAAAAGTGATTTTAAAAAGAAAAAGAAAAAAACACAACCTTTTGCTTGAGGGACCCCTTACGAAAATTGTGCTAACCCATCACTCCTCTAGTGTGTTTCGTTTGTATAACTGCATATTTGTATTTGTCATATAATTTTATTAACTAACTCAGATGGGAAAATACCCCAGAATGCATTGCATTGTGCTCTATCATGTTCTGGACTAATTCAGTATATCTTTCACATTTTTTCCTGCAAGCAGTACTGATGAACCTTCACCTCAGTCACTGTTTTTGGGGGGCTGCGAAAGTAGAAATTGTCTTTACTTGCATGCTCCTACTAGCAATGGGCTGTTGTCTGAAATTCAGGTGACATGACAGCTCAGGGTTTCCCAAGTGTTTACCTTTTTTTAATCACCTTAGATATCCTTTGTAATGGTGGCTGACCGATGTGTGCACATCAGTAAATGCAGAAATTTACTTTGGATTAATTAGTAGGGTCATGAAATTACCAGATGGGCAAATGCAGCTCTTTCCTTGCAGTGCACAAAGGCACTTATCCAAGCTGGAAAAGGATCCAGCCACACCCTGCAGAGCTGACGTTGTGCGTACATGCAAAACTACTTGTGTGGATGCGACTGAAGAGAATTTAAGGCTGAAACCCTGAAGAAGCAGAACTGGGGTGTGCCCACTGCGGTTCTCATAGCAATAACAGCCACCGCTTCCAATTTGGCAGCTTGTTTCAGCCTGAGTTAGTGGAGGTTGGCTTTCAGGGTTAGGTCAGGAAAGTAGTTCCTAGTCTTAAATACATCCCATTCCTGTCCTGTACTCACATCTATGTGTACCTGAAGGTTTTGAGTAGGAGAGGCGAGAGGTGAGAGAAATATGAGTGTAAACATGAGGTATTAACAGCAAGAGTGTACATGTGTACACGTTTCCAGGCTTTTCCCTTTGAGCCATCATCCTGCAGGCAGTGCAGACAACTATTTCTTTGTCCTATCTAATTGTTTTAAACTGTTGTATTTTTAAAAAATATTTCACAAAGGAGAACGTCTTCCTTCTGATAATAAAAAAAGTTTTTACTGCTCCTGCTAAGGGTAATTTTCACAGAAGTCCCGTGCTTCTCATTACTATTCTCCTTATCTTGTTTTCAGAAGCAGATATTAACAATACTTTATATATTTACTGAGTATTGCTATCCAAAGGTAATGGGTCAGTGAGCACCTGTTTGTTGAATATATTTTCGCACACCACTCCCATCAATTGTTCAAAGTATACTGTCTTGCCCTTCAAATATATAAAATTATTTCATATGTAAATATGTTTTTTTCTATATATGCATTATTATCCATAATTAAACATTATGCAAATTATAAAAATCCATACTAGTTTCATACTTTCTTTTTAAGCAGGAATTAACTCTACCTGACAAAATGATTTAAAAAAAATGGTAAATACAAGGAAGGAGAGCTCTTTCTGTCATGCTCTGAAACTTGAGCTGTAACTACTCTGAATGCTGATGAATAATTTTTTATTCTACTTCTAATCAAATCCTAAATTAAATTCATAAGAATTTATTTATATTATATTTTTGGTACAGTGGTTTACCTGCAATCATGGGTTGCCATGTTTTCCCTGTGTCTGTCATTTTCTGCAACTTTTTATGGATGTGATAGGTAAGGCAGATGTGTACCTTGCATTCATTAAAAGGAAATAAAATTTTCTCCCCTCCACTCAAAGTTGCAAAAAGGAGCTAACTTTGTGTACTGACATTAGCTAAGTAAACTGGACTTAGAACTGCACTATGTTAATTGTACTGGAACTTGCATGGGACCAAATCCTACTGGTTTTGAACTGATGGGAACAAAACCAGGCTCACAGTGTAGAAAGCTTGTATTAAAATTTGGTTCAGTAGAAGGTATGGAAAGAATATAGTTTCTTCTTAAAATGATTTATTTAAATTGGTAGACTAGAATTATACTTAAAACCAAGTGTCTAAATGCACCTGTTTAAGTCAGCTTCTTGTTCTCTCAGGTATTTAGGCATTGAATTTTCCCCATTAGCAGCATGATTGACACTGTGGTCCTTACAATAACACATGATTATAACTCTGAAAATAGCAATTACATAAAATGGAAAACAGATGTTGCATGGAATTTGACTCTCTTGGTTTCTCAGTGAAGTAGATGAATTTGTAAAGCAGAAAACCACAATCATTATTCAGATGGATTGTACATGAATTAATGACATAATATCTAAATCATATATGGTAGAAAATAATGATTAACTTCAGCTATCAAGATAAGCTAATGGGAAACAGATTTCTTTAAGAAAAGAATCAAGGACATGCTCTTTTCAATGTATTTTATCTTTATGGTAATAACAAAACCAGACCCATTTTAACATTTCTTTATCCCTCAGATATCAAGGATATATGTTAAAAATAAACTCTTCACAACTTTTAACCTCTGGGAGTGAAATGAACAACCATTTTTGTTGTTTCTCATTGAAGGCAAGAGTTTCACCCTTTCAGGCTGGAATAAGTCTGACAAAACTATTTCCCTTCGATGGTAAGGGTTAGTGAACAAGCTTCGGCAGGGGTTTGATTTTGCATCTGCATAGAGTGGCAATGGTTGTTCTGTGTAGCCACGTCCACATCATGAACACTCTACTAGACATCCTTTGACAGCGCAGCAGAGCGGTGTGTGGCTTCATAGAACTTTAATGCATTTATAGCAACAATATCACACGCAGACCTCACCCTTCAGTTAGCAGCATCCTAAGTGGTTAAATTTATGAAAGCCTTGGCACATCATTTTCACTATCATGTATTCTCAATGACATCATCATTGTAAAATTAGGAACTTTCTTTCTCTCTTTCCTGCAGATGTGGAAGTTTGAAATTGCATTCCATGGTCCTGTGCCACATTTCATCAGCGTTTTTCCTTTGCTTTCTCCAAAGACTGGCCACATGTGGTGTGTAGATTGCTGGTGCTGTTTGGGATCTCATATCAAATACTGCTACCTAATCCCAGGCGGGCCTTGGCAGGCCCACACCTGCAGCTGATTGAATCCTCCCGGAGTACAAAGGCCTGATTTACAGCATCAAGGATACAGGGCCTAGTTGCAGCTGGACTCCAGCAGGAAAAGGAAGTTGTTCATCATCTTGTGTGCATTTCATTAACAATAGTGTACCCGATACGTAGCTTATACAATAATTTCAAATCACTGACAGAGAGCATTATGGTATTTGGCATTAGGAGGAAAAGTACTTCAGGATGGGCAAATTAAATGTGAGCGTGAGGTTTTCATGTGACCTAGTGAAGGTCCACATGCTGATTTACACTGGGAGGGCTAATCTTGAAATATTTTCTTTCTTTAACTTTATCCCATTTCTTTCCTTTTGTTTGATGAGCAGACTGATACATCACTGTGAAGCTTGATGAATGAGCATGGGGGAAAGCCACTTCAAATTGCAACCCTTTCAGAAGAAAAGGCCCAAAAGAGTACTGAAGAAAGTGATGATCATGTCTACAAACCTACCGTTGTCTTTAAAAACACAAAACTCACAGTTCAGATATGAGCCTTGAGATAAATTTTGCTACAGTTTTGTTGGAGCACAAAGGGATTCATATAACAAAATTTTCAGATGCCCAGGTCTGCATTAGTTAGCTGTATAGCCATGGGAGGAAATGGGCCAAGTTAGGATGACGTTCTTCAAGCCTGGATGTCCTACTCTTACAGCATCTACAGTCTCATGATTTCAGAAGAGCTTGTGGGTACTTGTTCCGTGGCAGGACAAATCTTGCGCTTCTGGCACTGGTCTAAAAAGTTTCTAACTGACTGTTCAGTGGTTTGGCTCATCTATAACAGATGATTCTTTACAAGAAAACTTTATTCTTTGTGAAATTGTGTCTATTAAGTGTTCAGTGCACTTTCCCCATTTCTAAGATGACCTCGATTCTTATTTCAACAGAAAAATATTTAATTTTTTTTGGACAAAGTTGTGCTCTTTTTCTTGCACTTTCCCTAATCAGAAGGCTTACAACCAGGTTCACAGAAAAACTATTGCATGTCTGAGCTTTCAAATTCAAAAGACACAAACTTTGGTTGAGCAGTCTCAAAAGTGAACTTGTGGTCCTTTTTTTCAGAAACAATTAAGTAGTTTCCTGTGTAAATAGTACTATTTACACTCAAAAGTCATTGAACTTCTTAAGTTGCAGTGTCAAATGTAATGTAGATTTGAAGGGATTGAACTGAAGACTCTTTTAAAAATGCACCAAGTACCAGTACAAATTGAGTATAGTTTTGATGCTACTAGGACAGATAACACTAAGACAATTCAAAACTTATTTATTTGGCCATTGGGGAATTATGAACTACACAATCATTAATGCAGTTTAGATGGGGTAAAATTTGCACTCAAAACATGGTAGTTCATTTATTTTACTATAGCAGCATATCACAGTAGAGTAGTGTTCCTATTGAAAAACAAGGAAAAATACAGAAAGCATTTCTACTTGAAAAAGACATTAATTGTTCTATATTCATTTATTTCATTAATGTGAAACATGAAGTATTTTGCTAAAAACAGTTCTCTCTAATTTGCAAATGCAGTTAATGGTTGCAGTTCTTTAATTAAACAATAGGTTTAAACAATACAATGTTAAAAGTCTGCAAGAAGAAAAATAGTTATTTCTCCAATGCTCATTCTTGTGATCACACCTTGCACATTATGTGAATGCCACCACATTAATTAGTGTGGTTTTTGGAAAAAAAAAATAAACTGGTGTGTATAAGGCTTTATCCAGAAGATTCCTTTGGGTAGATAGTTTTAGCGGTATAAATCATGAGGAAAACTCAGCTGTGCCTGTTGATTTGCTGTGGGGTTCCCCTTGGCTTCAATGCCATGAACTTCCAAAATTAGCGACAAAACATTGTTCTTACAGGACATATAACACTGACAATAGGGGTAGTGAGGCTGTTTCTGTCTTTGAGATGGTTTTCTGACTTCATCCATATTTTCTTTACCATCCCATGTTGAGCATCATTTTCAGACTCTTTTTCATGGGTACCCCGTTATGCAATAATTATAACTACTTGATTTACCTTAACTTCCTCAGGTTTTTTTTCATTATTCCATGTAGTGTCTCCTCATACATCAGTCCCAAATTTGTAATGTGTAATGACAATAAGGTCTGTGTTAGAGACCCAATCCAAAGACTTCAAAAAGCTTCCTATTTGCTTCCTCAACCCCCCATTTATTTTCCTTCTCTAATATTTTTAAACTAGTAATGTTTAATATTTTTCTCCTCTAGCATGAAGCATATATGTGGTGTGTTTGTAGGGCAGGAGTGTTTCACCAAGGGTTTGAAATCAACAGACACCCAGAAAGGAGCTAGTGCCACACAACATAAACTCCTAATGTACCAATGTGACACCTAATTACTCCACTTTGTGAGCACCAAAGATAGCCCCTAAACCCTCATGGTATCCAACGATACCTTTTATTGTCTGCTCCCATAATCATGGACCTGCCTACCCTGCTAAATTCTCAAACTACTTGACTGACTAGGCCATGTGATAACAACCAGCATCAGCCTTGTACATTTCCTAGGGACTCAGCTTCTCTGTACTCTCTCTCATGCCATTTTACTCATGCCCTGGGTTTTGAAAACATTATGTGAAAATGATTGGCAATGGGAAGACTGAAGAGATATGCCCTAGACTGGATATCCTGATTTCACAAAGGGATGAGTATAGGATAATTATCTTACATTTCTGAATCCAGAAATATGAATCTAATTGAGAACTGGAACAAATCCACTGAAATTGTCTGTAAAAATAATTTCCCTTGAATAGTTATCCATACAGTATTGTTGCTGATACAGTTGTAAAAAACATTTAGCACTTTATAATCCAATCTCTGCTCCTATACAGGCCTGGGAACATATTCTTCTTAGAAGGGTAACAAGTTTTACAAAGTGTTCCTCATGGAAATCACCTGGAAGAATTCCAGGATGGCATTCCAAATGTTATAGTTTTAGCAGTCACAGAAATTCACCACACTGCATTTCCAGATCCTATATACAGTAAAATGATTGTATGGGGTAGCACCTTCAGCTTCACCCAAGAGCACTGTTATTGAATTGTTTAGCATTTGATATGCAAGATTCTAAAGCTCTCCATCATTGCTGGCCTATCTCTGCTCACAGAAAAGCCAAGGGTAAGACCTGAACTGACATCACGGAGAGCAGAATATCTTTGGCAATTCCACTTTCAGATTGGTTATGTACAGTGCACAATCCCGTATGTATAGGCATGCATGCTGCAAAAGGCATTGCAATTTATCTTTGAATGTGATTTCTTTGCTATAGGTATTTAATTAACTGCCCTTTCAATTGTCTGGCAAAATCTTTATTTTTTACATGCCTGTAGTGCCAAAATTTTATTTCGCACACTACTCAATATGATGACTTTAAATACTGCAGAAATTACTGTGAAATCTAGTGTACAACATTATAAAGAAAACATTTCATAATGGACTAATATGTTCAGTTCTAACTCTTATCAGCTTTTAGGCTGTTTCATAAGCAATGCATCAGGATTTGAGCCATTTATCAGACAGGCTGTTAGGCTTTTATCTCAGTGTACAGCAAAATAAATAACACTGAACCCAAAGCATGGACAAAGCACAAAACTTATCTTTAGAGTCATGTCAAACTCAGAACTCACATGTAGCTTAATATTTTAAGTTTCCTACATTTGATTGACCATTCATTAATAAAACTTCTAGGAATCCAATGCAGATTTGCTAGCTTACCATGCTAGCTACTGCCTGAAATGTGCATTTTTAAAAAAGCAATATATTTTCCAAGAAATGACCACAGAAATATAAAATAAGGAAGAATGACAAGAATCAAAAAGTCTGAACAAGACTGTATAAAGAATCTTAGTACTGTTTCAAGGACTTCAAAGAGTGAGTTTTCTAGCTCTTTCCTGAGAAGTAGATTTCATTACAAATATCTAGAATTGGTAAAGATGCAGATATCCTGTGCCTCCTTTCTGGGAGCCAAGTCTAGATGAGGCACAGTACAAAGATATTGCCAGTCATGCACTCTAAGTGGAATCAAGTACAAGAAACAATGGTGAGCAGCTTCTTTGTGTTGCAAACTACTTGATTTAGAGCTAGCTTGGATGTCATCACCTTCTTCTCCCATTTTACTTCTTCAAAAATTTATTGATTTGCAAACCTCTTGAATGTAGTTTATTGATATTTTATTTGGTAACATATCATTCCCTCTCCTGATACTGTCTGCTCCCTTTGTAAAGCCCCCTTAAGCGAGATGTATATTTCTTTTCAATTGTTCAACACAGACAAGTTTTCTAAGGACTATTTTTTCCAGAAAGAGAGAGACATTGGAAACTGAAGAGTATACAGGGAAGATCTCAGGAGAAGTCCTATTCCATTTATTTATTTAGTTATAATTCTTCAAACACAATCTCTTAATGATGATAACATGCAAAGATATTTCCATCACTACAAGCATATTATAAAGTAACTACACCTTATTTCAGAAGAAAATGTCTCCTTAGAACCATTACTATATGCAGTCTTCCTCTTCTGGAACATTTCTCCAGAGGTTCATCTTGCCTCTCTTCATTTCAGTTCACAAATCATTATTTTTCCAGCCAAAGACTCCTTTATTTGGTAAGTAGCAGAGCAGAACTTTATCCACATGTTGTCACCACTGGTTTCCAAAATAGCCTATTCAAGTGGGTTGGCAAATTTCAAGTAAAATGTGTGTAGAACTGAAAACAATATCTGGCTTCTTGAGTTACCAGACTTAATTGTGCCAATGTATGCTTTCATTGCCTGTTGCTGTTCCACAACTTTCTCAAACATAAACAAAATAGAGTTCCAAAATATTAGAACTTTCCAGCTTTGAGAAAGTTGTTTTCTTCCTCAAATCTGGTAAGGGATTTTCTAGCTGTCAAAGAATGGAAAAAGTGCTCAAAAATATTTATTCTACCCAACTGCCTTTTAATGCTTATTCCATATTGCTTTTCTACCCATCATGTTGTTGATGCATTAGAACATACAACAGGGGGTAGGTGCTTACCACTGACCACCTCCATGCAGTTTCTATGTTGGCATAACTGTCTGGCATCACAAAACTGCCAAGACATAAGCGCTCACAGGCCACTATTTGGGTGCCCACTGCACCCATTTAATCACAATGTATTTAGGTATGCTAATTAAGGACTACTAATAAATTTTTAATGTTTTGTAATACATTAGAACTGAACTTGAAGGATTTAGAGAATAACATTTTAACCCTATCAACTATGTTGAGTTTAAGAGTTATTCCTGTAACCACCTGTTATTTACTGTAGGCTCTTTGACTCCAACATACCATTAGATGCGTGCATATGAGTATACTCACATATGTTTTGTTCATGCTTCATAAAATATGTTTCATAAAACTAGGTAGAACACTCCCCGGGAATTAAGATAGCAGTGGACAGCTGTGGATTAAATTTCATTGTTCAGTGGGAAGAAAAATATTGGATGAGTGTAGCATAAAGATGAGCCCAGAAAACTTTTTTTTCCTAGTGCTATGTAGGTACGTGGTTTGGAATTTGTTTGATTTCTTTTGTATGACCAAGATTCAGTGTTGCTCGCTTTTCTCTGCAAATGCTCATCTCTAGCAGTGATGTTACAGAAGAACAAAATAAAATGCCATTATCCATGTAAAACTTGATTTATTTTAATGATCACAGTGAGTAGGGGCATGGTTCTCAGGTTAAGCAAAGCACTAATTAAAACAGCTGTTCTGCCCTGTTTGCTTCAGTTTCCTAACTGCTTGGGTTCTTCTTTATTACAATTGTTTGGAGAATTTTTGAGGATAGAATTACGAGAGTGTGGATTAGAAGCTGACTACCCTAACTGCAACATCTGTAAACTCTTAATTTCTGCTACAGCAGGTGTCAACTTTTCCCTAGATGACTGTCCTGCTGTTGTTCTGGTTACATGCAGCCTTGTCAACAAGCTGTTTGTCAGCTGGTTCTCTCGAGTTTCCTCTGCTTCATAACCACTGATCAAGCCAACAACTGTAGAGGATGTAGGGTGGAATTCCCTTTAGTTCTGTGCTGGTTGATTTAAAGTGTAATCAGACAGGTCTGAGAACAAGAAACGGCGTATGAATAATTGTGAGTGACACTGTCTTTTATGATACTATACTTCTCAAGGAGCTGCAAATTGTAATGCATTGGAAGGTTAACACATTGGAACTAACTTGACTTCCTACTTAGCAAAAGCCATAGGAATTCCCTGGATGTCTGAGTGTACGTCTCACTAAAAGGGCCAATCTAATGAACACATTTCCAGTGATGTGGAATCCACTACTACTCTTATTGTGTTGTTCCTTTAGTTAGTAATCCTTGCTGTAATTTCATGCCTGAGTTGTAGTGCTCCAGATTCCAGCTGCTGGAAGGCATTTTATCTACTAAAATACTGTTCCCTTGCCTGATGCTATTAACTTACTTTATTTTACAAATTGTAGAAAAAAATAATTTCTTAGTTTCATCTCCTCACTATGCTTATGACAGCTAATTCCTTGTGCCTTGCAAGAGGCACGTTGTTAATTTCTTTAAAAGTTTTTGTGACAATGCTCTGGAACCATCATCAAATACCTCCATCCATATATTTTTGAGCCAGCTTGGTGAATGACTAGCTGTGAGACTTTCTTGAGACATGCCATGGAACAAAGGGTTCTGGTGAGAGGCAGAGTATGTTAACCCAAGCTCAGTGTCACACTGATAGCTGTGTGCTTAGCTAACAGTGAGTTTGTTCCAACAGCTGTTGAAATCAGTGGCTGAGCTCCCACTGGTTTCTCTGGGTTCTGGAACAGGTCTGTGTTTTTAGGAGTTTACAGATTTTTTAATAACAAAATTACTGTGTGAAATTTTATGTCTGTTGTGAACCTCTGTTTAGTCCCAAGTGTCTTCTTTCTATTATCATTTTGAGTATTAATTCCAAATAATAAATAGATAAAAATTGATTAGTAAATTTGAGATGAAGCCATTACTTTCTGCTTGGCTTTCCCGTCAGATATAAAAAATTCAACTTCCAGTCTTCTCACTCTTTTTTTTTTTTCTTTTTTGTGATTAAGCATTTATTGTTAACTATTTGTTAATAATTTATTCTTTCAACAGTAATTCTGATTAAGCTTCTCTAACCTCAGCCTAATTTGCTAAAACTCACTCCAATCTCAGGATCTGTGCTAATATCAAGGGAGTGTCCGCTTGCTCTCAAATAGCACCTTGTGGTAGGAGATCACCTTCAAAAGGTGCTGTGTTCAGTTTCCTACAGCTGACTCTGTAGGTGAACTCTCCCTGCCTGCATGTGTATGCTCTGAAGACTGTTGAATTCAGCGGCCAGACTTCCACTGGTTTCTCTGGACTTTGGAACAAGTATTTAGGGCATTTGTGTTTTGGAATTGCCTCATGCTTTCTCAGACTCCAAAGTTTCTAAACCAATGTATTCAGTCTGTCTCTATTTCTGCATGTTTCCATTCTCCTGAAAGAAGCAGAAGATGGAATATGAGCTGGACTGTGTGCTTCCTATGTGGCAACTGATGTGTGTGCCACAGATTGGACACTGCTGCTGGAATAAAGGAAAAATAGGTTTATGGGCAACTTTATGCCTGTAAGAATAATGTAAGTAAAAAAAGTGCCAAAAAAATCCAAGAATAAATTCCAGGTACTTTTTTTAACAGATTATGAAATCTCATTTTGAAAACCCTTTGATATCTCTAACAAATAATTTTCTATTTTCCTTGTAATTGCCTGGAACAAAGAATCTATTTGCTCCTATTGCTCAGCCCTTTAACATCCAAAGTCAAAATCACATAACTGCTGGAAAAACTCTTGTTTTTTCTTAAATAGGTTCTCTATGAAAATATACCTCAGTAAAGGTGCAGTAAATTTGTTTGCTCAAAACCCAAAGGTGCAAATGTGTATGGAGGTGTATGGGCCCATCTATGGGGTCCCTGGAGTTAAATCAGACTAGCGACAATGACTTTACTGACCTTATAGTTTTATCTGAGGGTGTCTTCCAACTTTTTTATTTCACTAAAGATGACACAGTATGTTATTCTTTGACATCAAATATCTATGATAATACAACTATTCTGCTATTCTCACAGAATATTTTCTTTAACATCATTTGAAAAGCAGGAAATATATTGGAAAATTCAGAAAACCAGAAAAAGACTTGATAAATAGGAGTCTCAACTTGTTTCTGTGATGAATTGTCTCCAACAACCTGGTAAGTAGGGTCATTCAGTGCATATTTCCATGATTAACTCAACTTTCATTTTAGCTTCTCTATTCACCTTTAAATATTTAGTTTGGTTCCTGTGAACAAATGTTGATGTTGGCTCTCCCGTCAGACTGATGAAAATGTTACACAGATGTCCTTTGGTGATCCAGTACCACTAAAAGGCTTGCAAATTGCTAAATGATGAACTCTCTTTCTCCATCATTCTTTTGGTTGGTGACTTTCACTCGAGATACATTTCTACTCACTGTGCTTGTCTACTGTCTCTGCTCTTCCTCAGTGCAGTAATGTCTGACTGAGTATTCTGGTTGCTGGACAAAACTGGCTGCATTACACTCTTCTGAGAAGACTGCATTTTACTGTTGTTGATTAGAAATCACAAAAACATCCTACATTTTCTTTAGAAATATGTATCTTAGCTGTTAGACACTTTTAGCAGTTTTACTAATAGTTTATAAAAAGCTCATCTTCTAACAGAATAGCAGTGGATCAATATCACATGTAAATTCACAAAACCTAACTTAGTCTGCACAAAAACATTATTTCTCAGTCAGATGTTGTACTTCTCCACTTAAACCTCCTCCATACCCCACTCCTCTCCTGAAAATGCGAAATCTGCTTTCTTCTCATTGGTTTCCATAGATGACTTCGTAACAAAGGCACTGTAATCTCTGGCTTTTTTCCCCAAGTGGTGATTTGGGGAATGCTGAACTAGTCTGTCAGTGTTTTTGAGGATCCTTAAATTACAAGACTGGAACAAAAAAGGGAGACAACAGTATTCACACAAATTTAAATGCCTACAGATAGGAGACTGCTTTCCCTAACTCACTTGCTATATAGCCTTAAACCATCATATCCCTGTTTTATTTATAATGCAGATTACTGTCTTTAAAGGAGAGGCTGTAATTTAAGTCATAATTGCATTCAAATACTTCACTCATCACTTCACAGCCACATATCTAGCTGCAGAACACTCCAAGGAAGAAAAAATTGAATATAGCTTAGTATACAAGCAGTGAAGCTACATTATCAAAAGAGTAAGACTGAATTGCTCAAGCAGAGACCACTTCTATGTAATTCTCTCCACCTGCTCCTCTGTTCTTTCTTAAAACCAGGGAAGGAGGAGTCAGGAGACCTGTCTGTTCAATATTGTCTCATTGCCTAAAGATCAACTTTGGTTTTGACTCTTCCTCCCAAATGCAGAACTCTCACTGGGACTCTCTTGACACTTTCTCATTAGCACATAAGAGCTCTATTTTCTGAAATTAAATTCCCTTTACCCTCTAAATGCTTTTTTTCACCTTCTATCAAGCTCACACAGTGTTCAATCTATGCCTTAACTGCACTGAGCTTGAGCCATAGAAAGCTCAATGCTTGAATAAAATAAAACCCAGAAATCCCAACCATTTGATGTCAGCAAAGCTCTTATGCTAAAATTCAAATACAGACAGAGCCAAACATACCCTTAAAAAAAATTATTTTTTTAATCATTTAGACCAACTCTGTGTTCGATCTTGCCTGCATGGGTGAGAAAATAACTTTCTTCAGTGATGTGGATTCTGTACACCATAATTGTGCAATGCATGAGAACACTTTTCAATAAATTTACTAATTTCATGTTGTCATCTATGAGCTATTTAAAAAAATTCTTAGTAAAATGAAGTCTCCCATGTCTGGAGCACTGTATCGAGCCAAAGATGCAATGATTTCACTTCACTTAGCAGCTAGCTAGGATGAATGACATGCACCACAGTGAAAGTTTTGATGGATGAATGTGGTTTCTTTTCACCATTTATAGTTTCTTCTGTATCTCTGTTAGTTTTCTGCATGCCATTTTCTAATGTCTCAGGGACAGCTTCTGAAACCTAGAATATTATTTCCATTCTTTGGGAAAACTATCTTAATTTTAGCGAATGAAATTTCATTTGTTTAACACACCTAACATTTTGGCCACGTCTACACTACACAACAGAGCACTGTGCTTGCAACATGTCAGTTGGCACCACAAGAGCTAGCGTGTCCACAGGGAATAACGTGGTGCTACATAAGATACCAGCCCAGCTCTAAGAAGCACAAAAGTTTGGAGAGATGGCTACGTAAACCCTGAGCTGAGTCCTGACGACGCAGCTGTAGTCCAGGGGACTGCTTGTTACAGAGCTGCTTTGGATAGTTCTTCCTGCACTTGTACGGTGTGGTTATAGAAATACCCCACTTCATAGTAAATCCAGGGAGTTTGTACTGGTTTTTAGTCAATTGCGTTGTGTTATGTTTTTTCCACGTGCTGATTGAAAGTTAACCTTGTGTTGATTAATTGATACAAACAAACCATAATTAGCATTGCTCCAAAGGCTAACTTTCATTGCTGACAAAATAAGATTTAACTTCATTCACTTTTGTGGACTAGAGCCTGCTTATGTCAACACTGACTTTGGCCTCAGAGAATAAAAACAATGGAGTCATACAAAGGAGAGTGCTCTTTTTCTATCAATGTATTAAACAAAGGATAATATTAAGTTTGGATAGTGGATAAAGTTAAGCTATGCTAATACTCATAATCAACTACCACTCTGTTGAAATTAGAAAGCACACATTCCTGAGGTTTCTAGCTATTTTTCCTGCCAAGAACATGTAGTGCTTCTACCAATTGCATAGTAAAAACAAGGGACGGGCTTTCTTGCACTAAAGCAGTCAGCAGTTACTGTGAGTTCACCTTTAAATCATGCACACCTTGGTTATTGATCATTTAAAAAAAAAATAGAGTGGTAAGATACTGCTTGACAAAAAGCAGTGAAAGCATTATGTAGTTTGAGAAATGGCAACAAAACAGTGTTTCTCTATGGTGTCAAAAATCCCAGAGCAGAAAGTAAAAGAGGAGTGAGTAGGTCTCTTTCTCTTCCTCTCTCTTTCTCCCTGTTTCTCATTACTAAGAGGAAATCTGCCTGCTCCCTCTGAAACTGTCACCCTGTCAAACTGAAAATTTTCCATAGGTGCTGGACTGTGGATGCTATGAGTGCACCCTGGGGCCCTGTGTGCTGCATTTGGTGGAAGGACGACTTCTTGGGTCTCAACTGGACTAGAAAAAACTGAGGTTCAGATTAGACAGGTAGAAACACTGATGTGATTTCCATCCTTAAGCGATTTTCAACTCAGGTAGACAAAGCTACAACTGACCCAGTCTAGTGATGGGAATTGTCCTGTAGGAGGCTGGACTCAATGGACAAATCAGAGGTCCCTTCCAATCAAGATTTCTATGAATCTATCAACTCATACTAGTCCAGCCCTCAGTATAGACCCATTATGTTCATGTACTTCAGCCTGGGTATTCTCTAGAACAAAGTTCACAAAGGAAAATACTTTCATATGTAGTGCAACACATCTAACAAAAGATCGCACAAAAGTAGTTATTTTCCGCTAGTTATGACATTGCAAAGACAATACAGTGATGAAGAAGGTCAAAGAATAAAACCTGTATTAAAGCTCTAGACTTTTCCATAATCATGTGATTTATCAAATCCTAGGAAAAGATGATCCCTATATCTACTATTCCTGTTTCCTCTCCTTACAGTGTAGTATTTTATATCTGGAGACTGTATTTTTGTTGACTGTTCATGGGAGAGAAGATATTGTACAGTTGTTGTTTTACTTTTACATATACTATGCCAATGCCTGAATTTCATATGGGATTTAAACACTCTTCTGGACAAACCACTAGTCTCAAGAAACTCGTACATTTATTTAACCTTTGTAGGCAATGTGGAGCAAAATACCGTTCTTTATTGGTTTGAAAATGGGCTTCAGACACAACCCTGATGTTCGAAAATTTTTGAGCCCCTTCCCTCTATTATAGCAAATAATGCAGAAGGAAACATTTGTTCAATTCTCATCTAAAAAGACTGTCAGCTTTCAGAGCTAAAGCACACATCTGACCTTCGAACTGGGAAGTGCTAGTTTATAGGTTGAGCCAAATAATGTTAATTTTTAGTGTTCCACCCACAGTTACAAGAACTTCATATTTTGTATATTTTTTCCACTTAGTACAATTAATAGCAACTTACTTTTAGTCAGTTTCTTTTGCCCTGAAGATGTAAAAAGAGTTTTATGAATTTATTATTAAGAAGTAGTAGGCTTTCCATAATTACAGTGGTCATCAGCTTCCATTACAAGGCATTATTTTTGCCACACTATAGCTTTCACTTGGGGAAAAAAAAAAAAAATAAAAATTTGGCCTGATATTTGCTGATTTTACTCCAAGGGTAAAGGAGAATTTTTCTGTGGAGTTTGATGAAAAGCCACCAAACTGTACCTGAGTTACAGGCCGTTAAAAATCACCCATATCTCAAATTTTGGAATTTGGCTTGAACTTTACATTTGACACCTTCTGTTTTATGAAAAGTGTCATTCAGTCTTTAATGATGAACGATCAAACTCTGGACCTTACACTTTATGTCGCATGTGAAAAGTGGTACCTCTTGTGACATATTGCTCCTCGATTTAGAAGTAACATAGTGCCTTAGAATCATGGCTGCAGCTCTCCTGCACACCACTGTAAATCCTGAATGGCAATCTCTGAACATGGAGGTATATGTCAGTGGAAAAATTTAACTACATCACTAGCACTCCTTCTAATATGAAGTATTTATCCAGTGCTTATCATGCCTGTCAGAATGATTCTATTGTTTTTATTTTTTTTTCCTAATGGTATCTTGTCTCATTTTTTCGCCTGTTAATAGATGACTAATGTACTGATCGGTGTTCCCCAAATGAGTATTGTTTTATTCTCTTTTTTAGGGTTTTAAGCTTTCCATGCAGTCCCAGAATACAGTGGTGATTTCCACTTCTTCTGTTACAATAAGTCAAAATATAGAATTGATCTAGACTTGGCATGATGAATAGAGCAGAAACCTCCATATCACTCTGGGGAGGATAACAGCAGCTGCTGAAACAGAACAGCCATCAGGGAATAGGAAACTTCTCCAATAACATATTTGTTCTAGGAGGTTTCTTCCCTCTTTAGTCTTTTTTGTCCTAGTGTTTCTTCAACAGATACTCACTGAGATATCTCCATGCTGAAGCCTGTATATGCAGAAATATATAGAAATATATATAGAAATTTCAATATATATAGAAATTTGCACTCCCATTGTAGTCACTGGAGATGGCAAGTTACAAGAGTACCAGCCATATATACATGCTAGGAGCAGGAAACAAAGTGAACGGTAACTTTATAGGCTGTTATTCAGAGCAAAGAAGATAGCTTTGTTGTAGTATCATAAAACCATAGAAAAACCCAGGTTGGAGGGGACCTTTGGAGATTGTCTTGTCCAAACTTCTGTCAAAAGCAGAGCCTTATGTTAGGTTATCCAGAGCACTACAACACCAAGTCTTGAATGTTTTCAGAGAAGAAGATTCCACCACTTCTTTGAGCAACTTAATCATAAGTTTTATCCCTCTCATGATGATTTTTTTTTCTTATATCTAGACAGAATTTCCCTTAAAGCTGCTTTCTTGTGTTTTTAATGTCCTGTCACTGTGCATTCTTTGGATGCACATTCATCTCTAAAACCGCCTTTTAGGTATTAAAAGACTGTGATTAGATCCCCGTTAAGATTCCTCTTCTCCAGGCTGAACAAACACAATTCCTTCACTCTTTCGTCGTAAGTCAAATTATCCAGTCATTCAATCATCTTAGTAACCCTCCACTGGCTCCATTCCAATTTTTACATCTCTCTTCCACTACATGGACCAAAATGTATACAGTATTTGACATGTGTCCTAACCAGGATTGAATAGAGTTCATAATCACACTCTATGATCTGTAGGCTCCTCCCTTGCCAGTGCAGGCCACGATGCTGTTAGCATCATAGCTGCCAGGGCCCACTGCTGGCTGAGGTGCATCTTGCTACCCACCAGGAACCCTGTGAGCTTCTCAGCAGAGGTGCTTCCCAGTAGATCATCCCCTTTCTTTAAGATGCTGAAGGAAATAATAATTTTGCTTAACTTTTGAGGTGTGCGTGTATGTGTCTATGTATTCGAGCTAGTCATTCTAGGCTCTTTTTATTGTGCTGGAGAGAAAGGATTAGCTTTAGAGTGATTCACCTGACTTATTTTGGATATCTGTTATATGATGAGATTATTTGTGCCATGCACTGACCTTTATTTGCTAAACTGGTCAGTGACTAGCTCAGACACAGATGTCTACAGTTTTGAGATAGAGCCCCACATCTATGCACCCTTGGTCTGTGCCAAGTGTGAGGTAAAATTCTTACTCCAGCAGCAGAGGAAAAAAGTACAAAGCTGACTGTGAACATGTGGTGCAGTTCAGTTTATGTCCAGAAACCTGGTAGGTCACATTAACCTTATCACACATCTGAGCTTTCAGAGGCTTCCGTTCTAATTTCACAGCAAAGCTAGGCTGAAATCAGCTGAAAATTGTAGAACTATTAAAACAGTAAACTAAATGGTTAAAGTGAACAAATTTAAAATGCAGAAAAGAATAAATAGAAAGTTATTTGGCTTCTAGAGCCAAGTAAACCACATGGGCTTCTTCCAAAAGTTTTTTAAAAGAGCAGTGGGTCTCATACTAGTAGCAATACAGTCCTTCCCAACCAGCACACCTACTGTTGAGCATGACACTGGAAAAAAATTAGCACCTTTAGCCTCAGCTGTGGCAGCTGCAAAACAGATGGAGACTAGCATTGCTTGACTCCTCCTCCACTTCTAATTAACCTATGCAAAGGGGAAGGCAGTCATAAGATCCTAAGTGAAAAACCCTGTGTCTCTGTTAGAGCCTTTTCTCTATGAGAGTGGTGAAAAGCAGGGAGCGCTCTATATCTTAGCAGGTACTACTCCTGCCTTTCAACACGGAGACCACACTTTGTGTTTGAAGCTGTTGTATACATTAATTCAATGCATCTCACTTCAAAACCCAGTGCTGTGGCCTAAATTAAGTAATGACTTGACTCTCAATTCTCTTGTCAGCTGAGAATCTCGTATTCAGGAGAAACTCCAGCTGACATAATAAAGTCTAAACTCATCTATAGATGGGCAGAAGAGGAAGTTACCACAAAATCTGTGCTAGTGCTGTAGGTACTGAACTGTAGAAGCTATCAATCTGCACATTATCTGGCCTGAGACCTTCCACTGTGGTGTTTTATACAAATACATGTGTGCACATATACATGCATATATACGTGTTCTAAATGCTTGCAGTATAATATAGTAAGTTTACAGCAGAAATGCGTTTCAAGAATTCCTGTGTAACAGAGGCAGAGCTGACTAAATATTTAACTTGTGTATGTGATGAACGATAGCCATTTGCACAGCCATAAATTTTGATATCCATGCATGGAGGTGGATTCTCCTCCAGTTTTTCATTAGCTCTTTATAGGTTGGTTTATTCTTTACTCCAAGATGGAGCTATTTGAGAATGGGAGTAACATGATGAGACACACTTTGTGATTCAAAACTATAAATTCTCAGATCTGAAGAGTTTCTAATCTATTAAAACAAAAGAGAAGTAGAGTTTTGGGAATGGGGATGTAGGAAGTGAGCAAGAAGAATTGCTTGCAAATGTCATGCTATTGCCATGCTTTAAAAAAAACCCCATATAATTCACGTGATTTAACCTCGTGTCATGTCACTGTTTTGGCAGTTGGTTTGGTCAGATGCTTATTTAAAATCAAATTTTAAAAAATGTGTTTCTAAAATAAATATAAAAGTTAACAAAACACATCCGGATTAATAATTACAGATGGTGTCAGCAGGAAAAAAATGCTTAGCAGGTGTTCAAGCAGCCAATGTTCCAGCATATTTTATGTTATTGCCCAATATAATAACATTAGACAACGACATCGCCATACCACTTCAGAGGTGTAGGTATTCGTCAGAGAGTCGTTAAATACTGGATTTTCTCAGTGTCGCAGAATTGCAGAAACAGTTGTGTTGGGTATTTGTGCTGATCCACTGAGAAAAGTGTCAATGTTGAATGGCCCCAAAATGTTCTTCGGCTATATGAAGCATGCAGAGGGTTGAAATTTAAGCCTATGTCAGCTGGTGAAGAATCAGCAACAATTATATTTATTCTTCCTTAAAAAAAAAAAAAAATACTGTCCAGGTTACTTTTGAGATTCTTAGAATTAACAATGTTAATTTCTTCCACATTATGTGTTTTGAAGTTGCTGTTGTCTTCCATATCTTAATTCCCTCATTCAGATACTTTAAGGATTCCTTTTTCCCCAGTGCAAATGTGCCACTGCTGCCTTCAGCTTCACTCTAATTCTCCTGAATCGTTTTAGTCTATACTTGAATCTCCTAACATCTTAGTATCTCCTGTGGCATTCAAATAATTTTTTCCTTTCTTCAGTTGGAAGTGGACTCAGATCACTGTCAGAGCCTGGATCGTGCATTCTTTCACCTCCTACATTCAGGATAACACTTTTCTCTTTTCCACATCTCTGTTTGGACTCAACTC
This sequence comes from Baryphthengus martii, assembly GCA_013396935.1. Classification (NCBI taxonomy): domain Eukaryota; kingdom Metazoa; phylum Chordata; class Aves; order Coraciiformes; family Momotidae; genus Baryphthengus; species Baryphthengus martii. The sequence continues at coordinate 53,808 of VWZK01007194.1, forward strand.
GTAAAGCAGCCTGAATGTGCTCAATTTTAATTACATGAATTTGCCTACCGATATGCTTAAAGCAAATACATATTAAACACCTTGATGGATCAGAGCCCTACTGGTTTCTTTCAAGCTCAGAACAGCCTCTTGTTTTACTACAACTGATACTTAGTGCCATTGTCATTATTACTATTAATCTGGAAAATATATGAACACTGGCCAAGAGTCTCCAGCCATAAACTGACATCCTGTTATGTTTAATATGATGCAGACACAGAATAGAAAGACTCTGTGCTTTCTCCTCTCAGAACTTCATGCACAGAACTAGACTGAAAATCACACAGCATCTTCCAGCAGGAATGGACAACAGAGCCAGAAAAGAAAGGAATTCAGTTAGCTTCTAGAGGGTAAAAACTATTTCCTACCAGAATTAGGATTGGTAATTTGACTGCATCTGGATTTTTTTTTTTTGCAAGAAACTACCCTATGTATCCAAGTAGCTGTACAGTTCAAAAGAATGTTATTATGGCCCAGACAAAAGGTGTGAGATTGTCCCCTCCATGGGAGTGTTATAACTGACTGTGACAGGGGAAGTTCAGACACCGTAGTTGCTAAAAGATATCTCTTTTTACTTTTGCAAGAGTTAAGAATTGAAGACTAATAACATCTTCAAGAGTTAAATTTTGTAGGGTCTGTAGTCCTTCCTCTCAGAAGTGGCACTGCACTGGATCTAGTAATGTGCTGGGTTTAGAGGGACAACAGTCCTGGATCACGTATTCCACTGCTTTTAAAGGGAGTTTCCATGTCAAATCTCCTGTATTTTAAAAACCATTTTTACACAGTTACATCAGCACTCCTACAACTTCTTACTTATTAAATATAGTTCCCAGTGCGACTTCCTGGCTTCAATACAACAGGTACTTTTATGAAACCTGGTTTGAGTTTTCAGTGCAGCTGTGCAGAACTTTTGTAATGAAACCCAAAACCCGCCCAGGCTTGAGTTTCATTACAAATCTGAAACTCACATCAGGTTCTCTAAAGGGTTTGTCAGAGTTCACAGCTCTAAAGACTTGAGGCTGGATGAAGCAAGTCTATGCTGAGTTATGATTTCAGGTGCAAGCCAGGGAAAATGTGGTGGTTTGACCCTCAACCAGATAAAACCTGGTGGTTTAGGTTAAAAATGAGTAAGTCCTTGCAAAGGGAAAATAGGAGATGAGTTTCATAAGCTCTTGTGAATCAAGGCGATCGGGTTTTAAACTGCAAACCTGTGTAGGTGAAAGTTTCACCAATAGTTATGGTTGCTTATTTTGGCTTTCTCTTATTCACTTGCATCTGTTTAGCATTTGTTGTACTGAAATTAAATCTGTTTGTACAATTCCTAATCAGTCAAATAAAGGGGTAGTATGAACACATAACAACTCATCTGATCTAACAGAGAACAGAAGATGAATTCTGCATGTGCTTTGACAAATGACATTCTCCCCTATTAAGCAACAGTGTGAATATTTCTGGCTGCATATTTCCACATCTGAGAAATACTTTTACCCTCTAAATTAAAGCAGTTTCAGTACATTCATTCTGTGTGATGGAATGGTATATTGGGATTCCTGCAGTAACACGGAAAGAGCTGGAACATCTACATGGCATGATGTACTGATGTTCCCAAACATTAGCCTGCTTCCCCAGAGCAGCACAAGAGAATGAGTGCAGCACCCCAAAAGGGCTAGTAACGAGGGTGCACTGCTCCTCCTTTACAGACGTGATTGCATTGGATAGAAGTCTGTGCAAGTACAACCACACTGTTTCTCATTCCAGCGTTGCTTACTCAGAACTAGCCTGTGTGGGCTTCCACATTGTCCTCCACTGGGGATGTGAGAAAAGCAGGTCTTTGTGCAATGAGACACTGATGTCAAACGTGTAAAAATACGACAACTGCTATCTCAAAATAATTAGTGATTGTTTCTGTTCCTCCTTCAGACATTTCCCCCTTTTTACTTTCTTTTGTTTCCTCCATTAAGTGTCCAGCGAGGGTATCTATCAGAAATCTTTTTCTATGCTTTGCTTCCACAGTTCTTAGGAGAAAACTTAAATATTTTTGTGGAATTTTACAGTTTCTGATTTTTGCCAAGACACAACTGAAAGGTCTAATTGACAGTAGGCCCAAAGACATGTTTCAAAACCACCCCAATAAATTATGAGCCTAAGTTCCACTGCAAAAAAATGGTTTAGGTATTGAGAAGACTGATTCTCATTGAAAGCTTACGGTATATCAATCACTTCCAAATCAGTAAAATGAGAAACTTTTCCCCAAAATACAAATATTTGAAGTGTTTGTGGGTGGAATCATGGTTTTAGAAGTTGAATGTATTGATATAATGGCTTTTGGTTCAGGTCCATCACTAATTTTAGTTAACTGTGAAGAAGTTGATGCCAATTCTTATGTCTGCAGAGCTAAAGTATCAGTAAAGACTCAGATTCGTGTCTCCCTAATAATTAATGTGTTTAACAAAACAAAAGAGTCTTTCTTTATTTCTTCTCCAAGAATTATCTAAGAGATGGGGAAAGACAGTGCTAAAAAAATCATAAATTTGCCAAAAATGCACGGAATTTACAAACTCATCTTTGTATCCTAAAAACTGAATAGGATTAATCGTCACAGCTTTAATCAATGTAAGTGATACCCATTTTGTGGGCAAGGGTTACACTGCATATACTGGCAAATCTTAAACTTGACTTTGTAAATGTCACTAGCCTATGAACTTGGACAGGTTTCTGCCTACCTTTTTCAATGTGCATCATAAAGACTGGGCTTCAGGACCTTCCAAGGATCTAGAGGAGTTAGCAGTTCAAATTACCCCCCTATCACTCTCTTTCTTATCATTCAAACTGTTCCTGCCCAGGTTCATGGAGAAAAGACCAGCTTAGGTTAGGCTAAGTGGAAAGGGAAATCCTTAAAATGTTTGTGATTTTATTCAACTTCCTTTTAATTTTAAAGTTTAAGACTTGAGGACTGTTGTGAACCAGATTATGGTGTTTTGGCTTGTGACTGGAATTGGTGATGAGGAACGTCTACAACAGCCTTTTAATTTGCAGGTAATAAGTCAGTATATATTGAATTCCCTCTGGTATGTAGAGCCACTTAGTTGTTAAATAAAACTGACCACTCCAAATTCCATTTCAGAATTGGATTTTGAGAGCACACTGTATTGCATAAATCAAAAATCCTGTCCCTGTTCTTACAGCCACCACTGAGAAAGACAGATCACAGAATCACATATTGTTAGGGGCTGGAAGGCACCTCGAAAGCTCATCGAGTCCAACCCCCCTGCCAGAGGAGGAACCTAGAGTAGGTCACACAGGAATGTGTCCAGGCAGGTTTTGAATGTCTCCAGAGAAGGAGACTCCACAACCTCCCTGGGCAGCCTGTTCCAGTGCTCTGTCACCCTCACTGTGAAAAAGTGTTTCCTTGTGTTTAAATAGAACCTCCTATGCTCCAGTTTGCACCCATTGCCCCTTGTTCTGTCATTGGGTGCCACCAAGAAGAGCCTGGCTCTGTCCTCCTGATATTCCCCCTTTACATATTTATAAAGATTAAGGAGGTCACCCCTCAGTCTCCTCTTCTCAAATGATGATTGCTTGTAAAGCATTAATCGATCTGTGGATCCAAAGCTCTGCCAAGAAGAATCTCAAAATCTACATGATGACTCATAGCATTGGATGTTGCATTTGACTTTCTGCTTTTTCTGAGAGATACTAAAAATAGCGTGTTGTCAGACCACTCCCAATTAGTCATCCATCTGAGGAGAGTCTGTGATTGGTCTACTTTACAATCAAGAAAAATACTCTGGAAATAGTTGTTTGACATGGTAGAATAAGAAAAATTGTAAATTCTCTGGTTTGTATCTGGACTATTTATCCTTAAGGGGATTATCAAGTATACAAAGTATACAGTTTATAGATTTTAAAGCATATTTTGGGAATGAGTTTGGAGAGCTGTGGTTGTCATGTAGTCAGCTGTTAGTCCCTTGGACACACAGGTCTTTCAGCTCCTTGAAAGTAAGCGATTGTCCCTGTGGTCAGATCAGAAATATATTCAACTTTTACAATGGCTTAGCAACAGTAACAGAGACAGTCTGTGCGAAAAATAGTAGAGAAAAAAATCTATACTACATTGGTTAACTTTCAAAGAATATTTAGTAAGTTTCAGCACATTTTTAAACAGGAAAGATATAAGCTTCTGCTCATGGTACTAACCAGAAACACAATGGGAATGAATTGTAATTATGCTGATTCAATTTGAGTAGATTTTCAAATAATCTAAATAAACCACCAAGGGAGTGGACATATTAGAGAAGAAGAAACATATAATTTTGTGACTGAAACATATACTGTGCTTCTTACCATGAAACAATGTCATTTATGTGAAAATTCTAAAGTATAATGAGTTTTGGTGCTCATCCTTTTCTTTATATTACAGGGATACGTATGGATAGTATTCACTGCTGTATGAGCACTTTGAATTGATATTGAGCCTGATTCCATCCAGGAACTGGTAAAAGTCTTTCATCCATTTCCTCCCTTGTCTTGTTAAAAAGGAAAAAAAATTAATCTATTTCACTCTCACTTGTTTCCTTAATGCCTTCAACAGGCTTGATGTGCCCAAAGGAGTTGAGAATTCAAAGAGGGTTGAAAGAAAATCAGAGGTATGTGGATATATGCAGAGAAACCACAACCATTTTTTTTAGCCCCAACCCAAAATGACCCTTTGCAACTCTGGCATCAATGGAGTGATGAATCAGCATCTTCCTATGACAGCCATAGCCCTGAAGGAGTAGTTCCTTCTCATGTTTCCCTCTGTGCAGTAGAGCTGAGGGTATGCAGAGGTCAGGCTGGAGCCTTGGCCTGTAGTTTTACTGCGTGAATCATAAGAGTATGTTCCAATCAGAAATAACTTAGTGAAAGACATAATTTAACTTGCTTAATTATATTGACTCTTATATAGTCCATAAGTAAATAAATAACCTGCATACAAGGAAACTTGTTTATGGAATAAAGCTTAGCTCAAGTACAATTTGGTGTTTTTAATACATTTAGAGTACATTTTTAATACTTTCATATGGCCGAATAATACTTCCACATTGATTTTTCCCCTTATTATTTAATCTACTGTGCAGTGAACATAAAGACAATGGCTCACTGATTTATTGTGAGTGTAGCAATAGGTTTATAACTGCATGAATCATGCAGATTGTTCAATTCACCACATGCCTTAATAAAAGTTTCACTTTAATAAAACAGAGCTAAGGCAATATGTCCAGAGCCTGGTCTGACATTCCTTATACATTACCCTGCCTCAGGAAATTATTACTATATATTTTACAGCAGCTACAGTAGGTTGGGGATCAGGATTAGAGCATGATAACTACTGTGACATTTAGCAGAACTCCTTTGTATGCCATTAACCCTCCTGCAGTGGACTGGCACAAAAATATTTTGAGACGGTTGTTTTCATCTCTTTTGATAAGTGGACTCACTTAGAAAATCTCTGTAAAAGTATGATCCTTTGCTTACTGAATTCAGGCCCCTAGAAATTTTTTTGCACCTTTCACAGGTGCTTTTGTAGTAGTTGGTGGATCTCACAGGGCCTACAGGTCATAAACTGAACATCGCTGTTACAGGACAGCTTCTGTCATTTGGTAGCTCAAACTAATTACAACAATTACATCCTAGCAGGATCTACTGAAATGGTTTTCCAACTGAGATTGTAGAAAATATGGTCTACACATCCAAGTCTGCTCTTTCATTTTGGGAAGAGATTAGTTTTTAGGCTGTTAGAGAAAAGCAAGCCCATAGATGGACTGATAGCCTGACTTTTTTTTTCATTTTGATCAGAACTGTTCTTCTAAAATTTCAGACATAAATAGTCAAACTGTTGTGACCAGTAAAGGTTTCAGAATGTGTAATCTAATTTGAATCAGCACTGAACTCAAACCTTTAATGGAGCTAAGGTAGATATTTTTCTCTTTGTAGTAATGAAGAAACACATATTCTTTTCCTCTGCCCAGCTGTCACCAGTAATGTCTTTTTACTATTTCTTAATTAGTAGAGCTCAAAATATTAAGCACAGAGTGATTAATGACATAGATTTTTTATGTGTGTAGTTGTAGGATTTAAAAAATGTTCATTGTTGATCTCACTAGTGAACTCAGTAAAGAGAGAACTTCATCGATGCTTAATGTTAAATCTTTAATGTCTATGGGCAAAATATGACGGTCTCTGCTTGCATAAGGTACATTATTGTACCTTATCATTATCAAAATTCTGATGTGAAAGGTCACAGTCTAGCAATTTACTTTATTTTTATTTGGTTGTTTTTCATTTGGTTGGTTTTTTTAAAGTAAGAAACACAAGTGCCTTATTTGCAGCAGTACAATTTTCTTTTGTAATTTTTCACAATAAGGATGGGATTTTTACCTGGGTTTCTTCATTTTGAACATTGTTGCATAAAGATGATATGTTTACAAACAAAATAAAAATCCACAGGTTTTACTGTTTCTAGTGAAATCCCTCACGAAAAAAAAATAAAAAATAAGGAACAATCAGTGAATTTAATAAAAACCAGCTCTGGTATTACTGCCTTCCAGTGTAATAAAAAAAACTTTTCCTATTGCTAGGTTGCCATTACTGCAAAGTGTCTTTTAATGGATAAACCTCAGGCATGCAGATAAACCCAAGAAAACTGGAGCCAAGGATTGAAATTGGTGCTAGCAACATGTCTTTAAAACTATGTAAGGGGAACTCTGTGTCATCTGGGATTGTTGACCTCCTGGCTATAAAAGGAGCAAGTATGAGGATTTCACCATTATTCCTTTGTAGCTCAGTATCTGAATTACTCCTGCCATGACAAATCCAGTTCAGATCACAATGATAATAATTTTAGACACACTACTTCAGGTACTAAGTGCAAAACAACCGAAGGTCCACAAGGTTCCTGTTCTTTGTAACATGCTTTGCTTTTTAATTCCCATTACCTTTCTCGTTCTGCCTTTCTTCCCTTGGCTATTGACTGAATTCTTTTTCAGTGTTCAGGAATTAATTCTTCTGTAACTGTTCTGAAAACAAAACACAAAGGATGTATGTGTATGAATCTAAATGAAAAAAACATACTTGTTGACAGAGAAACATTTTACATCATAATTTAATAAAATTGATGTGCTTTTGTAAAGTTGTGTGCAATCTGGGAATTATATTAATGAGAAAGCAGTAAAATTGTGTACCAAGGTATGTTTAAAGAGGCAGAATGAATGCGTAGTATGTAATACAATTTGGAGAATCCTGTTTGAAGTCCATTAGGTTTGGTCTTCATTAATAGAAGACATGGTCCATAGCAGGGTCTCTCAATCTGTTTGTTTTGAATGGTTGTGTGGATGCATCCCCTATAGCCTCGTGTTAGTGCCAGACTCATGAAGCTAGGCAGTGTTGTCATTACTACATCACTCTTGGAAATTGCATGAAGATGGTTTTCCTTCAAATGACGCTATGAAAAAAAGACAAATCTTTACCCTTTCCAACACTTTCTAAAATAAGCAGGAATTAATTTTTAACTATAGATGCTGCTGGAAATCTCTCTGGATGTAAATGACATTCTCATTTTATTTGAAGCATTCCTTATATGTTAATATACAGTAACTAATATATAATTTTAAAATATTGTATCATTGCCTGCTCATTCCACCTCATGAGTGAAAATCCAATTAGCAAAAAGAATATTTTCTACAATCCAAGAAAGGATATATTGGTATTATCTTTAGTATGGCACATCAAATACTTTGTCAATGATCTGCAATCTGTAAAAGTAAAAGCAGCAGACCTTCAAAGATAACTTGTAACCAGCAGATCACCGGTAACCTTCACCTACGTCTTGCAAATCATTTTGAAATGCATGAGTGGAAGATGACAGCATACCTGGTAGATGACTATGCAATTCCTTCATTTGACAGCTTGGTAGAGATGTCTATGCTAACTGCAGTCACAATTAATTTTCAGATGTGCTCCTCCCAAAGCTAAATTTTTCAGCCTGACCAAAGTGTGCAGCAGTCATTGAAGGCTCAGTCAAATACCTAGCAGTTGGTCTGTGAAGCTCTGTGCAGAGTATCCGTGTATGTACAAATGCCAAATTTCTCAAGATGAAATGCTGAAGAGAGTATTTTAAAATCCTGTCTCTGTTTTTTTCAGAGGCAGGTAGCTAAATGTTCCACCAGGGACACTGGCGAGCTCACAGGATGCTTCTAAGGCACTGCTAACAGCCGTGGTCACAGATAAACCTGCTGCGGATTTGATGTGATAATCTAGAGGTTGCCAATAATGTGGAAAATGGAACATCAGACACTCCTCAGTCAAAGGTGATTTAAGCCTATATACTATACTGTTACGAAGACTCATTTGCCCTGTTGAGTTATAGGGAAAGTGGGATTGGAGGCAGCTTCCATCCCTCCTGTGAGAGCCATGCACTGTGCAGAAGGGATAATGAGAACCACAGCAAAAGACAGACATAAACCCTATGGACTTCACTGAGAACACCAGGGGAACTTACCTTCCAGCTCCTATTTCCAAATGACAATTATGTATAATTATGTATAATTACATTGTTCAATGTATCGTTGAAAAAAATGTCTAGGAACAAAGAGCACAGGCATAGTTCCTCAGCCGCTCCAGTACCTTGGCCACTAAACCTTTGATCGAGCTCCATTTTGTCTTGTTTCTTTTTAGGAAGTCATAGACGTAGTGTTTGTTTCTGCCTGATGATTTGATTTGAACCGGTGAAATGGCGCCTGCTATCACTGGGCTTAGCTAGGACCTTGTGGGGACCTGGTGCTTCCTGCAGCTTGAGAGCTCTATCTAGTGTGATGTTGCATCTCAAAGGTGGGGGAACAGCCACTGATTGCAATTGCTTTTAGAAAAATGTGACCAGATTGTGCTTTATGTGGTGTTCAAGACAATCAGTACACAGATGAGACATGCTCTGGGCACAGGGTTTAAATCCCTAAGGGTCTATCTGGCAATGCAGTGGTCTACTGGCCTGCCAGATGTATATAGGAGAGGCATACCAAGCCAACTGCATGGGGTATGTGCAGAAACAGAATATTAAACATCTACAGACCAGCTGAAGAAACACTACAAATTTAGATACTTGCTCAACTGGCAGTTTTGTGGGTCAGTTTTGGATCCAAATGTTAGGCCTAAATTCTGCAAATCTACTTTAGTTTTATTGAAGACCTTTGACTCATTATTCGTATGCATTGGATTTCAACAGCATATACCGAACTTACTAGCTCAAATTTGCCCAAGGAATCAAAAGGTCAACAAGATATTGAACATGCTTCTTCCAATGACCTGGAGCCCTCAGGAACTTCTCCTCCTTCTCTAAGTGCAAATGAGAAAGCTGAAGCATTGCAAAAGGAGCTTTAGTTGAACAGTACATTGAGGATATTGTGATCTCTACCAGTAACCCTTTTTCTGCTAAATATCTCTGCCAGTGCTCTACCAGTAGCACTCTTTCTGTTAAAATATCTGTGTTACTGATGGATCAGGGTTGAATTTCTGTGCTTTGCAACATTTGCTTCTCAGGCAGATAAAATATTGCCATGGAAATACAGGCCATTTCTCACTGCATATTTCAAAGAGAGAGCATGGCACTATGCCATGTTATGGCTGCTAACATCACTATATCACCCCTTCTGAGTGGTCTGCTCTGCTACCACTTTCCAAGGGATCTCTTTCAGGGCATGACACTGTGAAACTAGAGAAATAGTGTTTGGCACTAACATAGGTTGATGGCAAGATATGTCAAACAGTTTAAATTCTAGGCTCCCTTTCAAAAGCTGTCCTCTGCCCCATCACCACTGTTGATGCTTAAATTTGCTGGTCCCACCTCCTAGTTTGCACAAATGGGGTAAAAGTAGAGGAGCGATGCAGGAGCACAACACACACTGTGTTGTGTATAAAACATCCTTCAGCATGAGGTTGGCGGTACAGATAGTCATGTAAGATGAAATGAAATAAGTGTTCCTTTGTGAATAGAGGCCCTCTGCCCAGCCTTTGCATCACACTGCTTAACCTGGCCTACAGCCTATATAAAGATACATAGATTATAAAGAAAACACTCCTTTCAGAATGTGATGTGAAAACTTGTAAAACATTGCTTTTGTCCACACAACATGTATTCATTCTGGAATGTCAAATAAACACAGGGGCTTGCTGAATATCCTTCCTCCCATCTGACATTTTGGGGTCCAAACATAAAACTGATACATTGCTAAGCAGGACTAAGAAATTAAAACCTGTGAAAAGTAAAACATCTTAAAGAGAGATTGTAAATTCTTTCCTGCATGAAAAAAACAGGAATCAAAGTGTGACCTCCTCAGCATGGGTAGAGAACTGAGGGAACATGAAATCTTGATCTCACTCTGAGCATTGTCCAAGAAGATTTACTCAACAAGATGGATCAGCTGTTATCTGAGCTTTAAAGGGTATAGTCTTATAAGCTCCTTTGCTGCCAAGTGAGACAATTTAAATATACTACAAGTAACATGAAAATCTGATCAGGAATGAGGACTATTTTACTAAGGGTGGTTTTTAAATATATTTCTCCTATAGGAAAGACTTTTTTGTCTAATGAAATTGTGAAAAATGTCATTCCTTCCTTGTCCTCTCTTAGGCACCCTTTCTGCAATTTGTTGCTTTCCATTTCTTCTAGTTCATACACAGTAAGAAACCATGGAAAAGTGCTTGATACTGACTTCCATTCAAGGAAAGTTCTAGATTAGGAAGAAAGCAGAGAATAATAATGTAAGTACACTATATTTTTAAGGAGGAATGGAAATTCTCCAGACATTTCTATTGCTTCAAAAATATGTCTTTTTGAAATGCAGAAAATGAAAATGTCTCTAACAATACATTATTTTCTGATAAGTACACTTCTCAAATAACAATAATAATTTCTAGAAAACATTATTCCTATTTTTCCTTGAAGATTACTCTGATTTTTTTTTCTTTATTTGCAGCTTCTAGGACAAGTATCTAGACTATATATTCTTAAAAACACTTTTTGCTACAGCTCATATGATATTAATAATAAAAAACATGATACGATTCTCAGTAAAATCTTTCTCTAATTTTCACTATCTTTTTTTAAACTGAAAGGCTTTCCTCTGAATTTCACAGTCAAATAAATTAAGGGTAAATAATACAACCAAAGGGGCAAAGCATAGCTACCGTGTGAATGGTGATTTAAATACTGAAACTAAACAATGTTACTATTCATGATAAAGTATTTGCTTGCTTTCAGATAACCCTGGATTGTGTTAATTATCTTTATAACTTCATTTGCAGATCTTGCTGAAGAAACCAGTGTGAAGGAGTCTCTCCCAAGTGTAGTGTTTCTGGTTTTTTGCTCTTGCATTCCTCTAGATACTTGCTGTATGCACAATCTATCTTTGGGAAGCGCAGTGTAAAGCCTGGGACATGTCATCAAGAAGAGAAAAAATGAACTGAGTAGTATTTGTCAAATATCTGTGATGATTACATTATCATATGTTTCTTATAGGATGTTCTGCTAAAGAAAGCCCAGTTACAAGGCCTCTTCCTTCTCTCCCGTCCCTCTACCCTCACCCCATCAAAAAAAATTTCTAGCTTCCGTTGATTCACATAATGCTTAATGTCATTTTAATGCACGGCACAGAGCTGGCACTCTCAGGTTGTGAAAATTATGTTCTGGTATGTGATGTGGGGAAGGGAACAAGTGAAAGATACTGCCTGGATTTGGCAAGGATATCAGGAAAGGGAATGGGAGTTGGAAAAGCTGTTAGGAAATGTAGATTGGTAAGAGTGTCAAACAAAGACTGAATGGGAAGGACTCAAGGGGAAAACTGAAAGTTTTGTGGAGAATATATGAGGTGACCAGCTGAGTTTGAAAGCATCCCTATCAACGATTTCAAGTCTGCTCCTCTCTTATTTCAGTTTCTCATTTACTTGCCATTCATTACTCTAGTGGTTTGCCTCTCTAGTGACTTTTTCCTGTGCAAATGACATTCCATGGCTTAAGTCAACCAGGTGCCCAGGTGCTTCCTCTCTCCTACCTTTGAACAACATCCCCTGAAAGCTAGGGAGCAGATAGGATACCTTATCATTTTCCTGAAGTCCAGGTTAGTGTTTACTTTTGCATTCAGTTTTGTGGCACCCATCCATGCTTGGAAAGGCTAACACTGTCTTACTGTTTTCTCTTACTGCTGGTGCCTCTTTCAGAGGCTGGGATTCTGTAAGATGTTTTTATGGTGTTCAGCTTATTTCCTTTACCTCTGACTTTCAGAAAAAACTTCATTTTTTCTTCTACCCCACATCCCTCTCCTTGCTGACTCCTCTGACTATTTGTGGGATCTAATCTCTCTCTGCAATTTCCTCTTCCCTCTCACCCCGGACTCTCCATTTGACAATAGCACTGCTTCCCTTAGACCCCTCACTGGATAATATTTACTGTGACTTAAGCGTCATCTCTTATTTTCCCACCTGACTTGGCATCCTATTCTGATTCCATAAATAAGAGTGATTATGAAACATCCTGGATGTGTCCTTGGCTGGCACAGGTGTCCAAACATGCTGTTCTTTCATGGGTAGTGTATCACTTGCTTGGATCTTACAGAAGGGAATAGGGGGCTAAAGCTGTTCATATGCCTCTACTTTCTTTGTTTTGGTCTTTAGGCAATGATTTTAAGATTGCAAACCCTCTGAGATGCATGCTGTGTTTCACAGATCAGCCCTTCCTATTTGTGGTTATGAAAGGGCTAAAGATGTCTGATAGCAAAGGTAGCTATAAAAATAGCTCTCCAAAATGTCACGAGGAATTGAGTATAACTGTTTATTTCCATGTTACAAAAAAAAAATATCTTAGAAGAGACTTTAAAAATAATGGGCATAACAGCAAAGACTCCTTTGTAGCACAATCCTTTACGAAATATTATAATCAAAACCAGAGCAGCACTAAGACCAGAGAATAGAGAAAAATTTATACTAGGAAACAAAGGAAAACCTAGGTGAAAAGCCAAGATTTTTAATTTCAAATCGATATGACTCATTTTTGTTTGAGAGTGAGTTTGACCATCAGTCATTTCCTTGGTTTTGGCTGATTTGCTTCTCTTACAGTTGTTGCAACACTGGAGCTCTCATAAGGGTTTATATCAACGGCTAGACCACAGTCCTGTTTCCAGCAGAGGCTGATATCAAACATGTTATAAATATGAGTTTCTTTTCTTTTGTATTAAAAGAGCAGGAGCTAATGAATTGACTAATGCTGTCTATAGCAAGCATTATTTTACAGGATCTCAACCTGGACTCAAAGATGTTGAAACTACAAGGTGGATATGCTAGTATTTTCACTCTCAGACATGTTTGATGTTGAGGCCTGCATGATGGAGTTTTGATTTTTCACGTAGTTCCCATATTCACAAATTATTTGTCCCCAAGGCTACCCTCCTTCCTATGCTTTCTAAAGTGGACAACACCCCTGGGATGCTTGAGAAGGGGAAAGAGCCAGTAAATCAATCTGCAAATGTTGCCTGCAAAGGTCAGTTGGACAAGGCAAGCTCAGTTAGACAGAGAGAGAAAATTCTGGCATAAAAGTTTGCTCTCTACTTCATTTTGTGTAATCACAAAGGCATGAGATGAGACCCTACCTTGTTTCTCACAGATAATTTATACTACGGTGGTTAAGCATGATGAGATGAATAACCTCTTTGCTTGATTTTATATCCACCAGAGTGAACACCCAGGAGGGTGGAACATCTCTGTCTGTCTTTGCTGGGGTATCTGCACCTCCTATTTGGAGGTAGCAGTGTGAATGCTTCACAACCCTAGGGGTGAAATCATTATTGCTTCAAGGAAAAAGCTCAGGCTATCAGCACCTTGGAAGTGGAACACAGTTTGAGAGACAGAATTGTCTTTTATGTACTCAAACTGCAGGATTTTGGTGCAATATGGGAGGGGCGGGGGGGAAATAAAGAAAAAAAAATGTTCTTGTACTGTGTTTAGTCTGGTAGTAGTACTAATTATTTGTAGTCGGAAAATAGGGAAAAGAGAAAAAATATTATGCCAATTTTTCTCTTGGGAAATTCCCTCTTTTAACTCCAGCTCCAAAAATCTTACGCTGTTATCACAATATTCTAGATTAGGATATCCTGGTGAAGAGGTGCGTAGGTCATTTTTATTTGCTTCCTTACTAGGAGAATGCAAAATGTTTTAAAGAAACAGCATCACTCTTTCTTGCACTGCAAATGGAGATGGCCCCATGCACAAAAATGTGATTCTACTTATGAGTCTGAAGTGATATCATAGAATGGTTTGGCTTGGAAGTGACCTTAAAGAACACCTAGTTCCAACCCCTTGCCATGGGCAGAGGCACCTCCCACTAAACAAAGGTGATCAATGATCTGACTGTAGCCTGATTTGTGTGTTTTCTCCTTTGATATTATCACTGGTATGTTTTTTCCCTCCTTTAGTCCACACCTCATCTCTCCGCACGAGCTGTGGGAAGTCACCGTGTAACGTACTCAGCAGAGGAAACTCTCTGGTGCTCACTTTGAGCTGCAAATTTTTTGTAGTACATGAGCTAGCAGAGCAGGTCCTTCAGCTGGCAGTGGATAATATGAACATCTCTGCTGGGAATCCCATTATGGGCCAAGCAATAAACCAGAGCTTTAGAGTATGTGTGGGATAAATCGAGTAGTATTCACAGATGTCTGCATCACCCAGGACAGAATACCAGCACCGTTTTGCTCATGGAGGTCTTGCATGGCTTCAGGAAAGACAGACACTGGAGAGCCATTTAACCAGACAGTACCTTGCCTGTCAGAGTGCATTCTGGGAAGTGATACTGATTTAAATGTTTAGACAGATGGAAAGGAAATGAACAACAATGTCATTAATCCTACAGGTGTTTTCAAAGACCAAGATCATTCTGTTTACACCTTTCTTGTGTACAATATGTGATTTTCTGACTGCCCAAGAGTATACAACATAGAGAAGTAGAAATTGTGTTGACCTTTTGAAATGGTTTATGTAGGGACAAGAATTGATAAAACTTTACCTTTAACATCAGCAATATCATGCTCAATGTGTTCACCTACTTAGAGCTGCCAGGTAAAATGCAAACATAAACCAGACATTGAGAATAGCAGGAAGGCAGATGGTATGCCCAGAGAGTGCACAACTGTATTGTTAGTCATCTATGGTTTGCATGAACAGACTTGTTGGGGAAACAACCCAATACTGATTGAAATCAACAAGAGAATTTGATCTAAATGAGCTACCTATCCCAAGAAATTTATTGAATCAAACCCCAGTTTGTGAACGATGAACTAATTTGACTAATCAACCCCTTTAACTGAAATACATCAAAGACTAACAGAATTGCTTATCCTGTCCCTCTGAGGCGATCAGTAAAATCTGAGGCAGCATCAGCTTCTGGTTCTAAGCTGCAAGAGTCTGAACGTGACCTGGGTGTCTAAGACCCCACTGCAATCAGTGGGTGCGAGGATTTGATTCAGCTGCCCACACAAATGGTAATACCTTTTGAGATACGTGAGGTATCTGAGACATCTGCTTGCAGATAACAAATGGGACACAGGACTATGGTCGATCAATGTCCTTCTGGAGCTGCTGGAGGCTAAATGAGATAATTTAGTGAGCAAACATCTAGCCCAGAGGCACTGGTTGCCTGCGCATGAAAAAATTAATTAAGCCCTGTTTAGTATAACCTGAGAGCACTGAGTGATTCACTTTATCATAAAATAGATCCTTCAGCTGATCAGCTGAAAATCTGTAGATTTTTATCAGTATAATCATATCTTTTGTATATTACAAGTCTGTGGATACCTATATGGACTCTCTTTAGAGTGCCTAAATTATTCAGCTGGTCACATGCAATATAGGAGTTTTCTTTAAAATAGAATCTCATCTCAAAAATACTGACATTTCAAAGGAACAAAACCTGCAATCATCCTGTACTGAGACAGTAGATGGACAATTGCCTGACAAGCTTCTTAAAAGTCCGTACAAACATGGAAAAAGAGTAGGATCAGAGCACTTTCACTGGTGTTATTAGGGTTTCAAAGACATATCAGGGCTAAAATGAAAAATTGAGAGAGTGGATTGGAGTCTGTTATGTCCCCATCCCAACACCCACTCCAGCCATTCAGGAACCATTGTTCAATTCCATTCCCAGAGAGCAATAAAAAATGCAAGCTGTTAGAGAAAAAAAAAATTAAAATCTACTGCCTTCTCTTGTTCTCTATAAAAGACTGAACACTAATTCACTGTCTTGAATATCTGTCACCACAGCGTCTGTCTTGCTTGAGTATCAAGACACAGTTAGTGGGTAATAAATGCCCACTGACTGAAAGAGAGGGAATACCTCATGTACCAAATTGTCATAGAATTTTCTGCTTCATGCAACATTTTATTATGTTAAGTTAGTCTATATAGTTTTCATCAGAAGTTGTTTAGTTAACCTCTGCCTCATGATATATTTGTCAACTCCATTAAAAAAAACATTAAAACTGGTATAAATCAAATTTTTATTTTCCCCTTTTTCTAATATTTAATTGCCTGCTCTCTTTTTTCACCTTTCCCTCAGGTTCTTTTATTCAGCTCTCACACATAGATTAGCTGATGAAGAAGTCTGGCTCCAAATCCATTTCATAGGGCGTTTGAGACCAACCATTTAAACGATGTTTTCTCTGCCTACCAACAGAAGGTTAATATTCAGGTTATCCTTTTCTTGGATGTGTGTTGTGAACTCTTCAGTGCCACCAAATGAAATACATGAACATTAGACCAGCAGTAGCAATACAATGACATTTCCGCAATTTCATCGGGGAAAAAAATAAAATAGCCCACCAAGACTTTTGGGAGAAGTCAGATGAATTGTAACACTGTAATTGTGGTAGGCTGAGGTTCAAACCTGGGTGAAACACTTCAGACCTATAGTAAACCTGAAGTGGTGACCTCATGCGAAATATAGCAAAACATAGAGATTGTTACCACACAAGTTCATTCCACAAATATTTGAATGGCTTTTAAAAAGGCACTAATAGCCGTGGCTATGTTGCTGCTGAAGAATTAAATCTGAGGCTTTGACTGCCTTCTCAGTGAATGTTTTGCAAGAGTATGGATGTTATGCATATGGTACTCATTCCTTTATTACATTAAATCTGACAATGTACTTCCTATATGCCAACCAAGGCCATCCTTCTGCAAGCTCCAGTCCACAGCAACAGTCCAGGCACGAGTCCCAGACAAGCACAACAAAGGTCTTGGTGGTGAAGCTATCTTTTGATTAGATTCTCAAAGAGTTTCAGTTAGTAGAAAGCAAAGCTCAATTGACTTTTATTGCCTGTCATGCTAGATCACATGGTTTTATCTGCTATTGAGCTGTAATGTACCCCATGGCTGCAGATCACAATGGCACTGGTGAAGGGAAGAGGCCTGAAACTCAAGCAATGCTGAACTTAGTAAGACTACTTTCATATTGCTAGGATGTGTATCCTCGAGCTGTTTTGAGGTTTTCTCTCAAACAGAAGACATTGTGTTGTTTGGAGTGGGTGAGGTTTATTATTTCCTTCTTAGTTTTAACAAAACCCTACAGCCAGTCAGATAGAAACTGACTGTAATTAGATCACAGTTATGCATTTTAGACTATTGACTCTGAGCCACAACAATTTGCAAAACAGTTTCTCTCTGACTGGGAGTGGATATCCAGAGAAGTTGCAGCTCTACACTCTCAAAACCTCACAGTTAGGACATACCATGATGTCCTGAAACAGCGTACCTTTGAGCCATCATTTTGTAGTAGTTGCCTCTGGACAGCCAGAAATTTGTCTAACTATATTTTCATCTAATCTATGCTTTTAACATGTAAAATTTATGGCGGCGATGAACAATTTTTTCCTGTGGAAAAAAAAAAATCCAAACAGAAAGTGTATTTCTTTTGTTAAACCTTCTATATGATAATTTTGTGGAGTGCTCCATTTTGCATGTTTTTGTGGATGTAATTACCTCCTATTCACTTCTCTATATCATTATGATTTTCAGTCTCCATTCTCCCTTCCCTGCTGTAGTCTTCTTTTCCGGTGTTCATCTATCAGCCATGGAAAAAAAAGGCACTAGTGTTACTTTTTAAAATAAATTGAGAGCTTTTATTTCCATTTCTATAGTTCTTCACAACCTTCAAGGTAGCTCTAGAGTAAAACCAGAAAACTTTAGACTTACCTTCCTTGCAGTGTCAAGGTAAAAACGTTAGTTCTTCTTTTAGTTTAAATCTTTTCAACCTGACCTGGCTGAATGTATATTTGAAGCTCAAAAGATCTTGATGCAATTCAACTAAGTTACAGCTATTCTGTCTTAATAATAGACTGTATTTCTTGCCTTCTGTCACTTAAGACAACACTAATCTGAGAGGAGCAATTGCATGTTGATTTTCTGAACAAATTTGCTGTTAAAACACTCTTATAATGAAATAAGCTCGAAATAAAGTTATTTTGTCTATTATTCTGCTTTTCTCTAACATCAGTATTCTGATAGACTGACTAGTATTGGGATTATTAACACTGAGCATCCAGAAGAAAATACTGATGCTTGAGCACTCGTTTTTGTGTTCATTTTTATTAATTGAGATGATGAAAACTTTTTGGCATGAACTCATTAAGGAGGATTCCATGTCTAAAGCGTAAACTCAGTTAGCAAAATAACAGTGGAAAGGTAGACCATATGATCATACTGAGAAGATACATTAAAAAATCCTAGTCTAGGGCTTTCTGTGCATGCCTATTTACTAATGAAGGAAAGTACACCTCACTGAAATAACTAAATATACTGATTTCAGTGGTGGAATACATCTCATCTACTTATGATGGCATCTTCTCAAGGCTGTTTTGTGACCAGTTATTTTCCCCTCAAAAATACCATATTTCATAGCAAATGAATTTCTGTGCTCCGGCAAGGCCAAGATAGGAGTAAACATCACACTTTCAGGGTAATTCTGGTGCCACCGAATTGCTGCTATCATCACCCAGAAGTAATGATAAAGGAAAATGGTGATACTAATGCAGAACATAGCAGGAAGGCATGTGAATGACATCTTAAAATGTGGCCTCAATTCTCTCTTGATTTAAATCTGTATTTAAAACTCATAAAAGAGAAAGAAATTAATAAAACCAGAAATGAACATACAAACAAACAAAAAGATTAAGAAGCAAAAAAAAATACATATAAGATGGTTTTCCTCCAGATTTTCCACTACATATTTTCAGACATATGGGTAAGCTCCAGCTTAGGCATGTGGTGTTGGTGCATAACTCTTGAGCGTCTCTGTGAGGAGAAGAAAGTAAGCAGAAGTAGCTGGTTGCATTATGTACCTAGTGTTGAGTGGTAATGAGTAACCTCTTTCTCTATCTATCTCCTGGACAGGAAGCTTTCTGGGTATTGGACTGCCTTTGTATTTCTGTTTTAGAAATCTAAATAGATTTATAGACAATAACAATAAACAATAAAATGCACTCAAATTAGTCAATTAACTTCCAGTTTTCAGCTAGCGAGTCTAAACAGCAGTAACAGAAAAAGGTGTCTATTCTGTCAGAGATGGTAGATGTCTTGGGACACATCATAAATGTGTAACATATGCCTGGATTGAAAAGTAATATACAGACTCCCAGAAAAATCTCAGCATGTGAAAAGATTCATAGTTTCCTTCAACATGTAAATGAAAGCACACCTAGCAGAAACACTGCAAAATGAATGTTGAGTTGGACTATAGCAATATACGGGACAGAGCAATCCTTTCTGAAGTTTCTGATGGATAACTTAATGATGCTTGTGAGGCTCTGCATGTGCTGGTGCCAGCGGAAAGATCGTTATGGTGACAACCATCTGAAATCATCTACATATATAATAAAGTAAAAATTTGTAATGTTTTAGTCTGCGTATACGATAAAGATAAAAATTAGAGGAATTTAAACTTTTAATTTACTATGAAACTTGCTTATGTGTGCCTGAGAAGTAACTATGATTTCAGTGTATGGCAAGACATAAGACAAATAGGGTTTGCGTGCCCAGTGGAGTCCTGATCACTGTGTGTATCAGTATATTCTGAACGTGGCCAGTGCATGAAATTTGTAAGTGCCTGGAGAGTCACAGCTTCCAGAGCACTCTGTGAAGCACAGGGACTGATTCTGAGGATGCTTACGATTATTGGAGGACTCCACAGAGAGTCATCAGTATGTAAAGGTTTCTTTAAAAAAAGGATATAACTTTACAGAACCAAACAGAAACATGACATTGTGTGATAAGCACATTTTCCAAGAGAAATATCATGTTCACGCTTTTCCAGTGAGCAAGATGGGGTATTTGGGCATTCCTAACAGTTATGAAAGAACACTGTTTTGCAGCCAGAGGCTAGGAAGCACAGACATACTATTTGTGTTGTGATTTTAGCCAGTGTGAGTTTAGTTAAGAAAGCCAGCATAAGAGGACATTAATAATCACTCACACCTTCAAAAGCAGAGACTGACATTTGTGAGTTAAAGACAAAAGTACATGAATTCTTTTCCAGATATTTGGAAATCATACACTTGGTGCAAGCACCATAAATCAGCTGAAAAAATACATTGGCCAAACGGAGAAGCCCAGATGAAATTATCACAGTCCAAGGCATCCTGTATGATGAGGAAGAATATGTATGATTTATGGACATGCATAACTTGTCATGTTACAACTGAGCTGTTATCCTTTCATCTGAATGGAGAGAGTGAGGGAAACGTGCAATCTGCAAAGCACATTCTGAAACAAGCCAACTAAAAATGTTCTGCTATAGAGCAACTCCCACACATCACTCAGACATTCAGCCCAGCTCCACTGATGTGAGAATCACTGCGGAGATGTCAAATGACAAGATGACAAGAATTAAACAGAGAAAATCTGGATGATAAAAGGTACCTTGACTGCCCTTTTAACCAAAAGGAAAGCTTTATTTAAAATTTGAAATAACCAAGAGTGTTTGTAGGTACTTCTACCACATGAAAATAGCTCATTTGCTGCCATGGTCATTAACATGAGCGAAAGGAAGTCTGAATTACACATATCCCTTGTAGCAGGAGATGATATAGAAGGATTCATTTTTTCCAATCTTACTGTCGCCTAGAGCTGAGGCTTCCTCTGGGGTTGTACTGCTCAATCCTTTATGTTCATCTCTTATTGGCTTTAATCATAGTTTTGTGATTACAACTAATACAACAATTAAGTTCTTAAGTATATGAGACAAGACACAAAACCAGCAGCCAGGTGGGATTCATCTGACTTAATCTCAGCTGCAAGGCAACTAGATTCAATCCTGGCTAATATTTCTCTGTAGTCCATGGAAACAAAAGTACTTCCAAAGAAAAAGTCAACTCAGTTATCTTAGGAAACTTTTTTTACAGTAGGACTGGTCCTCTTCTCATAACATCTCTATCTCTACACGAACTGTAAAGTAAACCTGGATAACTAGCTTAGATAAGATAACTTACATTTTAGGCAGCTAAAGGTCCACTGTCACCCAGCTGAGTAAGTAGTTTTGAGGATTTCCATAAATGATTATGTGTTGATGATAACTAATTTTCTTTATTGCTGTGACTAAATTAAAAAAAGAAGATAAAACAAAAGTGATCAGACAAGCCTGAAAAGTTTAGGCACTTACAAGTAAATTAAATAATAATAGTTGTAACTAGTATTGACATTTAATTTTTACTATTTGTCTACTTAAAACCATGGAAAATTACATGCAAAAATTCCCAAGACTTGTTACTATGTCATCTGTCTGCACTCAGAACTCACAGGAATTTTGTCAAACTGTGAATTAAACTGATTTCTTATAGGCACAGAGTACATACAGACTAGTAAAAGTTGTACTAGTGGAAAGGGAGTGAAAACTACCCAATGGTCTGTAGAGCATGTCTGCTAAGAAATACTCACAGTGAGAGTCTATTATGGAGACAATTTTGGCATTTGATTCTAGAAATCTGCCTTCATATTTCCATCCAATTTATTAATTTCAAATGAACCAAGATGTTTTTTCTTCTATTCTACTGTGTACTACTGAAACTAAGTATTTTTACTATTGGTTTCAGTGCACCTTTTCACAGGAATTTCCTTCTCTGCCCACTAGAAATTAACTCTTCTCCATCTCTTCCCTCTTCACAAACTGGAGATTTCATGTTTATGCCTAAGGAAGTAGTGTGGCCTAAAAGCAGTGCAGTAAAATGGACTGATTTAAAGAAAGCTTAGACAAAAATGTTGTGATGAACTGTTAGTAGATTGAATTTTTCCCCCAATGGTGTTTTAAGTCCAGTACCACCAAAAGTGGACTCTAAGAAACATATTCTAGGTATTTAGTGTAAGTAAGGTGACCAAAAAGAAGGCATCTAGCCCTCACACCAGCAAAATTAAGGTGTTGTAGGCGGGTTCCTCTGAAAGAGATTTTTAAGAATCCAGGAAAAATATCATGTCCTTCCAATTTAACATTATACAACATCTAAATTACACAATCGGAACATGTGCTTCAATATATGGATATGTACCTAACCAGTCAAAGCTGCACAGAGAAACTGTACCAAAGGCAAGAAATGAAATTGAATTTCCTGACTCTCCATTTCATTTCTTAACCAAAACTCTTTATCCTGGTCAATAGACTATGTTAATGCCATTACTTCAATACTAGTAATTTAAGGCTATATCAGGAAGTCAGTCTTTTCTAATAAATATACAATATTAACCTGATACTACCTCACCTTTTAGACTATAAACAGCGTTCCTAAACCTACAGAGTCTGTCAGGAGCCAATAAACTGTCTCAAAATTCTGTAAAATGATCCTGGGGTACTTTGGAAGCTCTGTAGTTCTGTTAAATTCATTCTGTATGCAGTGATCAAAACTCATTTTTTTTCTGAAATACAGTGTACATTTTCTCACCCTAACATACAAAGAAATAACTATTTTGTTACATAGCAAATACAGTACTAAATCAGATGATTTTTTTTCCCTATTTTGGGGCTTCTGGAAAGTGCTAGTGTTGGTTTTTGCTGAAATATTATCCTGTTGTATCCTAAAATGTATGGAGCTTTGAACCCAGCTTTTCTGTGTCCTGCACCTGGCATTTGATTTGAAATAGTAACCTGCCACCAGGCCAAGAAGTCTGCTCGTTAAAGCAAGCTGTACAACTGCCGCAAGCTAACCAAGTGGAATTAGATTAATTAATCAGGAATTTCTGATAGAAAAATGGTAACATTAGAGAGCATGTAGGTAAAGTTACCAGGCTTGTCTACCATTAATAACCACGGATTCATTAAAAGAGTGAAATGGAAATGTGATTTCTTTTTCTCTCTTTTTCATACTATTGTTGGATTATTTAGTACAGATTCAGAACAAAAATGAACCTCAGTTATAATGAAGTTAATGCATAGATTCTGAGGCATGACAATTATCACAAGGTAATATAGTATAAAACAAAATATGTAATCACCCAGTAGCCTTTGCCTCAGGCCAATGTTTTCTATTTAAGCATTAATTTATATTTTTAGAAACTGACTCAATTTAGTTTATATTTCTAAAAAGCCTATTATATCCTTAGGTAAGCTGTCCCAACATTTCATTGTCCTCATCTAATGTTTCATTATCCTCATTATTTAAAAACAACACATCGTATTTGAGTCACTTGATCAGACTATGCCTTTTTTTTGTTATTGTTGTTAAACTGAGTTCTTTCATTAAATGCTGAGTCAAGTCTTTCACCATCACACATGGGCGCTGGGCTAGTAAGAATTCATTTTTTAAGACATACTTGGGATAAGCTGTGTCACTGTTTGGACTCTTGTGTTTAAAAGTATGAAGTAAAAAAGATATGTGGCCCACCTTCAGCCCTAGAAAAGACAGACACTGTCTTTCAGTACTTTGAATAGCAATAACAATGTCCTTATCGCTTTTCAACAACAAAATTTATATTGGGGTTGTAAGTTCTAACCTATACCTTTTTGTCTTTTTTAAAGTTTTAATGTCATCCTGCAATTTGATCTGTATGACAGAATCCTGGGGACTATCACATTCTCTCTTCTTACTTGCACCTTTCTCCAGAACAGGACTTACAGGCAGATGAAACACTTGGTGATGCTATACAACAGGTCTCCTATGGAAGAAAAAGAACAAAAGAGAGTAAGAAATGGCAAAGGTAGCTTCCTAACGGACTCCTCAAATAAAAGTGTGGAAGTGCTAGTTCTCCCAGAACTCACCTAAGAATTTATTATATCTTGATACAAAACTGGTAATATGCAGCAGCAAATCTTAAGCTCTGAGAAATGTATTTCTCCAGAATTATCAGAGAAAAACAAAGCCAAGGAAAGAAGTGAGTAAAGAAGGATACTTGGCTGATTCCATTAAAATTTGAAGCCTCTTTCACTTGCAAAATACACGTCCAGCTAACAAACCACCTCGCAAGAGTTTTGAAGACTAAATGATTTCATATTAGCTGCAACACTTTAGAATCTCCACTGAGTTTTTGATCCAATTGACCAAAATTCAAAAGTGATTAACTCTTGTAATTTAATTTTTTTTCTTCTTAGAATATTAAAATGGAAAGTATGGAATAAGTTGGTTAATTAAAACTAACGAAAATCTTGCAAAAATAATTGACAACAAAAAAGAGGCAGGGAATTACTTTGAATTGAATAGTGGGAAAAGGCAAATACAGGGAGAATATCAGGAGAAAATATTCCTGGCAGCATAATCCACAGGAATGCGGGAAAGTGTCAGAACCCTCATTTCTCATGATACTTAAATTCAGCCTGGACACAGTACTAGAAACTCTGCTGTTGGGAATGATTTTATATTAACTAGGGCATTAATTGGATGATTTAATTGATCTTTTCTGCATCTGATTTTTATTAGTCTAGGATTCCCAGCTGATTTTGCTTTCAAAGCCTCATCCAGTCTTTGGATTTCTTTTTTTAATATTGACTAATAATAGCACTTTAACTTGTGGCCCATTAACAGAACTTCAGTTTTTCTTAAGAAAATAATAAATTGGCAAGTGATCAAAGCTTTCCACTTCCCATTCCTCTCAAAAAGGGTAAAGTAAAAATGTCTGTGAGTGTAGTTGAGAGGCTACTGAAAGTTTCACCTGAGCTAATGCTACTCAAGCTTAACACGTGGTCCCATTTTGCAAGTAATGGAAGCAAAGGTTTCAGGAGTCTAAGACTGACAGATACAAAGTACTTTTTTTTCCTAGACTGTCTAATCACTGTAAATAGATTCCGATCAGGTTTTTTCTACACAACAGCTATTTGACCTTCTTGCTGTGCAAGTTTCCTCATATTTTGTGATTGACCTAACTAGCAGTGTTTCTTGCTGTCGTTTGGTTCACCTCTTTTTTTTATTTATAGATTGCTCCTATTGCCCGCTCAAATGCACCTCAGGGAATGTAGTTATGACAGAGTTTATCTGTTGAAGCTTTATAGATCAGCTGCTCTGTGTCTTCTCAGTGAGGAAGCATTACCGCTTGGGGACCACTAACCTACATGAAACAGAGGGAGACTATGTTCCTTCTGGCTAGCTTCAGGTTCTCAAGTGAGTGCTGGAGTGCACTCCCTCAATTTTGCATTTAACTTCTAAATGCCCACCATATTTCATGGGCATGCTGAAGGACTTTGAGCTGCAATTGATGGAGGCTTTGAGAGAGCAAAAGGAAAGTTATCATCACGGTGTGCCTGCCAGCCCCGTTCTGTCCTAGATATTTCATCACTGTTAGATGGACCAGCTAGGGAAATTTGGTCAGTAAGATTATTTAATACGGTATATAGACTATAGAGCGGATGCTCTCACTGGAGCTTAGGTTCTCTTTTTTATATTCTGTTAGGAAAATTGTCTTCCAAGTACTAATATCTGAAATTTTTTTTTAGTATGTTTAGTAATTCAGTCAGGGAGCATCAGAAGTGTGTGTGGGTCCTTATTTTACTGAAAACAACATATATTTAACTTGCACGTCAACAAGTCGAATCCCCCTGTCACCTGATTCTGTCAGCTTCTCTGATGGGTGAACGACTTCCACCTAGAATGAAATATTTCCAGAGCTGATAGTTTCAGCATCTTCTTTAGCTTTCTGTTATGGGAAAGAGTTACAAATTCAAAGATCAGCTTATAGAAGCTAAAACTAGATGAATCACACAACTTCAGCTATCTGCTGTAGTCTAGGCACCAAGATTCCTTCTGCAATGGCTGT
Source organism: Baryphthengus martii (assembly GCA_013396935.1). Taxonomy (NCBI): domain Eukaryota; kingdom Metazoa; phylum Chordata; class Aves; order Coraciiformes; family Momotidae; genus Baryphthengus; species Baryphthengus martii. The sequence continues at coordinate 80,136 of VWZK01007194.1, forward strand.
TGAAAAATAACTATTTCCATGGAACTTGTAACCTCAAACACCTTCAAAGTTTGTAATAGAAGATAAAAAATTCCCATAAAGCAAGAATAAATATGGGTCTTCATGCTGAATTATGAAATATCTAGAAAGTTTTGCAGAAAGTAATAGGATAAATCACCCTCTCAAACTGACTGTTTATCTTCAGATTCTGAGACAGGCTAAATTCTTAGTTTACACAAAATGCTTAGCTTTTACATGGTTTAAGGTAGAGATCAATGTTTTCATGTTAGCATTCCATTGCACTAAAACCCCAAGCAAACAAATGCCGGGGGAGGGGGGGCAGAAAAAAGTAACTCTCCATGTCCTTCCTCATGCATGCCATTTTTTACAATGTGATGCCAGAGCTAGACACAGTCCTGAAATAACTGACCACATTTAATTTGAATATGCATTGAAAGGAGGTAAGTTTGCATGCATTTAAATTGTGATCAAGATTCAGGCTTTTCTCCAAACTCATTTCTATATGGAGACTTTTGGAGTGTGAATGTCTGGGTGCAGGTAAATGAGTAAACTACAGTGTAGATTGCACTTGAAGATGTAATATGAGATATTGAATGGATATTTACACTGTAGAAATGGAAAGAAACAACATTATGAGACTATTGTACAGGAAATTTTAAAGAATATTTATAAGAAAATGAGAGAACTTAAAAAAGAACATTTAAAAATCTTTTTATAATATATCAACTGAACCATATAAAAATACATTTTTGTGGGTGATTGGAATACCATTTTTATGGTATTTTAAACCTTTGGTTTAATTTATCAAATAACCTTGGATCCAGTCAGTAAAAAAAATCTGCAGTGTTCAATAGGCCTCAAAATACCTCATTTCCTAACTGTGGTTTAGTTGATGAATATTAAACCATTATATAAACCCTCTGATTGTAGGGATTAGGAGTAAAATCCAACTGCAGTCAGCTTTTCTAGAAACCACCTGTTACAAGGTCTAGCAATATAGGAAAGCACACCAGAACCAAGGGCCAATGTCATGCTCTCTATTGTTCCCTGTCTACAAAATACAAAACCTGTGTGCTGCAAGGAGGACACAACCTGAGTGATTTAGCAGTTCTAATACACTTATTTAAGTCAGGTTTTAAAAACAGGAAATCAGCTTTCAAGTAGCAGATTACAGGCAGCACACGAAACACAAGGGGAAAGTCAGGCACTTGGCTCTGCATAAATCATTGTCTTCTTTGGTGAGATGATGATATAAGCATTGATCACAAAGCGCATTTGAGATGATTATTATCACACTGTTGTCAAGTAGTCTTCTAACAGCTTGGAGACATGTAGAAATGACTGAAAGCACTGGTGTAACAAGTGGAATAATGTTTCTAGATTTACACCACCATTATCTCACAGTGCACCCCTGCACATTCTGTTTCTCATTTCCTCACAGTTTAGATGCAATATAAAAAAGTGAGACATTTCCCGTTTAAATCAGACAGCAGACAAATAGTTATTAGACAAGAAGAAAACTGGAAATACACATAAATGTAACTAAACAGGAACAAAAGGATACGTTCTTGGTATGTCTCAATAATAAGGCATATCACAAGATGTCATATCCCTTACTTTTTTTTTTTTTTCCCCCTAGAATCAAGGGTAACAATACCAATGAATGTTATGAACCTCAGAAAAAATCACATAAGCTTATGAACAGTGTTGTTAGATCTGAACCAGCAAAAGGAATAGCAGCAGTGACTCTTCTCTGGCCTGAAAGCCAACTATAACGGTCAGGCTGCTTCTATATTTCGAAACTTTCCTATGCTCCAGAACTGGGTAGCTAATTCCAGCTGTGCCTGGGAATTATCCAGGAAGGTGATAATTGGTGCAGGCCCTGTACATGTGAAGGATCATTCCTGCTAATAAACTGGTCTGGTTTTCAACTTCTTGAAAGTCTTTGATTTAGTAGTGAAAATGAATGCAAACTTGGGCTGTTAACCTGTGCTGAAATCACAACTCTAGAACTCCTGTGCCAGGTAGTTAAAGCTAGCACAAGCACTGCTCCCGTTTCTGCAATCACTGCTTTTTGTCGTATGTGGACATGCTGCCACAAGAGGAGCATAATTTGTTGCTCTGTTCCCTAGCTCAATTTGTGTACAAGTTGGGTGGGATCCTCTCAGACATCTGTGTATTGACATTTCCATCTGACACCATTTGTACTTGGTAGGGAGAAAGACATAGTCTGGCTTGCTATTCCAGCCTCTCTGAGAAGTCTGTGTTCGAATAAGATCAGTCACACCCAGGAAGCACTTATTTTCCCCAAAAGAAGTCTCCAGTGATAAGGCCAAATGCAGAAGTTTGAGTTTTAAACACATCTATTTGAGCAGATCACTTTCTCCTTTCCTGCTTCCCTTTTAATTTGCACCATTTTACCTCCATCACCCTTGAATCTCATTGCTGCAAAAGAGAGAGCACACGGGATTGGGGCTAGTGCATAAAAAAGCTGAGACATAGTTAACAGCTAAAAAGCGGTGTTTATCTATCCAGCCTTGTCAAAGCTGTCTGTGCCTGTTAGACTGGCAACATTGCCAATGAGAACTGTAGTTTTATGGGGGGATATACATGCTCTCTGCCCTTTTACATTGGTTCATCCAAACTTTATCTATAACTATTACATAGCTTTGGAAGTGGAAAAACAAACGTCTACCATCTGCTCCATGTTATTTATGATGATTTCTCCAATTAGGTCCAATTAACTTGCTGTCAATGATTAAATGTAATGGGTAATAATAACTTGACTTCATCATTACCATCAGTATTATTAACTCATTGATTGCAATAATTTCAAAAATTACCCATCAGAAAAAAATATGTTTAGCACCTGGTTTGTCTGTTTAGGAACATCTGCTATAAACGTGTGATATATGTGGAATGTAATGTCTCTTGATGTGAAAGGGAAGCATCTAATCTTTACTTTGAGAGTCAGTGCAGGCACAACTTTATCATGAGACAATGAGAGGATCAAATAAAAATTAGTCCACAATATAGTACTGGACTCACAGAACTGTCAAAACAAGAATGGAGCTATCGTGCATTTACCAGCCTAAATTTTCATATCTAGCAAGGAAGGAGTCCTGTTCACATGCTCTCAATTTATGTGCTTATGTTGTACTGTAACCTGTGCTCATGGATTAATTGAGTAGGTGCTTAGATTGCTGGATATGCAGCAATTTATCTTCAGCAGACTTTGGCTAGCTGCTTGCCAAAGACAGATAATTTTACCCGGTTCCATGGTTCTAGTTTGTTACACCTTACTTGAAGTCTTGCATTAAAGCTTTCCAGTGATGAGCTGCATCTTCTTAAACATGGCTTGTAGCAGCGAAGGCACAGTCTTCATTTCCCTTACTGTCTTAGAATAGCAGTCCTCTCTCACTGTGCTTCTAATCCATATAAAATAAATCTAGTTGTCCATGATGAACGATATTTGCCATCCTCTAAGTTTGCCATGTATTTTAGGTCAATTATCTTACTGTTGTGCAATTCCATTTTCCCTGTAACCATATGGAAATACCATGGAGTAAGTGCTGTCTGGAACAGCTCACAACAGACTTTGTTCAGACAGCTAATGATTCCCCAATCTTTTAAGTGTACCAGTTAGTTCCTCTTCCTGCAAATAATGTTTTTCTTCAGCACTATGAATGCTAATACTCCTAATTCTTCTCTGATTTACGTCCTTCAGTAGGGAAAAGGAGGCTGTTTAGAAGAACAAATTTTTCCCTCAGTTGTAATTGGAATTCTTTTAAACACCCTATTGGAAATGCTCAGGATCATTTTTATTTTTTTTTCACAAGCACCCAAAAATCTAATCTCAGTTTATGGTTACTGAAAACTGAAAAATTTGGAGAAAAACTAATAAAATGTCTGGCCATTATTTATACATTCTGAGTGTCTGCTTACTGGCTTGCCAGACCCGAGGAACATTAATTCCATTGGTGTATTTTCGACTTGAGACACACTTTTTTACCTAACCCAGCCTTGGAAAAACAAGCAAGGCTTTGGCTAGTCTCACCCCTTTTCTAACATCTCATTGCTCATTTTCCCCAATTTTGTCATGTGGAATGTAAATTGAGGGGGCTTTCCTTAAAAAAAAAAAAAAATCGTGTCTTATCAAATTTTCACTATTTGACTGTTTAACAAAATGCAGATTGGTAAGCTAATGCTTATTTAGTGTGATTATTTGATTGGATATTTGGCACAAAGTCTTCAGGAAATTTAGTAGTCTAGCCTTTAAACCTCTGATCATTTTCCGTTGGTTGTTACTAAAACATATTGAACTACCAGAAGCTAAACAGCTTCAAGAAAATGAAAAAAATATGAAAAGTTTCCCACCCAAAGCCCTGATTAGTCTCTGTCTCTAAAGCACTTCACTCTGGAAAGAGTAGTTGACATTATCTTCCCTGTCACATGAATGGGGAAGCTAATTCATAGGTCTTTCAGTGGTTTCCTAGCTAAGCCATTCTTGCTCCCCAGTGGTTTGCACAGCCTGTCCCAAGATTTAAATGTCAGGTCAGACATTCACTTGGAGATTTGTTGATTTATGACAGATCAGAAAGAAATTCTGTGTATTTTAACATGCCAAACCATCGCTAGATTGATTCTGTTGCTGTGTAGTCTTGTCCTTGTAAAATAAAGAATCTCTTGAAAATACTTCATTTTGAAAACTGTGCTGCAGAAGGGGGAGAAAAACCTTATCTCAATATGATGCTCATCATTCTCATCCTCCACTATTACTGTTTGACTGCTGCAGCTGACCCAGACTAAATTCAGGTGCCTCAGAAACGAAACCTTTCTCTAAGCTAGAAAAAATGTAGGGTGTTTTTTCTGTAGATGCTGAGAGGTGGTCACAAGACCAAAATTCGGCCTGCAGTGCTTCAGCTCTGGTGCTGCTATAAAGCAGAAATAATGTTTTCAGAGAGTTGATCACTCAAGCGAACATGGAAAATGTGAGAAGAAGCTTTTTTGACTCACTTATATTTAACTACCAATAATATAAATCTTAATCATGATCTGTGCATTTTAATTAGATTGTATCCAGAAAATGATCCAAAAACTCTGCCTAAATCATTGTCTAAATTTTGGATTAGATGTTTTATTGTTGGTGCAAAGTGCCCTATCTGTATATGGCATTTAGGGATTTCTCTGTTTGATTTTGATGAGAAACTCCTCCAAAACTGATCTGAAACAGTCTCAATATTTTACTTGGATTTTTCTTTTTCCCGTGGTGCTGAATTTAATATATCCTAATAGGAGTAATATCCAAGCCCTGTAATGCCACAGCTCAGAGGAGTACTTCCTGCAGGATCTGATAATGTGTTACCTTCTCTTACTGAGGCTGAATACTGTTGTACTCGGGAGGAGATGTAATTTAGTCAAGGAACCTGAATTTCCCATCAAAAGCAGAAGGCTACAATACTAGGTTTTGTTTTTCTTTTCTGAAATGTCTTAACAGAACTTTTACAACAAAAAAATACTTGTTTTCTTAATCAAAAGTTAGTTTTTCAGTTTTTGTTCTCTACGGAGAAGTTATATAAATAAATAGTGGGTGTCAGGAAGATAGGACCAGTCTTTTTTCAATGGTGTCCAGAGATGGGACAAGGGGTCATGGACACAAACTTGAGCATAGGAAGTTCGATCTAAACATGAGGAGGAACTTCTTTACTTTGAGGGTGATAGAGCACTGGAACAGGCTGCCCAGAGAGGTGGTGGATTCTCCATCTCTGAAGACATTCAAAATTCACCTGGACATGTTCCTGTGAGACCTCTAGGTGAACTTGCCTCAGCAGGGATGCTGGACTAGGTGATCTCCAGAGGTCTTTTCCAACTCCTACCATTCTGTGATTCTGTAATATAGGAAATTCAGTCTGCTCTTGTCACACTAAAACAAATCTGCTCTGCATATGGAGAAAAATACCTTGCCCCGTCTTTCTTATGTAAGCCTAAGAGTAATTTTCAGTGATTCATCAAGTCTCATTGTGAAGGAGCATTCCTTGTATCCTTTTCTTTAGATATCTAAACTGAAGTGTCTAAACCTGAAGCTGAATCCCACTTGTCCTCAGGGAGCCTGAGGGAAAGGTCTAAAGCTCAGATTTATCACACAGTTTAGGGCGCTGATCTCAACTATGCAAGATGGCTACCTATTCACCCTTAAGCTGACATGTCCAGAGTAAAAATGATTACAGCTAAGATCTCCAGCAATGCACCTGTCTTTCATATTACTAGAGCAGCTACTTTTCTATTAACAAACTGTGGATGATGTGAATATGCTCCCAATGAAGATGTCTCAGCTACTCAGCACAAGGTGGGGTAGATCTGGACTAGAGTATAGGAAAGTAATTTACCCCATTCAATATATCACAGCCCAAATTTTTAGTTGTTAAAAATCAATACACCCAGATGAAGTCAATGGAGCTATGTTAATTTATGTCTAGTTCTATGGACAGAGCAGTAATGGAAACAAAAGGCTAGTTTTCCTTGACTATTTTTGTCTGAGATTGACTTAGAAAATAGAGATAAACACACAATGTTTAAAAGGAAAAAAAACCCACAACCTCCATGCTGTCCTAAAAACATCAGCTGTGTAGGTCAATAAATAGCAAACACTGTTCAGCAAAGATGAATGTAAATTAATACTTAAGGGCAAGCAAACAATTTGGATAGTTTGTGCTCTCTCTATTAGCCCCTCTGCACTGTTGAATAAAGAGGAAAACATAGGGATTATACAGGAAAAAATATTGATAAATCAACACCACAAGCAGCTGCATTTTGAGAGGCAGAACTTGCATTAAAAAGCTCTGATAAAAAAGATACTTAAAGTCTGTATTCTTTTGGGAATAAACACGGAAAACAGATGCTATGGGAGGGATTTCATGTAACAACCGAAAGAAGCATCTTTCTTCATTAGGAATCATAATGCATCCATTTGGAAACTGCTTTTGAAACAGTCTTTTAGGCCTGGATTTCCTCTCGTGTTGGTCTAATTGCTCCTTTAGATTCTCATTCTGTTTCACTGCAGTATATGAAAAGAGTTTCCATCTACTTTCTGCTGGGAGATCTGGGCTTGCACTCTACTGGGAGATTTGGTTCCATGAATCCTGTCATGTCCTGTTTCCTATTGTGCCAATCATCACACTAGAGAGTGAAACTGGAGGCAAGCTGGTAAACAGCTGGAGATGTTCTCCTGTGGGGGACAGACCTGTTCCTAAAATCAGCCAGAGAAGGTAGTGCATGCCAGTGGGATCAGCTGGTCAAACAGCAGAGTCAGGAAGGTTTCTGACATGGATTTGCAGTGACAGCTTAATTCTGTGCCACCTGATGGCTCAGATACTCTGTAGGCTATTGTGTCTCTGACTGAGAAGCAGCACAGTGAGTCAAACCTGTGATGTGTTTTCTTCTCTCCATTCATAGCTAACATGTCATTGTTTCAGTAACAAATTTGATGATGTCATAGCAGAAAGTGATCAAATGTATCTGGAGACATATTAATACCCAAGTCTTGTCAAAGGTTTATAATCTGTCACAGTAGATGAAGTACTTCTAATTCACAGCAAATGAGAACTCCTCCTGTGCTTAATATGCCACACATATTTCCTTCTGAAGAAGAATATTTTGTACTTCTATAGATCTTCCCATTCTATGTTTTCACAGGAATTCACAGTTTTAACACCTTTAACCTCATAAAACCTGCTGGTTTTATTATCTCTGTTTAACAGAAAGGAAACCTAAAACAGAAGCAGTAGAAGAACATACTCACTGGCACAAAGCGTCTGTAGCAGAGCTGGGAACAGAGCCCAGGTCCTATGACTTTTTAGTCTTCTTCAAAGCCACTCCTGGATTTTAAGCTGGAGAGCTCTAGTGCTTTCATACACTGTCAACTACTTGGAAAAATGCTATGCATAACTGTTGATTACTACTTCATAGAGTTCCCAAGTCCTTACTGACACGCCATTGTACTCAATATAAAGACACAGATATTGCAAAGATTATAGTGTCCGTTTCCAAATAAGCTTTGGTTGGAGAAAATCAGAATAGATGAATAAAAGATATTAAAGCAAGACTGCATGGCTCTATACTTTTGGAGTTCCTCACCAAAATGATTTCACATTTTCAAAGGAAAGGTATAATTGTATCATGCATAAACAAGACCAACTTTACACTCTCAAAATTCACTTTATGTTTGAATACTATTTTTAATATCTTTACCCTGGTAGTATATTACATCTATAAGAGAAGATTCAAACTGACCTCTCAATTATTCCAACTGAGACCCTTTTCTGGTTTACAAAAGAACCCAACCTTTCTTTTATATTCTTAAATAACATTTTTATCTGGTATGCATTTTGGCCTAGTGCTGCATATTGTATTTTATACACTCTAGTGCATGATTGAGAGTTGCTATGCACAGCCATTAAGTTCCCTTTCTCTTATCACACGGGTGTTGTCTTCAAGCAACTCCAGTAGATCACGTCTATTTATTACTGGCTTTTATAGTTAGTTAAACACAACCTGCTTGATTCCATGCTGCTTCCATTTAACCAAACCACTTTCCCAGGTGTTCCTCCTACTGCATAGTTTAAAGTTTCCAAGATTTCCCTTCAACAGATGTTAAACTCACTGGTCTCTAGTTTCTTGGTCTTTAATCTCTTGACCCTTTTTAAACTAATGGAGTTGTATTTGCCACTTCCTAATCCTCAGGAATCTCCTCCATTTTTAAGAATGTCAGTTAATTTCATGCCTTTTACTAATGCTTGTGAAATCATGTTATTTGGACCTGGGGCTATATTGGCCATAAGTGCATGCAATTTTTCTTTTTCTAACTGCAAAATTTGCTTTTAGCTATAGACTTTCTTCCTTTTGTCTCTGCAAAATGGATCCATTGTTTAGTCAGAGTATTGTTCCACCATCATCTTCTAAGAAAAAAAATAAAGTAACTGTTTAACAGGTCTTTTTATTCCCTCGTGCCTTAAATGGTAAGCTTTACTTCTGTAGAGGAAAATGAAGTTGCAGAAAGAAAGGCAGTTCCCATGCATTTTGCTTTCCTCAGTGGGACTTTAGAATTTCCAACATTACTCTAGAAATGTGAAGCCATATCAAAAAATCTCAGTGTGATTAAACATTGTGAGATATCCAGCAGTTAAGAACTTTTCTTGGGTTTCCTTTCTTACAATAAGATCTCAGTGAAGAAAGCACTTACAACTCACAGACGAAATCAAGAGCTCTGTGAAGTTGAAGCCCACGTGCGCTGAAGGGAAATGTATATTTTCTTTGATAATTGAAATACTTCCGTGGCCACCCTCACCTTCAGACAATTACGAAGAATATCTCTGAGCATTTTGAGATTGAGTTTTTCCCAGACCATCCAAATGGGAGTTCAAAAATACAGACTAAGTTCCAAGAAGCATAATCTGACTTTTTGTTGAGAGCTGTGAAGCCTTTTCCCACTGTCAGTTTTCTCTTGATACTTCAACATCTTTTTTATCCTAGTTACAAGGTGCTTCTGACCTTTTCCCTTGGAATCTCATCTCTTTACAGGAAATATCAGGTAGCCCTAAGGGTTACATTTGCAGAAGCAGTCCATACCTTATCTAATATAAATCATATCTTTTGGCTTCAGCTGTGAAGTTCTCAGTACCCTTGAAATCAAGCTCTCTCAGATGTGACCTGTTCAGTTTCTGGAGGTTCTATTCCTGTGGTATTTCACTAGAGTTGGTTTGGACACCAATACGTGTTCTGGAAAATACAAAATATTGAAAATAAAGATCTATGTTTTTTTCCCAAATGTGTAGAGAATTTCATAGGACCTAAATTGAGTTATGATTATTTTTTATCTAAGACCAAAACTACATTGAAATTTTATCCATGATGGACTTCTCTAGTTCCCTCATCATTGGCAAACAAAGAACAGACATGTAAGTTTAACCGGAACTACTTACTTTCTAGCATTATTAAGCAAGGGAAATCTGAAAACCATGAAGATTCAAGATATGTTGATGGACTGTATTCTGTTCAGAACTCCCACAGGAGTGAGGATCTTTAAATGCGATGCAGATAATGAAGTTTTTTCTTTCAAGTGCTGTCACAAGAGAAGCCAGTGGCATTGTAGAAGAAAAATTAAATAGCAAATTCTATTGCTAGTCTTAGAAGCCCAGAAATGTTGTCTTTCAAGGTATATTTTGCTTTGAAGAAGGAAGTGCAGCAGAAAATGCCTTATTTAGACTACCTGCAATGACAGAAGGCTCTTTAATTCCTCCGATACACATGCAGTATACTTATTAGACTGAATAAATTACAAACTTCACCAAGAAAGCAAAAACCTCAAAAAAACTGAAAAAAACCAAAACAAAACAAAAAACAAAAATCCTCAAAACACTAAAATAAGATCAATAGCCTGAAGACTTTTCAGTTCAAATACTTATACTGGTAAATGAGAGGACCATCAATCACATATTATCACTGTAATATTTTACCAAGAATATCCTTTGGATAAAATGGAACAAAGAACTGGAGAAATCTAAATGAATGTTGTCTGATGTTTTGTTTTGAAAAGGGCTCACTCTGGGGTCATGGATGAGAAAATGAGGTTTTGGAGGCAGCTGCATTGTAAAGGCAGTAGGAGAAGAGAGAAAGATACAAGTAAGGAAAAGCTTAAAGTGCGGACTAGAAGCAAACTGTGAAGGTACTGATAAGATTTCCACAAAGATTTTATCTGAGCTAACTAAAATATTGGCATCTAATATTGACTTACATAAAATGCAAAGTATCCAGCCATATATTTATTATTCAGATTTCTTTCAAATACCTTTTCTGTGAACTACTCACTGTATTTATCTGTATTCAGAACCAGAAAGTCTAGCTATATAGTGCCTACAAACAATGCCCTGTGTCCTTATTTTTTGATTTCCAATGTTGCTCTAAGTTTTAATTTTTCACAACCACAAAAATGAGAGAATCTAGGGCAACATCTTCAGATGTCATTTTGATCATACTTATGGTCTTATGGTCTACCATTCTGTGACCTTTTTAAAAATATTCTCAGTCACTCTCTGAAGTCTGGATGAATGCAGTTGATCTTATATTTCACAGCTATGTCTTATATTGCTGGAATAAATAGTGCTTTATTATTTCCATTAACAGCATTCCACTATTCTAGTGTTTACATGATTAGTGGAATTATCACAGGCTTGGTTTAATTAAAGGCAAAGATGTCAGAATAAAATATTCTAACGGTTTAAATGACCTGACATTGAGTTTTCACTTTCAGAACAGATTTAAGCACTGAAATATAGTAATTGACAATGTATTAATTGTTATAAATAATTATTGAAAATGGAATGTAAATCAAGCACTTTTCAATGCTTATTCCATGGAGTCAAGAGTCTAGAAACCATTTTGCCACTACCTTTTCACATTTGTTTTCTCTTGAAAATATGGTTAAAATGTACTTACTGTAATAGCCACATGAAAATACACCCATTATTTTATCAATTTTATTTTGTGATAGTATCTCCTGTCACCATTCCACTTGTCTTCCTTATTTCTTGTCACCTCTCTGAACCCCATAGACTATCCGGATTTAACTAACTCTCTGCAACTCCCTGCAGAACACATTCCTCTGTCAGCACATATGCTTCTCATTCACCAATATTGTTATGCATTCGATTTTTCCCCCCTTCTCCTTTTACTGCCATTACCTTGTTGGCATTGTGAAAAGAGAATACCTTTAATGAGCCCTGAACCACTGTCATTACACGCTCCAGACAGCAACCCAGGGTGCAACCGGCATCTCACCACAAGTAGGAAATGAGAAATTCTGGGCTATAATGAGAGCTATTGAATTTTTTTACAGCAGCTTACCATAGGCTGTTTAGCTCAGGTGTTTCAGTAATGGTAATGCACATGGAAAAAGCAGAGCTTTAGGCCCTTGAGCTTTTTTGTTTTTCTCACACTTCAACATGTGAATCAACGTAATTCTGATGAAGGAGTTGCAGTAGCTCTGGCCAGTAATGATTTCAAACTCGTACTCTATACCTACTTACCTTATTGCCTATATATCTCTGCTAGCGCTTGATTTTAGAGTTTTCCTTGGTACCCTACATAGTGGGTCTGTTGTTCTTACATCCTGTCTTCTCTGAGGCAAGCATCCTTTTCTTTCAAACTTTTTTAAGCAATCTTTTAGAAGTGCTTCAATTCCCCTCCCCCCATTTTTTTCCCCTAATACGAAGAAGTAAATCCTTTCTATGTCAACATTTTTACTTTGTGGAAGGGACAGTAAATTCACCCTTTGGATTCTGCAGCCATGTCACCTTCTACAGCACAGCTGCAAAGCCTGAAGGACTCAAGAATGTGAGGAGAAAGTTAGTCTGGGCCCCTCTGTCTTCAGCATAGCTAGGATTTCACCCAATGTGCCCTGAAACTGGAGGTCATGGCCAATGTCTGCAATTTGAGACTGGGATGAGGTCACTAATCTAATCATTACCTAAGCTCATGCTGGAATTCCTGACTTTGGAGAGACAGATGCAAAAGAAACCAGTTTAGGGGGCCCAAATTAACCAATGAAATGTATCACAGTGGTGTCCTCGCTCACCAGATTTTTATATGCATTCAAAATATCTTCTCAAGAAGATTCTGTAAAGATGCCGGTCTCTTTCTGACTCAAAACTGTCAAGAAAAGAGGATAACTTTGTTAAATGAAATTGAACTTCCGTTGGAAGCTTTTTAGGACAACAGTTGTCTCCATCAACAAAATTATCTACCCTTTAGCTGTATGGAACACTATTTTCTTTTAGGGTCTTATAAGATCAAGAAAATATTCAATATAAAAAAAAACCCAAGGGTTGGTGCAACATTGAGAAAAATATTACAATTTTTTCGTAATTTAGGGACATCCAAGGAAAGAATGATCTCTTTCCTTACCTGTATCTGATGGTATGATCCTGTCTCTATTTATAAGTTCAGAGATACTTGTCTAAGTCAGGAGGCTGTGAACATTCATTTCCAGAAATACAGTTTTACTCTAAAAATTTATAAAAATATAAACAGTTCTGTACCTGTGAATTTAGGTGATTTTTTCTCCCACCCCTACTTGACCTGTGGAGGATTTATTAATGAAAGCTTTGATGTTATTCCAAGTACTGCTGGAATGTACTCAAAGATGTTGGGAATGAGCAGAGTTTTGGAAAACAAAAAGAACAGCAGGTTCTTTGCTGTTCTTGATGCACAGTCTGGGGGATTGTTTGTAAAACTGCATCAGATAAAAATGCTGTGTTTTTCTTTTGTCTTTTTTTTTTAAAAAACAACAAAAAAAACCCAAATAATCTCTGATGTATATATAAATACAAATCTGCAGAAAGCTCTAGTAATTGTTGTTTTCGGTATCAAAAATGACTGGCTCTGTTATGCTTTCAGAATACACAAGCACTGTGGTGAGGAGCGTAATAGAAATGCTTACAAATAAACAAGGAAATACACAGGTACAGGAATTTCCATCTCCAGACACAGGGAAATGAAACCTTCTGGGAAAACTTTGTGACATATACAGAAGACAGCCTACTAATTCATGTAATATTCCACTGTGATCTCTTTTTGGCCATTTAATTAACAATACCAATTAAGTATCAGTGACATCAAGTAAAAAGAGTATGTTTTCTCTAAAATACAGTAAAGAATACTCTTCCAATTAAAGCACTTCATAATCTACATGGGGCCCATAATTTCTGGATATATTTATTATTACTTAATGTCAACAAAAGTATCTTTAAGTACAAAAGCACATTTTTTTTTAGTCCTGAGAAAGCAGATTTGTTTTAAGACCATTGAAATGCACAATGAAGAGGAGAAGAAGCGATATCTCCACCGGACTTCTTATTTTCGACATCTGGTTGCGGTCCATTGGGAGAAATGTAAGTAACAGTTTACCACATGGATTACAAATGTGCTGAATTGCAAGAATGAATATTAAATGAAAATATCCATAGCACCTGCAGCTTGTCCGGGAGAATTCCCCTTGTGTGTTGTGGGTGGGTTTTCTGAAAAACCCCTAGTGAGATGCGAACTGCAACTGCAGCTGCTTGTAGTAGCAGCTTGTCTAGTGTTACCGAAGAGTTTGCAGATTCTGTTCCCTTCAATGAATCAACATTGATCAGGGCTGCCAACATACTAAAAAAAGAAGAGGAGGGAGCAGGAGGAGGGTTCCAGGGGAAGGATTATGATCATTAGGATTATTCCCCCAGGTTTTAGATGGTCAGGAAAAATTTAAAAATAGTGATTAAAAAGAAAAAAAAAAGAAAAGAAAAAAAGAAAAAGCAAGCAAGACGCCTGATGAAATATAAAGCCAGTTTGATATATCTGGGTGAGAATGCAGTGTTTACTCTGTCAAATGGTCAGGCCTGGTTTTTTTTTGCAAGAGAAACCCTGCAATTGTGTGTTTTTGCTAACTTCATATACATTATGTATATACTGAGCACAGCACACATGACACTTGGCTACATTTCAGATCCTATGTTAGAGGAGATTAAACAGTGGAGAATGTTTCCCTCTTAGTATGACTTTTTTGTTTAAAAGAGTCTGAGTTAATTCTATATGAACATGCCTTGAAAACAGCGTGGCTCATTAGGAAGTGTCAGACTCCCCATTTTTATTTTACCCTCTGAAGAAATGGAGAAGAACAGACTCTTCATGCTCCACATCTTTTTATCCGGCCTCTCTGAAGAACACTTGCACATTCAGGCATAGCAAAGTGGAAATCAAAGGCAGGCCAATGTTGGCAGCACAAAAAGGGAATTGCTAAGTGTTTCCTTTGGGTTTTATAAAGTCAGGATGATTAAAATATGATTGTCAAGTGATACTTCTTTTCTTTTTTTTTTCTTTAAGAAAAAAAAAATTATTTTTAACCATGAGAGGCTGCCAGCTTGTTCTGTTCTGGAATTTGTGTAGGATCTTAATACCATTGCAGAAAAACGAAAAAACTTTACACACATTTCTTTGTATCTATTTGATACAAGAGGTCTACAAGGAAACCTCAAGTTACAGAGAGATTAGAAAAGAGTGACATGGCAAACACTTGTTACCTGAAGGCAACCTCAGCAGCTGACTACCTCCAAATGGTAGTCCATCACCTCTGGAAGTGATACTTCTACCTTTGGTTCTAACCTGTTGTACAAATATTTGAAGCATGTCTAAAGAAACCCATTGAATCAAACTGCCTATATGCAGTTCCAGGTTTTGCATCTCTTAGTTTTATGTCGCTGTAAATCACAAACTGATACTGACAGACAGGGTATGGAACATACCAGCTCAGTGGTGGAGACCTCAGATGGGTGCTGGACAGCATTTGTTCTGACCTTGCTCATGTGAATATTAAAGTCCACATCCTGAAGAGGAGGAGTGAGTGAATCAGAAGAGGGAGCTCTAGCTGTGCTAATGAGGCCAGAGACGGACTTGTATTGGAGTCTACCCAAAGTAGGAAGAGAAAGCTTTTTCTCTGTTTTTCATGAAGGAGAATGAGTTGTATTTTTTTTCTGCCCCTCTGGAAGCCCATGTTTTCATCCTAGTTTAATAGTTCCCAACAGACTCTCCAGTACCCTATTGTGCTGTGCTTCTTGTCTCCTCCCTCACTCTTCTTTCCCTCCCAGGCAAAGCCCAGGCATCTCCCCATCAAAGACTCCAGCTCTTCATGAGTCTCTGATGGGGAGACATGATTCATTTTGAATAAAACGTCTGCATAATTTCCGTTTCTCAACCTAATATGCAATATCATATTATTCTACACTGAAGAACTTCTACATAATAGTCTTCAGAGACATTGCAGAACTTGGGACAGTGTCTTTAAAGGTATCAGAACTGTAAATGTTCCCAAACAAGGAACAAATATTGGCTGTCCCTTACATGACAATGAAGGAAATATGGGAGAGAAAAAGAGTTTCCTATTCGGTGTGGCTTTTTGTAGGCACTTCCTTCCTTATCAGTCCTTTCCCCCTCAAGATGAATGAAGGTTCAACAGAAGTAAACAAATATGATGTTGCTTCTGAGTCTCACTGACCTGGTTTGGACACTGCCACTGAAAGGCACAACAGAGGAGACCACAACAAGGAAGGACAACTTCTGTCTGCTTGGAAACTCTTGGGGATGTTTGGTGTGTGGTCCTTGGAGAAGGGCCACTTTGCCCCATCCCACTCCTGTTAAGCGTTGTGTTTGAAGGGATATGCAGACTCTATAAAAACACTGCCAAGCTAAAAGTACACTAGTGTTTTCTGTGTTCCACAAGTCATTTGTGTAGTGTTTTACAGGTAAAATTACTTTCTGGAGGTTCAAATAAACTGCTGTATTGGGTGCTAGACAGAAACAGTTTAAGAAAAATAGAAATGGGCTTACATCCTCAAGCTGTCTTATACAAAGGCTCCTGGTTTTGACAAGAAGCAGGAGTTCTGCACACTGCTAGGTCCCTCTTTTTGCTACTGATTACTGTATCATTAGTCATAATTTTTAGCCCATTATGAGTCACACAAAAGTTAACAAAATGCTCAATTAATCACCACTGGAGGTGCTTCAGCTTTCTCTGGTGCTTTGACTTTATATGCCCTTCTATCACATGCAGACATACAGTCATCGAAAGCATATGGAGGATGTTACTGCTCTGCAGGGATGCGAACAAATTCAGTGACAAGGGGACAGGCAGCAAGGGATCTGTCCTGTGGCACAGGCTGAGTTGCACTGGTCAGGTCTAATCAGAGATAGATCTTAATTGTCAAGAAAACTCCAGTATGAAAAAGTTAGAAAGCAAGTAGCATCAGAATATCAGCTTTGTAGAATAATGTGCCTCTGTGTATAGGAGTGTGCCCCAAAGGAGCTCCTATTGAAGACAACTCACTGTTGTCCTGAGGCACCTCTAGGGCTGTGGTGGAGCTCTCTGCAGTGGAATCTTGGGTAGTTCTCCAGGGAATTCTCAGATTGGGTTTCCAACACAAAATACAACGATGTTTTCCAAAATGTGATTTAAACAATAAGTATGTCAGGCCAGCATCATATTTTTCTCACTAATCACTCCAACAGACACCATTTTTCTTGTTAAAAATACCTTACATGGTCACCTGCATGTGAATATGTGGCAGAGCTCATGGGGTTGCATATAATGAGTAAGGTAATTGGAAGATCAGTAATTTCTCTTTTGGGTTAGTTTTTAATATTTCATCATGAGTTTACTGGAAGTGTGGAGCTGAGATCTATATTACCATAATGTTTACAAGTATGACTTTTAATGGACAGAAATTGAAAGAACCTATCTTTCTGGTTAATGAAAACCCTAATTACTCATTATTCCCAGCTCCCTACTTTAGCACACTCCGTGGACCCTGCTGCTGAGCTGCATAGAGGTGTTTCTTTTACAAGGGTGGTTATAGAGACACCTGTTAGAATTGATATAGTTAATGCTGCATCAACATTTCCATTGATTTGGTTTATGACCCAGCTGTAAAAACTCCTTTTAGTCTGAGATTTGATGAATGGATGACTGAACCAAAGCGTGCAGGGAAAATAATGATTGTAACTTACTAGAGGGCAGCATCAAGTTAGATGAATTAGACACAAAGAAGTTTCAGAAGCTTGTTTTACATATTTAAAATGTGAAAAATATTTCTTTCCACAAGGGAAGTTTGGAGGTTTTTAGACACAAAAGCTTAGTGCCTCTGTGTACACTTAAAAAAATAATGAAATCGAGGGATTTCAAGTGGAGAAATGGCTCCTGTGCCAGCTGCTTAATTATTTTGCGTCTGATAATTCATTGGTATTTTAGCAGAAAATTCAGAAAAGTCTATGATTTAAGATATAATGCTCTTCTACTTTGGCCAGATTAAAGAATCATTTGATACTTACTGGGGAAGGTGGAAGAAATATCACTGATCTTTTCTCTTCTATAGGATGGGTAAGTAATATGGAAAACATAAAGTTGCGCTAGTGTTTATTAAGCGATGACACAGAAGTTCTGCGTGCTCTGTCCAGAGACAATCCACAGAAAAAAAGTGGCCCGTGTGAAACAAACCTTTGTAATATGCCTCATGAACTAAATAATTTGTCTCACCTTCCCCCTCCTCTCAGGGTCCAAAACCACAAAATGCAACCACATGTTGGGGTAATCGTGTTCCAAACTGAAAAGAGGACCATTAACAGAGGGCAGATCTGTTTTTAAGCTCAAAAGAGTCAGCCCTTATAGCAGTAACAGACATGCTTCTGCAAGTGGTCCTAGTGTGGGTCATGTGTCCCATCCCTTCTGTGGCAGAGGTGGAGGCAAGTAATTACAGGCCGAGAGCAATTTTACCTGCAGAGTAAGATCTAGATTACAGCAAAAGAAGACAATGGTGTCCCAGGGATGTGAAATTACACAGGCTTGGTCAAAATAGCTGAGGTAGCCTGTATAGCTTTGAAACCAAAGCGTGATACATGTGTGTAACTATTGGTACTGAATCTGAGCTCATTCAATGCACCTGACTTGGGGCATGCACTGTTAGTTCCATTATAGTATATTGTAACTTAATATTTACACACGGAAATATTTGAGTGAATGGCCTCAGCCTGGGTGACTTATGCTACACTCATCAAGGCAGTCAAACTCCTGGAGGGTTCCAGATTTGCTTAACTCCTGTGGGTTTGCTAAATGCGATATAAATAATGGAGCTGGCATCACTTTCATCAACAAGAAAAGACTGATTTTCATAGTGAAAAAGTATCCATTCGTGAAGACAATATTGTCTAAGGCAGAATGCGAGAGCTGGGGTCTCAGAGGATGTAGAAGTTTAAGAAAATGTGAGATCTGATCCAGAGTTCACTAAAGCCATGGGAAGATTCCCCCCCCCTCCTTCTGTGAGTGGGTATTGAATGAGACTCTTGGATCAACAGGAATAGAGGAAGAGCCAGGAACAAGTTATCATGACAGGTCAAAAAGATGGCAACAGCACTCAGAAAAATATGGAAGTGTAATAAATGTGATGTGAAAAGTAAAGCTCTTATTTTAATTGTTGGCATTCTGTCTCCTAGTCCTCTTGGTTAAGTGCCAGGGTCAAAGTATTTAATATCCATTAGGAGTTTTAGGTCTGATTTTTTGATCATTACTCACTTTCAGTAGCACATGTTCGTTTGATGTTCTTTGTATGGTAACTGTGGCCAAGTTCTTGCTGGCATATTCCTTATTGGACACCAGTGGAGAATTTACTCGAGGAGTCAGTCTCTGGAAGTAAATAGATTTAGGTTAGCAGTTCTTCATTAATTTCAAGTTATAAGAATGATTATGTTGCGCGTATTAATTCTAATCAAGTTTCAGGTGAAATAGGTGATTATACACACACACACAAACACCCTGCCACACAAAAGAACCATCTATAGATCAAAGAAAATTTCTTGCAAAGAAGACTATTTCATTGCTTTTATCGAGCTCAAATTAATCAGAGATTGAGCTATGTAGTGAAGAAGGAATTGTTTTTTACAAGACATTATGATCTCCACATGAATTACAGCAAACTGCAGCACAATTTTTTGGCCATGGTATTCACAGCCCAGATTTAAGATGGTATTTAGACAGCTGATTTGCCATCAGTGGGAATTAGGTATCTAGGTCTTTGTACCCAATTGGGAGAATTCTGTCCAAATTATTTACATTTGCAGGATTCAATTTTGTACCACGCTGTTATTCATCGTAGGCATGTTGTCACACTTCAGGCAAAGGGTGCTGTCTACAGTCTTCTGAAGAGAAGCTGATGAACAAGGAAACTTCACCCTTCCATCTGCTAAGGGCCAACCTAAATGAGACACAGGAAGAAGTGGAAAGATAAGTGTGGTTTGGCAGAGAATAAATACCTGATTCCTTCTTTTCTTTCTGGGGACTTAACTGCTGCAGATGCAGGCCATAAAATCACTTTTGATAAGTTCATAACCTACTCTGTAAAAGCCTGATTAAAGCAGAGTGAAGAGCAGGGTGTTTTCATGCATCTGTAAAATCAAAGGAGACATTCAGAATTCCTTGTTTTAGCCTGTCAGTCACTTTCTGTCTTGCTTGGATACAAAAAAAAAAAAGCAGAGTCATACTGAATTTTAAATGCCATTCAGAAGAAAAAAAAAATCCTTGGCATAACATGAATTTTTTGGTCAAGTGTACCTTTATGTTGGTTAAAATATACAGTTTCGAGACCATTAATTTCAACTTACTAATTAACATGGTACTTAATATCCATAATGATTTTTACTTTATATTTGCCTTCTGGAACTGGTTTATAAAACCTCTTAGATTTGCATTTGAAGCTAATATTAGCAGGAAGCCCATATTCAAAATTTATTGAGTGTCTGCAATCTGTTTTTACCTTTTTATACAAGGAAAATTTTCTTTCTACTTCTGCATTTGAGATAAGAATAAGTATAAAAGCATTAAAAAATGAAGTAACATCTAAAAATATAACATTAAGCCAGTTCCTAGCACAGGACTTGTAAGATATAACATATTTTACTGAATCTTTTAATATTATGTATTTTCATCAAATTTCAGGTTTCAATAATCCTTACAATTTCCTGAAAAGGAAGAAAAGGTGGCTGAACTGGGTTAGCATAATTTTGTTTGATGAAATCAAAGTCCAAAGTCAGATATTTGAGAACTAATGTGTATCACTAAATGAACTCCTTTCCCATTTCCTCCAGTTTGCCACGATTTATTCTCAGATAAGTGCTGTGTTTATGACTGGAGAAACTGTTATCAATACTTTTATATAATTTAACATTCTGTGAATAAATGAATGAGTTAATAAACATCAGCATAAGGAAAATCAGACTGCTTTAAACTCAATCATATAAATCTTATAGCACATTGTGTGAGAAATACAAGCAGTATACAGGCATTTTTTTCCATCACTCCACTGACCACTAGCCTTCCAGAATTAAAAACTGCAACTAGGCAGCTTTGCCTAGTATGCAGAGTGACTTCTAAGAGCTGGAAAACATTTCCTTCCAGCTGCAGGGTACGTAGATAATCACCCTTTGAGATCAAATTATGACAAGGTCAAATCATGACCAGGGTAATTTTCAGTATTATGCAGCATAAGAATTACATTAGTAGCTGGACACAAACATTAAATCTTATTTTTCATTCTATTTTGAATGGAAGAGTTAACATTGTTATGCACTCAGAATATTAGTATTACTTGCTGTAAATGCTCATTCATTGTCCAAATGGCAGCTATTTGATTATAGTAAACTTTATATATTTTTTACTGTTTCTAAGGCAGTTTATATATGTCTTGAAGATAATCAGTTACACGACAGATTATTCCCCTTTTAGTTGTTTAGTAATGATAGCCAGGAAAGAATATTTATGTGGCTAGAAATCCTCATGACCAGATAGAAAAACTCACAACTTGTTTTCTTAACTGAAGAAGGAGTTAGATTAGACAACTTCAGGCAAGAGGCGATCTAGGAAAAGAAAAAAATCTTTGCTATTGGAATGAAGTAATCTATATGATTTTTTCCAGCTAATACTATAGCACGCATTTTTGTATGTGCTAGAATGTCATAAGATCAGTATTATCCTAATCATTCCAAAAACTTACAAATTGCCTTTGGTCTGGGACAGAGGCAAGTTGAAAGGGAAAAGAAGTTTTGATATTTCATTGTCATCACATTCACGGTTAGTGTCATGCTTCATGCACAAATATGATCGACTAAAAGTACATAAGTAGTAACTTAGATAATGCAAAAAATTGGGTTTTGTAGAATTTTTTGTTGTTTTGGGGTTCTTTTTATTTGTTTTTTAGTTGATTTAGGATTTTTTCGTGATTTGGTTTGGTTTTATTTTTTTATATAAAAACCAAGGTCTACTGGTAATTTCTGAGTTTTAAAAAAATATTTGATTGATAGGAAAGCTACTTTTCTGTGGTAAGTACACTATGTCCATGATACAGGTTCCCTTTAAAGCTCAGAAAGGCCTCTCTCAGCTTCCAGTTTAGTCACTTTTTCAAAAGAATTTCCCGGAATTTGGTTGCCAGACTCTAAGTCTCCAGTGATCCCTTTCTCACTGCTCTGTTTTCAAGTAGTATATCCTTTTTATGAAATTTGGCTTGGTAATGATGCTGACCTTGAATAAAGTGAGGTGGGGGATTTTAGTGGTTTGTGCCAGGACTTTGGCTATTATTCCTGTGTTGTAATCACCTTATCTGTGATTAACCAATCAAACTAACAAAATAAATAAATACTCCAGTATAATGCACAACATATTATTTTTCTTTGCTAATTTCTTGAAGGATTTTTGGCTGTAGTTAGTCGGTGTGGTGTGGGTGTTTTTCCTGATATCATTCCTGATGTTTATTAAACGTAATTTTTTATCTAGCTGAAACATGTATAAGAATTAGTAACCTAAAGAGAAACCTACCAATCTCCAAATAAGAACAATTCTATGCATACTTACTAGGTCAGAGTCACGGAGACATTACACTTGTATTTAGCACTTAAACTGCTCTTTCTAAAAAGCATATTGCAGGCTTAATCCTATTTCAGACTCTGCAGAGTTGAGTTTATCTTTAGTACTTCAGTTGCATTCTGTACAGACTGTAACTTAAACAGCATATATATTACGTCTCACCAAAACCCATGTCACAAAATGCTCTGAGAGAGTAAATAGCAGTCTTGAGTCAAGTTAATTTTGATTCATTTACAAATTACGAGAGGGACAGTCAAGATGGTTTGTTGACCAAGCAAGCAGAATTAGAACTTGTTCACTCCAAATACCCATTTTTTTATTTTTTTTTTTATGTCACATGGCTTCATAAAGGACCAGAGTCTTATAATCGTACTTATGCTGAACAGTGCTTTATTCTACTTACAGTGTATGAAGGTCTTTCAATGACAGACACTTGTCAAAAAAACACATGTTGTTAGCCGTGTCGCAATTATACATTAATTTGCTTCATACTAGATGGGTCAGCATGGCTATAGATTTGTGTCTGTGAAAGCTATTGATATCATACGAAAAGTGCTGCACCGAAAATAATTTATTAATTACTTAGAGTAAGTGAAGCATACTCTGTTAGATTTTTGTGAGTTAAGTTCTTCAGAATGTTATTTTACTAAGCAGCCTTGTGGTGGTTCATTTTTTTTCCTGACATGCAGAAGGCTAAACAATCCTAATTTGTGTAGATTCTGGATTGTTTTTTATTTCTTTTTTTCTACAAAAAGGCCGTGGATAGGACAGCATTACACTCCATAACACACTGCCTTGCAGCTTTTGAAATTTTCAGGTTCTGTGCAGGTGAGAGGAACTCACAACCCCAGTTATACCGTGTGGGCTTCAACTTGTGATGCATAGGGATAGTAGCAGTTTCAGAAATCAAATCTCTGGGCAAGAAACCACCCAATCTAGAATTGTTGAGGAGAGGGAGAGTGGGAACAGACTATTACTTAAGTCATACTTTCAGAAATGCCTATAACCTGATTCAGGACAATGAAGTATCTTTAATAGATAAGCAATCCCTTTCCAATGAAGTACTAACTGTTTTCCTAAAGGGTGAAGGACAAAATTAGATTTCATCTTGTAAACTGATTGTTGAGTGCATCATTTCTGAGGTTAGAGACCCTCATTTAACACACACACACACACACACATCCCCACGCCCACACACACTCCCCAACATATTTGTGCCTACGATCTTTCCTTGCCTAGGGGAATCATTGAATTGCATTGTATTATTAAGTGCTAATGGCTTTAGTGGAGGCAAAAGGAAGCAAAAAAGACCCAAACAACAAGCAGCAACTAAATAACAACTAAAAAAAACTCAAAAAAACAAATAATCTATAATATAATTGTTTCTGACAAAGTCTCTGTTATGCCTATAGCAAAATTCCCATACTTCTCATTTAAATAAAGAATTAAAAATTAAGTAGATGAGTCTTTTGAACATGTTGCACATGAATATGGAAAAATGCTCTGTAGCTACACTACTAAGAAAAAACGCAGTTAGCTCCATGCAGTTTTGGGGCATGAAAACCAGAACAAAACTAAATTCTTCTACTGCATTATTTCCTATTGTGTGAGTTGTGAGAGACAATAGAATTTCTCTTTGGTGAAATATTTCGGACAAAATACATAACATGAACAATGTTTTAGGAAATCATTTGTAGCATCTTCAGTTTTGCAACACCTATTTTACATGGCCAAAATTATTGCATCCCAGGCTCCCAAAGGTTTTACTCCTGCCTGGCAAGAACATAAACAGTGATTTAAGAATTTCAAAATATTTCTGAGGAAGTCTTGTTTGTTCATGCTGGTAAATTTGTAATGAAATGTTTTTGTTTCTGAGAAGTGTATTAGGTTGTGTGCGTTTATAAAAACCTTGTAACTGTTTGTACCCTTATGGATTCTTGCATTGTTATGAGAAATTCATATCTTGTTTAAAAAACTTTGATTGAATCCATGCTAGTAAATAAAATGACCAGAGACCATTGTCACCTCTGGTGCATACAATGAATTTATATAGTTAAATTCTTCATTCCTTTGCTTTCAAACCATCATACTGAGATAAATACCCAACCCATATTAACTCCTGAGCCAGCTAAGAGAGTAGGTCCATGCCAACCATTCTGGGTGAAAAATGTGTTAAGGTATAATCCTGCGACACTTAGGTTCATGCCCTGGCCATGGCCTGTGTACTACTTTAGACATGGCTTGATAACTGAGTTCTTTATGGATAAACGATTCCCTGAAAACTGTGCTCTGATGAGTAGGAAAAACAATGTCTAAATAGATGAACAAATATAGGTTCAAACTTTAGGATGAAGATGGGATGGCATAGATGATCCAGCCATGTTCTTGTCCATCATTGTTTCCCTCTAAATAAATGAATTGTTCTCTGTGGGAGGGAGAGGAGTACATGGTCTTTCATTCATGTCTATAAGCCCTGAAGCTGCTCCTGTCATTGTCAATACTGCAGAAGTCTTTGACCTTACTAATCATAGACTTACAGAACATTAAGGTTGGAAAGGACCTCAAGTGATCATCTAGTCCAACCCCCCTGCCAGAGCAGGATCTCCTAGGGCAGGCCACACAGGAATGCTTCTAGGCGGGTTCTAAAAGTCTCCAGAGAAGGACACTCCACAACCTCCCTGGGCAGCCTGTTCCAGTGCTCTGTCACCCTCACATTAAAGAAGTTTCTCCTTATCTTGAGGTGGAACTTCCTATGTTCTAACTTAAACCCATTATTTCTTGTTCTATTACTGGGCACCACAGAAAAGAGACTGGCCCCTTCCACTTGACACCCACCCGTTAGATATTTATAGACATTAACAAGATCCCCTCCCATCCTTCTCTTCTCCAGACTAAACAGCCCCAATTCTATCAGCCTTTCCTCACAGGAGAGATGTTCAAATCCCTTAATCATCCTCGTGGCTCTCTGTTGAACCTCCCTTGACCTGCTGGACACACTTTTCTTAATGCACCCCAGGATACCATGGGCCCTCTTGGCTACAAGGGCATGTTGCTGTCCCATGGAGAACTTCCTACCCACTAAGACTCCAAGGTCTTTTTCCATGGAGCTGCTCTCCAGCAGGACAACACCTAATTTGTACTGGTGTCTGGTGTTATTCCTCCCCAATGATTGATTATGTAACCAGTTTTCACTGAAAAAAAAAAAAAAGAGGTCAGCAAGAAATTGCTCCTTGTTTTAGTTCCTGGTAAATGCAACAACCTGGAAGCTCCCATCTGACCTACCAAGAGTAGATGGTGACCCAATTTCCTCTTCCACACAGTGGAAGAGGAAAAGGGCAACAAAGACCTAGACACTATGAACATCGGGGTTAAGGTAATTCTGGAATTTTCCCTGTTTCATTCCAGAGCAGGATACTTATGGACAGAATATACCAGAAAATCTGCACGATATTCCTCCCTGTTGCAAAAATAATGTAGCAGTTTACTACTTATACTTTAGGGGCTGTAATAGTGAAGGAATGGCTCTACGTGTTCTTAGTGGGAGGAAAAAAAAGTGGGCAGGAGATTTTTTTTTAATGTAAAACAAAACAAAACAAAAAACACCTGCACAAAAACTGTGCATGTAGTGTAGGATACATGCAATTTATCATCGTTGTGAGTAGGATGGAGTGAGCCAAGCTTTCCAAACACTGTTCTTTCTGTGGAATGCAGCCATTCTTCATGATAGTCTTCAGGGCATAAGTATTTCTAAACCCAAAGTGTTTCACAGCATATTTTAAATAATCAGTCATCATATTAAATGTTCTCAGTGACTCCAGTGTTTCTGCATTTGAGCTACTTATTACAGAAAAATTGCACACAACAGTAGAGAAAATACCCTCAATACTAACTAATCAAAACCGTAAGTATTTTCTTTCTGTTATTTTATTCCAGTGTGGATTTTTGAAAACATATAAATGAGCTGGACATAAGAAGTCTTAAAACAGGCTTAAAACCAGCATTGTCCTTGGAGCTCTACAACTAGCTGAAGAGCAGTTTTGGGTACCAACATAAGTTCTCCTGATAGGGAAGACTGTAAATGATAATGTTTAGATATGAAGCATCTATGTAATATCACAAGTATTAAGTAGTGTATGCTGGTCATTGTCACTCCATGTGTAGTCAGTGTGAAGGGAAATGCACGCAGAAACACACACGTACACAGGACAATTAATTCCCCATGTTTTAGACATGTATTTTAGGATGAAATGAGGACACGAGGAGGTTTATGTTGATATGTTTTCTTTTCTTAAATATTTCAGCTTGAGATAGATGTAGTACTTGTGCTTATAGAGGAATCTGGAATCAGTCAAATAGATTTTCCTCTGTTCAGCTGGCCCAATGGATCAAACTCTGAAGCTGATTCTTAGGATTTAATCAAATTATCACCATGTTCAGTGGAATTTTAGGTTCAGTTTGAGCAATACAAATGAAACAAACTGTCACATTAAATGATGAATGAGGTGCTAAAATGAATTTTGTGGAACCATGAGGAACATATTCTATGTACTTCAATTTATGTAAAACTCACATGATTTCATGTTTAATAAAAATATTAAGACATTCTGCGTGAACCTTAAGCACAGTTTTAAGTGAACCTTGGCTGATTCGTGCTTTGCATTCTCACATGATTTTGACAAGGAAACAGATAAAATTTGGCAGGTTTGAATGTGTTTCGTTTTGGCATTTTGAGTTTATTTGAACCTGAAACACAAGCAAAACTTGTAGCTGTGAACCCACCCAGAAAGAAATTGAAGAAAAGTGACCCAGCCCTCTACAAAATTAAATCATGGATTTTCACATAATTCCGGCATACAGATGTTAAAATTAGGTGAAATGAATCCTATGCTCCAGAAACGCCACCATAGTAGCAAGAAGCACCACAAGAGAGAGCAATAGCTTCCAGCTCTAGTCTACATGGACACTGGGATACACATTTCTATATTCTTCTTTCAGTTGCTTCTTCCACACGATTGATTGAAATGGCAGAGTTTTAACACACTGAGAATCCATCTGTACCCCCTACACCAATCTCCTCATCTGCCAACCTTGTACCACCAACTGCATTCACCTAAACCCATCTTCTAATTTGCATAAGGTAGAGTCCCATAACATGGTTCACCTCAGCAAGTTTTTACTACCTAGAGGCTTTTTTCCTCTTGAACCCGGTCTTGAATCCTTAGGCAAGAGTATAGACCTTGAAAACAGATGCGTTGGAAAGCCAAGACATTTCTGCACTCGAGTACTTAGCTGAAGGATCTGTCTGCAGCTCTACTAAATGCCTCCACCTAGACAGACCTGGCAGCTACTGCTGTTATGTATCACTTTAACAGTCTGGAAACTTCTGCACCACACTAAGCAAACCTGTGTATTAGTACTGGCTTCACCATCCTGCCAGTAAACTTATGTCATCCTAGAGAGGTATGACATTTGGAATAAAATTTTTAGTTTTACAATATCAGACATAAGAAACAGTACAAATACAGGTGAAGACAATCAAAGAAAGAATAATTCCATGCTCAAGAGAAATAGTATTATGAGGATAAAATGATTTACGCACACACAGATTCACAGATTTTGTGTCTAATTTCAAGCCAGTTATAGTTTATTAGTCTATTTTCCTTTATTCCAATGGATCACATCCCTTGTCATTTTAGCTGCAATTGTCAGTGATGGTGAACTGAACTGTCATTGGTGATATCATTTTTGGTCATCCATCTATGAACTGTAACCCACACTAAACTGACTAACTTTTTCCCTTTACACCTTTGGATAGCCTTTGGCTATTCATTATTTATTATTGTCAGATTTCTATTAAAAAAAAAAACAAAACAAACAAAAAGAAAGAAAGAAAGAAAAAATAAATAAAAGCTAAAAGCCTGTTCTAAAAGATCCGGTATGTCATTTACCTTTGTATTTGTTTCTGGCTGTCCTTCTCATTGAATGAGGCTTGGAAGCTTGAGATGTTATAGACTTCAGGACCAAAATAGTAACAAATTATACCTCAGATGAAAAAAATGCATGGTGAACAAACAACATGCAATGTGATAGAGATTCTTCTCCAGGAGATTTCTTCTCAAGCAGCCAGATTTATAAGGCAATTGCAGAGCAAAACATATCCTTTGCTAATGGTTAGTAGTAGTTTCAAGGAATTAACTGTGTTTTCTGGCATGTATTACTTATATGTCAGACTTAAGGAATGTTCCATCCAAATTTAACTCTTCAGAATCTCGAAGCATATAACAACCTTAAACATGATAACACTGTATGCATCACAAAGAAGCAGACCATAAGCAGTCTTAAAACACCAGTTATATCAACTTAAATGACTCTTAAACTGAACTGAGGAATTCAAAGGTCAAGAGACATCTTAAGATTTGCCCAGTAAAACAGTGGCAGGGAAGAGAATGAATGACAAGTCGTGTGCTACATTTTCTCACTGTAATGAACAGTATTACTTATGAAATAACATGAAAGGGAAAGGTTTTGCACCTCTGGGAAAGACAGCCCTGACCTATAGCAGGAAGAGCTCCTACAGCACAAAGAGATTCTTCTGACCCCGTTAGGTTAATGAACTGTTACTCACATAAAGAACCACACTAGGGTAAATGAGACAATTCAGATGGTCAGCTTCCCAGTAGTGTTTGCTACTTAAAAATGATGGGACACTGGTGTGAAAGAGAACATTTAACTGATGGGGAGAAAATCAAAGAAAAACATACCACCTCCTTTACCCTTTCTCTCCCCCTTTTCCTTCCTTCCTTCCTTCATCTCTTTCCATCCTTTATGACTGAGGGAGGATAACTTAGCTAAGACATTTCCTTGAAGGCATGAAGAGAAGAAAGGACATAAAGAGTTCTAATGCAGGAGACTATGTGCAATGGACAATTTTAGTGTGAGATGACTTACAAAATATTAGGATAACTTCAAAATATTGTCACAGAAAGAAACTATGAATTTAGAGTTAAAGCAGTGTCTTAGGACCAAAACAGTCAAGTACTCAAAAAAGATCCCAGATGGGGAAGAGCAGCCCGTTTCACACGTTTACACTGAAAGCCAGTACGCACCAGGCTAAGGAAGAGAGAAGGTGCAAACTGTACCTCAAACTACATTGAAAAAGAAAATGTAAGTTCAGAAAGCTTTCCAAGGTGAGGCCAGGCTTTGAAGAAAGAAGGGGAAATAAGGGAAGAGACACAGAGAGAGAGAGAGAGAGAGAGGCATTACATTGCCAGACCTTTGCACTGATTGTAGCCAAGATACTGGAACAACTAAAAAGGAATTTTGGAGTTAGATATATTTTAAGTTTCTGTTTTCATATTTCATTTTTTGTTTCCAATTTTGCAGTCAGGAATTTGTCTCCCTGTTTGCTAGGACACATTTGTTTCCTTCTTTAGGCTTGTCTTGGGTTAAGAATGGACTGCTTTGGCAAGAGTCAAGCTATGGAGAAATAACCTGTGATGCTGGATTAACTCATACTGGATATTGTTCTTTGACAGTGATGAAGGAGAGCAAGAGAATTAGGATGTAGAACGTCTTGTGAAGTTCTTGCTATCCTCTGCATTGTCTCAAAAAGGCAAGCTTCTCAGAAACATAATGTAGCCATTAAGGAACAGTATAAATTAGAGATAGGAGTGCAAATGAGGCAGACTAGGAATCAGACATTAAACAATTTTTTTTTGTAATTATTTTTTTTAACTCTCCCAAACTCCTCCAAATGTTAAAACAAGTAAACAGCATATGACAACTGTGTTTTATCCTGGTATTAGTGTTAACTTTACCTTGCCCTTCTGCCTTATCTCCTTATTACGACTAGTGTTTGGGGTTCCAAATGTGTTAGCTTTAGCTTTCTGTTAAAAGTAAACATGTGCATCAGGTCATTTTTGTTGCAGAGTGAATAAGATAAATTTCAAATGTAGTCCTGCTCAAATATAGCTCATAATTTTTTTTTATATTTTAACAAAAAAGAATTTGTTCCCCTTTGTGTTGGCATCAGTGGCAGTTTTTAAGTGTAATATAATTAGCACCAGTAGCTGAAGTTCCCCGCAAGGGAATGATTCAAGACAGATGATAATAAAAAGTGAGAGGAAAAAAAAAAAACAAACAACAAAAGGATGTAGTTAGAACAGCAAAAATCTCACTTGTTAAGGTTATGTCTTCACTGTGGAGTTACTCAGCTCGTGCCCCCAGTTTGGGAACAACAAAGACCTCTGAACCAACTAGAGTGATGCCTTGATCTAAGTAAGATTAATGTCAGAGCTGTAAGTTACAGTCCGTGCTTTAATTATGCTTCTTCTTAGTCTAATAAATAGGTCACTTTGCAGAGAAGCTTCAGACATTCCTCTTGTGCCTTACCACAGTATCCTCTTTGCTTCACTCCGTTCATGGGAAAACACTTGGTGTCAGCAGAATCATAGGATGTCTCCACCAAATCTTGTCCTACACCTGTGATTCAGACCTAGTTATTGTTATTCTATACATCATGATACAGTAGCATCACAGAGTCACACTGATAGCTAAAGTTACTGGCAACAAAATATGAAACAGGTAATTACATTAGCAAGGAGAGATTAATCTTCCCTCACCTCAGATATCTATGGTGTGTGGTGTGATTCATAAGATCTGTTTTAGATGTCTATGTGACAGTGAGATGAAGATGACTTTAAAAACCCCTGTTCATTGTCTATAAAGAGAGGCTAGATGAGATGTAGGTATTTGCATTGGTTAAGATGAATCCCATTCCAAGTGACTAATCTCAGCTGGGAAAGAGCTATCACTCTTTTTTCATTGCCTTGAGCTCAGATCATTTCCTGTAAGAGTAAATGCTGGAGTGCAGTGTTAAATCAAACAGATTAGCTGAGGTCATGAGAGATGCAAAACAGGGTGGAGCATAAGCACTTAACAGAGTCAGACCATGCTTATTTACTCTTCCCCAGTTGAACCCAGTCACTGCTGGGGTGGGTGCCCCTTCCTTTCTCTTCTCTGTGATTTACAACAGCCTGTTTATTAATGAGCATCTGTCTCAGCTGAAATGTTGTGGTTCTCCTAAAATAAATGTTTGCCATCAAGGTGGAAGGTTAGGCCAGAGACAGTGGAGTAAAAGATGAGCGCTTCTCACCTTGTACAGGCAAGTGCCAGACAGTAGAAAAGGTCGTCGCTTGCAGCTGAGACTGGTGCAAACATACCTTTTTTGCTCTTTCCTACTACTGTTTAATCTAAATCATCTGAATTCACACTGGTTGGGCAACAAGAAAAATACTTGTACAGACAAGGATCTGTCTGACTTTGGGTCAGATGAGGCAGATTAGGCAGATTAGCTGAGATTGTATCTAGAAATTAACAAGTGAGAGCCCTACCTGTTAAACACTGAGGTTCTGGAGATCCCATGAGCATCCATGTAAGGGAGCTAAAGAGTATCCAGATAGGATTGTTTTCTCACTGGAGGGATTTTGGAAAATCGTATGATTCAAACATTTTGAAAGGACATAACCAAGATCAGAGGCTGATAAACAGATGGGTGATTGATAAATTGGAGAGAGAAATCTTGCAGTGTCATGATACATGTGAACACTGAGCTAGAAAGACATGAATATGTAGATGTGGGATTACTTTTTCAAATGTGATTTTGCATTGTGTTTGTTCTGCCTAAAGGCTTCAACAGTACAGGTTGGATCTGTCTTGAAGAGTTCATCTCATAAACCGTAGACTTTGATTAGCTCTGGAATCTATCAGTCAGCCAGACAGATGCTCATCAGTTCCTCATTGTGTCTTTTCCTTCTCAAGAAAAAAAAAAAAAAACACAAACATAATACAGACATCATAGAATCATAGAATTGTCACAATTGGAAAAGACCTCTAAGATCACTGCTTCCAATCTTCAACCCAAAAAACCCACCCCTCACAAAACACAGAAAACACCTCATCGTCCCACCAGAGCATGTCCTAAAGTGCCTCATCTACACATTTTTTTTTAATTTTGGATCTCAGGAGTGACAGGGGGATGCCAGGAACTGTCTGGACTGGAGGCCAAAGTGAGCTTGACCAGGGACCACCACCTTTCTGGGCAGCCTGTTCCAGCACCTGACTACTTTTTCAGTAAAGAAATTCTTCCTAGCATCTAATCCAAAGCTTCTCTGCTGCAGCTTCAGGACATTTTCTCTAGTCCTGTTGTTATTTACTTGAGAGAAGAGGCTGCACTCACCTCACTACAACCTCCTTTTAGGTAGTTGTAGAGTACAATAAGGTCTCCCCTCNTTTTAGGTAGTTGTAGAGCACAATAAGGTCTCCCCTCAGCCTCCTCTTGTCCAAACTAAACAAACCCAATTCCCTCAGCTGCTCCTCATAGGACTTATTCTCCAAACTCTTCACCAGTTTGGTTGCTCTACTCTGAACTTGCTCTAGCAACTTAATATCTTTCTTGTGGTGAGGCGTCCAGAACTGAACACAGTACTTGAGGTGCAGCTTCACCAGTGCTGAGTACAGGGGCACGATCACTTCCTGAGTCCTGCTGGACACACTATTTCTGATACAGACCAGGATTCTGTTGGCTACCTGGACACACTACTGGCTCATATTCAGCCAGGTTTCAACCCTTTCCACTGGGCAGCTTTCCAGACACTCTTCCCCAGGCCTGTAGCATTGCCTGGGGTTGTTGTGATCGAAATGCAGGACCCGGCACTTGGCCTTGTTAAACCTCACGCCATTGGCCTCAGCTCAACTATTCAACCTGTCCAGATCCCTCCGTGGAGCCTTCCTACCCTCAATCAGTCAAGACAGATTTTCTTAACAGAGTATTGTGGCAACCAGCGGTTGCCATAGCTAACCATGATTACCCAGCTGAACACCAGTCCACTGGGACAGATGAGTAGCCTGTTCCTGAGCAACAGGAGGAATTGAAACGTTGTCCTCCTTCAGGTTTCATCTGGCTGCAGTTCAGGCGACTTCACAGAGTTTAGTTTGCATTGCTTTATTTATATTCTCTATCACATGCACAGAGGCATAAACTGATCCATTAAAGATACCTGTTCACTGGATGTAACCATCTTGTTTGTGAAGCTTGTCAAGGCATAAACTGTAGCAAAATAACTTCAAAATCCAAGCCACACTCACCATGCAATACCTTATCTCACGTTTCAGCAGACAAAAGCAAGACTATACCACTTCCCATTTTATGTGTGAGTAGACCCCAGGCCATAAAAATCAAATAAGACTCAACTAGGAAAAAATCTGGGCTAATGAAAAACTTATGTTAGAAATGAAGAAACTCTGTAGGGCCAAGTACACATTGATTTCATAATCCAAACCCTGTAAGCTGCTTTTCCGCTAGCTGGCAAAACATTTCTCCAAGCTTTGCCTTGACTAGAAAGTACTGTTTTTAACATGGTCATGAGCTTAGCATCAGTTTTTAAATCCTTATCACAAACAGAATTAGAGCTGAAGTAATCAGAACAATATAAACAAGATTTACTTGCATCTTCCCTGATCGGTTAGTAATGATCTACCTAGTGTCAGCTAAGTCAGATCTTCTCGTGTGTTCAAAACTTTTGTTATGACATTGCCTGGAAAAGACATTGTCTGGAAGCCTTCTGAGACAAGTTGAGACATTGTATCTCCCTATGGATCCCCTCAAGGCTGATGAGAATGATTTAGTAATGAATTCTGTTTGTAGGTTTGCATGCCTTTTCTATGAGTATGATGCGTTTCCAAAGTACGATTAGAAGATCTATATGGCAACTGTTTTCTTGTTTTTGAAGAGTTTGCTTAAGACCTTGTAATTGACATGAAAACCTCTGAGTTCACGTGCCTGAACAATATTAGACCATCTCCACTATGGCCTTGGTACTTGTGAATGCTCATGAAAGTTAATAGTTCACATTTAATTACATTTTGACATTTAATTACATTGATATTTGCAACAAAACAGTGTAATAGACAATGTCTGCCAATTCTCTTCACTGTGGCCTGTTGATGGTCTAGACAATTATATTTCCAGTGATAAATAAGAATATATTACTTATTAAAAGTAAGTCTGGCCTATGGTTCATTGGTTTTAAAGCTGGAGACATGTTCATGGCTAAATCTGATCTTCTCCATCATCAATGAGCTGCAGATTCTCACCAATCTCTTCATTTAAGCCCATAACTTCAGGTTGACCTAGAACTATTTTGGGATTTTGTTTTATTTTGGGGTTTTGATGTGGGTTTTGTTTGTATTTTTTTATTTGTTTATTTGTTTTTAATCTGATAAGAAAAAAGCACAGAATTTCCTCTATTTAGCTGGGTAAACTGAAACCTGGAATTGTCAAGCGGCTTTGTCAAAAAGTCAATGGGCAAGTCAGTGGCAGAAACAGACTTGCAATTACATATCTTGTGTTCTCATTACTTCAATGGACGTTCAAACTCGGTGCTTTAGAAGGTAGGTGAATAGCACACCAAGATTTTGTGATCAATTCAGAGGCCAGGAAAATGTACAAGATCTGAGACACAACTGAGCTCATTCAACACACTAAGGAAACCAGTAAACCTGTTCACTGCAGCAGTATGAACTATGATGGGGCAGAAGATAAAACAAACTTTCATTTACTGAATTAAAATAAATTATTTAGATATAGCTTTGCCTAATGTTCTTCTGGAAATCATGTGTTGTCTAGTGATGGGTTTCTTTTTAGTATGGGCTCCTTTCCCACTCACATTTATGGCACTAAAGAAAAATGAGGAGCATGTAATTTTCTTTGAAGCTCTCAATCATTAATAAGGATTTCAGTGTAGTCTACCTGACATTTTTACCATCAAAGCAGATACTCTTCACCTTCTGCAAACCAGAGGCCTCTCCAGAATTTTTGTAACCACATGCCGAAGTGCTGAACTGGGCTTTTGAAGCTGAGAGAAGGAGCTGGTAAGACTGTTCTGTTAACTAGGCCTGTTTTCTTAGTAACCTGACCACTGAGGCAGAGCATGTTACCTTCTGCTACCAGAGGTGTCAACACTCTGAGGATCATTCTCTAGGTCCTAATCAATACTATTCACCATTGCAGACTGTCAGTCCATGAAACCAACTTAGAAACAGCTAAGATTAGTCACTTGAGTATGGCTATGTGATGGTAAAACTGGATGACTTTTCCAAAATACTTTAAAACCTGGACTACATCTCTGTGTGTTCCTACTCCTTCTACCTTTACTTTGCCTGGATGTTGACAGCAGTTCGCACACTATGGGTCATGTCCATTCTAGAGATTACAGGAGAGTTCAGACAGAATCATAAATTTCTAGAAAGAGCTTAAGGAGGTTTTTTAATGACAACAAAACCACCAAAACCAACCAAAACTAACCATAAAAGACAAACAAACATGAATAACAAATTATGCTGATTTAACATTTGGTAAAAAGCAGCAATCCTTCATTCAAACCCTGCAGCCTTTGCTCTTGAAATGCTGTACTCTATTAAGACATTTACGGAACTTTCAGGAAAACAGAGGGGTGAAAAGGTTCACAATTTTCAAAAGTAAAAATTTTTGTTTCAGCTAATTACCTCTCTAAATGGGGGCGGGAGGTTAGACTATCAGAGAACTCACAGCAGATACAGAGCATATTTGCAGAAAGGGAAAACCCTGCTCTAAGAGCTATGCTCATCTGGTCAGTGAACAGCCTATGATCCCACGTGATCACATGAGATTTCAAACTAAAATTTGTGCCTCTTCAGCATCATAGTTTTGGTTGTAAAATTAGCCCGTAACTTAGCTGTTGATAAAAATGACCAGTGTGAGCTGACTGTAATGATTAT
Source organism: Baryphthengus martii (assembly GCA_013396935.1). Taxonomy (NCBI): domain Eukaryota; kingdom Metazoa; phylum Chordata; class Aves; order Coraciiformes; family Momotidae; genus Baryphthengus; species Baryphthengus martii. Next base: position 116,437 of record VWZK01007194.1, read on the forward strand.
AATAAAACTTTAGAGATCTAAATCAGAGGTACTGTATAAAAATAAAGGAAAAGGTGGAGTGACATGGATGCCAAACAGAAACAAAACCTGAAAAGTTGCTAGTGCTCCTACTGTTTCTTTTGTTGTGCAGAAAGGAGAGCTGCAAGTCCAGTGCGGTGGAATGAGTACAATGGTGGGGCAGAGGGGCAAGAGGAACCTGATAAGAAAGAGGTCTAGGACACCAGAATCTCTTTGGTTCTGCATGGAAAGACAGAACATTGCTTAATAACCTTTTCTATATGGATGCTTTTGTAAGGTCATTTTGTTTGTAGATTTAGATTTAATGAAAGGTGAAAGTTTGAGGTTACCTGAACAGTTAGTGAACCTTCTGTCAATTTAAGGTTTTGCCCCAAAGACCACACCTTGTGATGGCTGAATTTCACTGCCACCCCTTCCAGAGTGTTTTCCCTCTGCTACCTTGTTATTGTAGTGACGGTGGCATTGTAAATTATAGCCCCAGCTGGATGAAGAACTCTTCTGAACTGATCCTAGTGCTGTTCCCTATAGTATTGCTAATGATTACACAGCTGCCTACTAGGCATTCTAGAGCCTAGGCTCATAGGTCTGCCTCCAGCACAAGTTGCAATAAAGTTTATTTTCATTCAAAACAAAATATATTGGGATTATTGTCAAAGCAGCCCCAGAGGCTTGCACAGGGGGTCTAGTAAGCATTGGTAAGAAAATTAGAAGCCTTGAGGTTATTAATGTTGCTAGAACAGCAAGCTTAGTGGCCAGCAGAGGTATAATTTACCTACACTAGCATCACACGCTGGAGCAAGGCAATCAAGTAAGAGGTCAAGGGACTTTAACATAACATAAGATAGATATATAGCCCTGAGCTTTTTAGGCCAGATTCTCAGCTGCTGTAAATCAATGCAGTTTCATGGGAATCAGTGGGCCTATACAGTTTTCAATGTGCTAAGAATCTGGCCTATACCCTTTATGGAAGTTATCCTGAGATCTGAAATGAATGCAGCAGCAAAACTCAATTTTCATTTTTGCTTTGTTTTAAAGCCAACGCATGACATTTTTAGCTCAGCTGTACATTGGTTTGGAGAGCAAGACTGTAGTTTAACACTTTTGGCAAGCACACATCTCAAAATGGTCATGAAAAAGCTGATGAGATTCCATCAATACGCATTAGCTAATAGAGAGAAAACTTAAGTAAATGCAGAAGGAGAAAATGTCTATTTTTAACTGATTAGTAACCAAAGCTCAGGTAGCGTATAGTCTTTTTGCCTGAAACTGTGGTTTCTAGTATATAAAACAGCAGTTCACGTTCCCATTTATAAAAATGAGTTAGCGTATGTTTGACCCATAAGGTAGTATCAGCTTTTGGTGATTTAAGTGACATGAGAGTGTGCTGTGTACTCATTCCAGGGGATAGAATGAGGAAGTTGACAGAGATAGTAGAGTGTGAGGAAGACACAGACAAGTGAAATGTATGCACCTTTCACTCAGAGAAACACAAAGGCCAGTTCTTCTCTGGGGTACACGTAGATACAGATCCAAGCCACAACTTTTTTTTCTGGATTGCAGTCCAATTCTATGTCTCAGTGCAGTCCCAAAGCTGATGGAGGTTCAGGGAGCAGGGAGGGGATTGTGTCTAGTGTTTTTATTCAGAATAATTTGTTGCAACTCATAAATATAAATCCTGTGGTAACACTTGAATCTCTACCAGACATTTTATCCTCCAGTAGTACTGCTTCCTGTACTCAAAAAGTCTTTATATTTACTGATTTATCACAATTATGCATAGTACCTGTCACAGGAAGAAACTCTTTACTACCTTCCTCTGATGAAAAATGTAACACTGAGTACCAAGAAACTCATGAAGCAGTTTTCTGAAGAGGGGAGATCAATCTGTAAATGAAATCAATTTGCTTGTCTTGAATATCTGTAGGGACTGAGCCACTTAAGAGTTTGGGTCCCACTTTTGTCCCACTCTGTAGTTGTTCTTGTCCCTTGTTTAGACAAGGACCTGGCTCCAGCTGTCCCGTAAAAGGAAACGTAGTTGCTGTATTTTGCACTAATGCATAAGTATTTGGAATCTTCCTATTTATTGAAAGTCTGAGATTTAAACTGATCGGACATTGCAGATAGATAGAGCAGACTTGTTAACAGTCTTCTTCAATAGATGTGTTCTTTCTTGGCCCTGGAGTTTAATCAAGTCACATTTTCCAGGTCACTAAGGCATTAAAAATTTAAGATATTGTTTTTAGCTGGGACAATTACAAAACATTTTACTCCCAGTTGTGCTTCCATACAGCCTTTGTGGCCAGCAAGAGCAGGAGTCCTCACTCCCACATCTCCTTTTCTTTTGCTTCCTCTCTATTTGCTCTCAGTAAATAGAACCAAGCAGGACCCTGATGAAGCTTGAGGGAGCTGTGTCCCTTCAATTAAGTTAGGCTGGGATGAATTTAGACCTTTCCTCTCCTACCTGCCTACATCCAGTACTGACAGTGGCTGCTCCTTCCCCAGCAGCAGCAGCAGCTGGCTCCTCCACTAGCAGAGTTCACAGATCATCATGCTCATTAACACAAACTGAACTGGGCTTTGACTTAAATTGATATACCAGACAGTCAACTGCAGTTGCTGGGGAACCAAACACTCTAACTGTTCTGTTGCCATCACTGCTGCTGAGAAGGAAACCTCCAGGCAAAGAGCTGGGAGCAGAGAGCTGAAGAAGATGCCTTCTTAGGTTACACCAAGCTGAACCACCACAGAGCTTTTGGAAGTTCTTTCTGTCACTGAGTTACCCTGGAACAGGGTTGTAAAGCTTGTGATGGGCCAGGGAAATCTATTTTGCCATGTTCCTTTTCATGGGTAACTGAAAACCCACAGCCTTACTCAGCCCATATCCTCAGAGTATTCATGCTTTCTGGAAGGAGATCTGCATTCCAGAAGCCAGAGCTGGTGACAGGGGACCAGCTGGCATGCTTGTAACCCTTTATGAAGGTAGCCTGTCAGGCTGATCAGAATCTAAGTTTAACTGTACTGCTTCAGGTGTTGTGAAAACATCGTGTTTCTGGATCACTAGAGATGCTGGGCAGTGAGCCATCCTAAGGACCAGAAGCCAGAAGTTTGTCTATTGGCATATTCTGGGGAAAACATATAGCTGATTCTTTCTTGGCCATTTATCTCCCATCCCAAACAAGGGGCAGAAATTTTAAGTGTTAACCCTTCCACAGATGTACAAGGAGGTGCCACAGGCATTCCTTGACTATTTCAGAGTAAGCAGGCCAGCCCATGCTCCTGTGTAAGAATGGAAACTTTGCCGATCAGGATGAAATCCTTACCTACATGACATACAAGAGTTTGTTTTCACTGATCTCAGCGGCTTTTTGCCTGTCGATACTTACAAAGAATCTGAGCCACAGATCTCCAGAGCTGTGAGTATGGGATCAGATCACATACACTGTGTTAAAAGCATCTCTTGATGACTCCAAATGCCCTTGCAAACACAAGAGAGGATAAAATATGAGATGAATGGGAAGCTTGAATGAAATAGGAATTGTAAACCTTCAGGCAGAATTTCTCTCTGGAGAGTTCAGAGTCTCCTCTTACTAATAGGTCAGGATAGCATGGCCAGTGAGGATCACAGGCAATGCCACAGCAAGATCAAAACATAAACATGATTCCTGTGTTACTTTAAACCAGGAACATATCTGGCACCATTTGACTCTGGCCTTTTAGCTCTGAGACAGGGCAATAACGGTGCTCATGCCAGCTGGCTATCTGCTCTGCAAGAGTCAACAAGTTTCTTGACATGCAACGTCCTTCTATCTCATTTGTTGATTGAAGCAGTGAAATATTTATGAACTGCCATCAGTGTCCAGCTTTTGAGTTTTGACCCAGTAAAGGATAAATATGGGACAATTTGCCTTTGGCCTTTCACTTTGGCCAGTGACCAGCTTTCTGTCTGTTTGTGGTTTCAACTGGACAGGGAAACAACCATCCCCTAGGTAAAACCCTTTCCATATCTATGACTTACTGCAGAAATAAATGATTTTAAAACCAAACACATCGAACGAGAAACAAATCCCACACAGTTGTCCAATGGCCTTCGACCTCCTGATGGCTTGATGCCATCTGGCTGCCATCTGGCTACTTCACTACACTAGGAAACAAGTTTCTCACAGACTAAGTTCCCTTCCATTTTTAGTCCTACCAAAAAAGAAAAAGCAAACACACCTTTCCTATAACCCAAAAAAGGGAGAGATGTGACACAGGTGGCTCTTGAACTTTCAACTTTGAGTGGCAAACTACCAACTAGCTACTGCTGGACTTCACGCTCCCACAGCAAAACAAAAACTTGCTCAGGCAAACCATTGTGCCTTGCCACCAGAAAGAGAGCAGGTAAATAAATAAAGAAATCAAACATAGTTGGAGGTATTGCAGACCATTTGTATGTGGTAAGCAGTGAGTAGAGATGCGTACTTTTTGGCACATATACAAAGAGCTAGATGTTTTACACACGTTCTTTGCAAAATTGTTCCTGCTTTGTACAAAAGCAGAAGGGATGTGAAGGACCTTTACTTTTCTGCAAAGGTTTTTCACAGCCTGGTTTGTCAGACAGCTGCCTAATTCTTGGAAGTAGAGCAAAAGTGTGCTTTTGGTAGTGGGCATGCAACCTCCCAGCCCCTTCCAGCTGCCTATCATAATCTTCATCCTGCCAGGACCCATGAGACACATAGGAATGCCTTGGAGGGCTGAAGGAAGGAGGCCCTGGGAGTAGTTCTTGGGCAGGTGACGACAGGGGCTCCCAGGGGCTGCAGTGCTCTATTGCAGGATGAGGCTGGGCTAGGCATGCAGCTGGATTGGCGGGTGACGAGCTGCTGTGGCTCATTTCCTTCCACAGCTGGGTGTTGCAATTATCTGACAGTCCCCACATCAACATGTGCACTCACATGAGAAAGTCCAGCATGGGAAATGCGTATGTATTGCTCAAGAGCAACTGAACGCTTATACGCCATGCAAGGATAAGGCTTTATATAGATTATGTACTTTTTTTTTTTTTTTCCCCCACTGGTGCAGAAGGCCAGGTATGTTTAATTAAGTATTAGCTTGTTATCATTCAACCAATTTTTTTAACCCTACTGTGATGCTACGATTTACCTTTTCTATCCTCTGTCCCCTATAGTATGTGACGTCCACAGACAGTGGGTGTCTTCTCACTCATTCTCCCAGTGCTCCATCTGCCCATGAATACTCTAAGGGTTGCAGGAAATGTGGTTCTCCCACTCTACTTTTCCCATGACAGATTCTCTTCCATCCTGTCATTTACATTTACAACGTGACTCCAAGCCTGTTTATAGCCAGAGAAGTCTTTTCATTGACTTCTGTGGGCTTTGAATCAAGCCTTTATGAACCACACATGTACCCAACAGGTATTTATTAACACGAGCTGGCCATGTACTGTATGCCATGAGTGTGGAAAAAACTAACAATAACTTTACAATTACCCACCTAAGCCCTCTAACAGGCTCCAAAGGCATGTCTCTTTGCCAAGCAAGCACTGAATCAAGTTTGACATTTCTAGGGTAAATCATTTTTGTGTTCTAAAAACCAAAAAAAGGGTTAGGAAAAAGTCCAAAGAGTGAGAACATCCCCATTTTTGGACAATAATATCATCCAAATGTCCTATCCAAATGGTTTCAAATGTTCCAGAAACAAATGAGCATTCTGGGATAAGACTGCTGACTGCTAGGTAAAATTTCAGGTGGGTCTGCTTAAGGTTGGCAAAATTAAGCAGGGCTTAAAATGGGATTAACAGTTTCTTTCTTTTTTTTTTTTTTTTTTTT
>VWZK01007194.1:123541-156631 GCA_013396935.1 Baryphthengus martii
CACATTCCAAAGTCAGTTTCCTGTTTGGTCCAAATGATTTTATTCATAGTACAGAGTGATGGGAAAATGGGTATTGGATGAAAGAAATGGTAAATAGGAAACAATTGCTTGCTTGGATTGCCAAGTCAGTTTCTAGGTAGGGTGCTATTTGGTAGGTAGGCATATTCAACCGCTTGGCACTAGTACATGGAATAGCAAACACATGTAGTAGTTAAAATCAAGCTTGCATTAATGATTTCATTGCCTGAACTAAATTTGTAATGTAAATCATTCGGAGGTGCTCTAAGGCATTTCTATTCTTAGAAGAAAAGTCACAAACTGGAAAGCACGTCACCTTTGCAATCAGCACCCCCTTTAGCCTGTAATGTGGAACACATGGTGGTTGAAGAGGTTACAGTGTTACAGAAATGTCATTACAGAATTTCTCTGTGTTAACATGTATCATCTGTCACATAATTGTTTGTTTTACAACCCATACCTATAATGGGCTAAGTGGGGACTATTTATATCAGTTAACAATGAGTGCCTTTAATTAGTATTTCATGCAACTGGAACATGTTAAAGATTCTGACACAAATCTGGCTTGGGTTGCTAAATTCCATATGAATTTCATTATGAAATTGCTAAGACATTACAGTTGCTCAGGTATTGAGCTTTATAAGTGCACTTCATCTGTTACAAAACTAGAGTAAGTCAGTCATATGTATGTGAAAGAAAAATCTTCAAAACAATAGCTTGGTATCTGACACAGTTGAATGAAAGTTTAAAGCAGGAAAGATGAAAACCTTTTATGATTTGAAGCGTGCCTGTATTTGCTCTAAAACTGCAAATATACTAACATCTGCACGGCTGAAGCATTATGTAGAATGGAAAAAAAATATGACAATGGAGAATTACATTGTACACAAAAATGATAATGAAAATGCATTAAAAATAGATCAGTCAGCAGAGATATACACAAGCTGTTGCTAGACTCTAGAATGAAAAGATGGTCTTTTCTGATGGCTGAGACTGAGTTGCAAACTTATGTCCTATGCTTTATGAATGGACTTAATGAGCAAAATATTTAGATTGAGATCCTCACTCCCAGCCCAGGATCTCTTCAGTGACTAAAGTGGTTGACAGGACATTTTGGAATTGCAGTTCACACTGAAGAAGACCCCCAGCCCCCATGGGACTTTCATCTATAGACATTCCTGAATTTGCATCATGAAGAATGGACCAAGCAGCAATGTAATATGCAGGGAGTGATGTGAGAGGAAAATATACCTGACTTTACTGTTTTAAAATTTGGGTACTATCATGGTCCTTAACACCAAAAGAACATGTTAAAATCAGGTTTATGTTGAAATTAGAACAGTTCAGGAGATTAAGAGTGGAAGAGCAAAAGATGACAGGAAATCCAAACAGCTTCATGACTCCACATTATTATTCTCAGATGTACAGGCAGAGGATCCATCCCTCTGTGTGCCTCAGTTCCTGAACATAATGCTACTTTTTTGTTCTATATATGTTATCAGACTTGTAAATTTACATTGTAATGTATACACTAATACAGCAATTGCTTCTAGAACCTGTCTCAAAGCTTTCTTTAAGATTTTGAGATGCTGAATTAGGAAAGGGAAAAAACTCAGGATGTCTTATTTTTCTCCTCCCCTTTTTGTATCAGCTACCTGTATCAGGGTTTATGATTTTCTGTCTAAACCAGTTTCCGACAGGCAATTACACTATAAGGAGATTACTTTACAAATAACTTTAAGTGGAACCCTGTAGGTCATATCCAATCTATTAATTAACATACAGATTAAAATATTTTTATTTATGGAATATCAGAAGCTGGTAGGTTATTCTAAGTAAACTCACTCTAATTCCTTGTGAAATCACTTATCTTCTATTTTAATAGACAGAAAAACCCTTGGCCCTTTTAGTTTTTCCACACAGAGCCTGCTAACCATCCTGTCCCACTGGAGTGGACTTGGCAGTAGTAAAGATCTTCATGGTTTGTTTCCTTTGTTAAAAGAAAGGATCTAATATCTGAAATGTGTTGTCAGTATTCCAGATAGCAGTAAAGTAGGTCCCGCAATGTCGCCTCTGATATTTTTACATTAGCTACTTTTATCATTCCTTTGAATTGTTTACTAGCAATTTAGTGCTGGAGTTGCATTTGGTTTCTAGAGTGAGTTGTAAAACTGAAAAAACTGCTGCTAATTTGCAATCATATTCTCCTCTTTCTATTCACCTGATTCCTTAAGAAATGTTGTGAAGACTTTTGTCACTCTTACTATGAGCACTTGGGTTAGTCAGAAAATATTTTTAACAAGATACCATAAACAATGGAAAAAAAAAAAAAAAGAAAAAACTTTCAGAATCCTCATGTGATTTTTCTTTGATACTCACCTTTCCTCTATTAGATTTATTTAAACTAATATTTTAGTTAAACTTAAAGTTAATACTTAGTTAAACTATAGTTTTCACTAAGAACTCTAACAAGGTGTCTTACCAAAATCCTCAGGCATACTGTATCATAAGAAGTAATATCTAGGCTGTGTGTGCAAAATATAGAAGTAGATGGAATTTGAAGAACATCAGTTACAATGAGAAGACATATCAAAATATCTGAAATAAGGTATTTTGAATTTTGTACATAAGAGATTTTTGCTGGCTATTTTCACCTGTATCTTTTTTTGTCTTCTCTGTGCTCTTCCTTCCCAAATATATCCTCTCAAAATCTGTTTTTTGACTTAATGTCTCTGTTACTTTGGAAAACAATAAAATCTTCTAGACATTTATGAAAGGAAAGTCCCTCCTCTGGAGAATTCTGGAGAATGCATCATGAAAAAAGACAATTTTTATGGCAATGGCAGGGACAACAGACAATTAAAAAAAAATATTAAAATATATATCTATTTCTGTGTCTAATTTGAGTAGTGTTTTTAAAAGCTTAAGAATGAAGAGACATAAACTGGTACCGATAGCTATGGAAGAGACATAAACTGGTAGCTGGGTTTTTTTGGATATTGGAAAAAATATTTCCCATAAAGGGTAAAGTACATTGAAGGATGAAGATCATGAAAGAAACTAGTGAGAAATCATGCAACTGACTTGCAAGAAAAGTTTACAGACGAGCAGCAAGGCTTGTTCCCTCACAATTCTGTGAAGATTATGAGTGAGGTGGAACATGCTTGTTCAATAGGGGTTTCAGTGTAAACCTTGAAGGGAGTTGCACTCGCAATTTATTTAATTTCTGGTCCACTGGGGACTTTTTAGTGTTCCCTGATGGTCACCAAAAAGCATCTGTGTGTCAAAGAAAAGTTTCAAGACGTGATTCCTCACTACTTCTTATTGTGGTTTCATGCTCCTGTCATCAATAGGAAGATTAGTTTTTATCCTGGCAGATAAGCTAGAATTGCACAGACGTATCTGGCTTGACACTCCCAAGGACTGTCACCCAGTTTTAGCTGTGCCCTTGTGAATGGTGGTGCTCATTTGAAATATTAACGGCGTAAGGCATTTATGTCTTCCCATACTGTCTCTCCTATAATGTGTTTTTCTCTTTTCTGTGTGTGGCTACTTAGGCTTTTATACCTCTGATTTGAACACACACCCTTCCACATATCTCAAAAGCCACTGGAAATCTAATGTGCACAGTAGTTTGTAAATTAAATATGCTTAAGTAGCAGAAAACTGCAGTAACTAAGGCTGATATATGGACTTGGAAGACTAAATCTAACTTTGTGGATTCAATTATAATTACAGCTGTATGAGCTGGCGCATTGGCAAGATAACCTGCCAAGACTGGCTTACTAGAAACCGAAGGAAGGCTGACCACATCATCAAAGAATAGCTCTCTGATGACATAGTACCTGCAGTTCTCCAGCTGATGGCCCACAGGGCCATCTGAAGAGACTAGTTGGTTTGGTGGGAGGTAAGTGAACAGAAAGGATGACGATTTGCTGCCAGGGTCAAAGGTAAGAGGGATGTTTCCTCTTAGAAAGTTTAGGGAGAAAAACTAAGTCTCCAGAACAAAGAAAGGGAAATTACTAAAATATATTGGATTTTGGAGGAATTTGGATAGCTGAGGTGTGTCAGAGCCAGGTTACAGTTACTTATTAAGGAGGAAAGGTTCAGAAACGCAGCACTTAACACTCTTTCCAGCTCTGCTAAACTATTTATGAAGAACTAACTATAATTAGAAATCTAAATTTAAAAAATAGTAAACCAAAAATTTACCTTAAAAAATGGGCAGATGGCCAATTATTTTTACTGGGCAGCACTGGAATGTTAATGTGGAACATACGCAAAGCTGTTATGAGAAAAAATACACCTCTTTAATGCTAATATTCCAGTAGAATAAATGATAATTGCATTAAGTACCAATTGGGAATCAGCACAGGTCCCTGAGAACTGGAAACCCATTATGTTACAGGATATATAGTTACTGAGAGAGCAAGTTTGAGATATTTTTCTGCAGAAAAAATAATAAGAAAAGGAGGAGAAAACACAATTTCTCATGCAGAATGAATGAAACTGTTCTGCGAGTTAGTAGTAACCGGAATAATACCTGTCTAATTTTGCTTTTTTTTAAAAAAGTATCTTTGATCTGAATTGCATGGGATGTGTATAACCTCATACTGAGTAATGGAAGTTGTGAACAATCTACATAACTGCTTTCCCAACTTAGTTCATACATTTGATTAAGGTTTAAGAAAATAATCACCTAAATCAGCAGCTTGATTTTGTCCCTTAACACATACCAACATGAAATCATGTGGAGAATTTATGGTGGATGGAATGTAATTATCTGACCTGAAATTTGCCCAGAACGCAAGGTTAATAATGCAAGGCTTTCCAGGCACATATTTCAATTATCAATCACTATTTCTCTATGGTGGTCTTGATGATGGGTAAGCCAAAATCACTAGGGTGAGGATTAACTTTAAATATTAAAAAACCCAAATGCAAAGCTTACTACCGTATTTTGGCAACAGCCACATCAGAGCGGCTACACTGAATCAGGTTTCTTGGGTAGTGGTTTCTCCTGAGTGAAGGGGATCCAATTACAAAGAGTTGTGGCACCAAGCCCAGAGAGAAAAGCTTTGCTGGATTTGTGCTACTGCTCTCCAGAACCAGTCTGAGTGTCTCTGCATCCTGCTTCTAGAATGGGCAACTAATGTGAATTACTCTGGCTGGAGTCAATCAGGTCCAACTAATGCTTTTAGCTCTGTCTCAGCACTGATATTGTTAGAGCTAAAAGCAAAACCGGTTACGGCAAGGACAAAGAGGATCTGTGTGCATGGGAGGAAAGAAGAAAATGCAGAGGATGTGCATTTCAGGTGAGTCAGGAGAACATCAAGTCAAGAGCTAAAGGGAGAGGGGAATCAAACTACAATTTATTTTAAATCAGCTTGTAACACTCATGATAAAACACTAATTTTTGGTATGTCACTAAATAAATAGAGTGCATTAATATCTTCAATTTGTATTTTGTCCTGCATCCACCAAAATCCATAGGAAAACTAAGGAAAAGAAAAAGAAGTTATCAGAGATAAGAAACAGTAAACATATGATGAAAAACTGAAGCTAGAAAAAACTCAGCTGGGACAGGACATAAAAATGTGTTCTATGTGAAATTTAAGCGTATAAATAAAATTGTGCATGCTGTAGAAGATGAATTCTTTTTAACTGTATTTCACAAATAGAGATTTCAGATGAAACTGTCAGGTAGGAGATTCAAGAAAAATATAATGAAATTCTTTTTCATACAATTCACAATGCAACAGTGGAACTCATTGTTACAGGATGCTAGAAGTCAAGAAGGGTTCAAAAACTGGTGAGGCTCATCCACTGAAGTGAATTACCACAAGAGCTATTAAACACAAAGATGTTACCTCTAATTTGAGAAGTTCCTAAATCTCTAATGACTGGAACTGTGGGAGGCTTGCTGGAGAAAAAGCACTTTGTATTGCTCTGTTAATTTTCTTTTCTGTAGACTTGCTCTACAGTCAGAGGCAGTCTACTGGGCTGAAGATACTTTAGTCCAATCAAAAATTGCCTTTTGTAATATTCTCATTTAGATATTTCAGGGCAATGTGGACACAGGCTTCTTGGAAAGGACAGATGCTTCCCAGAAGCACTGGACCTACTGTGCTGTTGTAGATTGACTATGGAGCCATTAAACTGAATGCTTCCTATAAATAAAGGCACAGGCAGCTAGTCAGTCCCACATGCACTGTTGGATATATAGCAGTTGTGTTGGAGATGTCCAGCTAGTTAGGACTACCAGCCATAGGGATATCCCTGACAAACATAAAACCCCCATCTCCAGTTTGCCTGGGCAAAACTTTCTGGCAGAAGAAGGAAGAAATGTCCAGGAAACTGAACCTTAGGGTAGCCCTAAGGTATATAATGTACTTAAAATGGATCCATGAGCAAAAGGGAAAAGGAGGTGGTGATCTCTAAGCATCTATTTCTATGCCATATACAAAAGTAACCCTACATTGATTCTACATCCATGTCTTTACAGGAAAATCACAGTGTGTAGTACATCAACCACATTGGAAACTGAATAATTGGTTTGTTCATGATCTATTTTATGCCAGAAAACAAACAAACAAAAAAGCTGCATTATCCTGGAGAACTTTAATACTTTTACTGGAAACTTCACACTATCTGTTTAAAACACTCAGAATTTTTGAAAGCAAGTCGTAACAATTCAAAAAATCTCGCAGCCAACAAAAGGCAGTTATGTAGTTCTTGACATAAACCAAACAAGTCATTGCAGAGGTGAAATTTAATAATTGTCTTGAAGTAAATATTCATGACTTCTTTCATTTAGGATATGACTACAGACTAGTGTTTCGGGAGAGTTAATTTCACAAAGTTGACAAGAATGGGGAATGTAAATCACCTGTAGAAAACAGTGTTCAAAAAAGAGGAGATAATCAGGAAGTGCATAAAAAAAGTTTTCTCTCACTTATCCCAGGTTTACAACCCTAGGTGTAATTATAAAATGTTAATGATGATAAAGTAAAATAGTCTCATAGGAGAAAGAAATGGTGGTAAATGCAAAAATAAAAATTCATCTAGAAGGAAGATGAATAGAGTGAAAACCCACAGCAAAGAATAGTAAGACAAGGATCTGTGGCAAAAATTATGAAAGAAGCTGAAGTATGCAAGGAGGAACACTTTGCCAAAGCAGAGAATTGTAGTAGCACCAAAGAAAACCTGTGAGTGTCTCTGCCATTATGTAGTGGAAAACATTACTCCAACTGTTACTAACAACACAAAGGAAGCAGTGTTCAATGGATATTTCTCTTTTTATTTAGGACAGACCTGGAGGACACATTCTTATCAAAGGGCAGTGCTGAAAATAGTTCCAGTTCCTTAGGAAAGCAGGAGGCTCTTAAATCTGTAGGTGAGGATTCCCTCATCTGCAAGTGGGAAAAGAGGAAGCACGTGAGCTCTCTGAAGAAATCATAGAGGTGTAAAAGAAGGCTGCAACTGTAGTAACACTGTAAAAGGTTAACTATAAGAATGTCAGCTTTGACATTAGCCCTCAGAAAAATAAGGTAATCGGTCATTCATAATTTCTTTAATAAAGAATCGAAGAATGATATAATGAATATCGGAATGAAAAATTAATTAAAACAGATCTTGCCTGGTTGTTTTTTCATATCATGTCTGCACTGTAGTATCTGATGAAATGAAACATTTCAGCAATAATAATGTTGATATTATAGATTTCTGTAGTGTATCTGACTTGGCATTTTCTTTCACTTTGCTTGAGAAATATACATGTTGTAGATTCAGAGTATTGCTTCAGTAAATGAGACACAGGTTAAGGAGCCATATGAAATTGTTAGCAAGGAATCACTTGTGAGACGTCTCTGATGGAGTCCTACAAGCTTTAATTCATAGCTGTCTGCTGCTTAATGCTTTCATTCATTAATTGGAAAAAAACACAGAATTGTTATGTATGGTATTTAGAGATAACCTAGATATGAAAGTATGCTTAATAACAAAGAGGATAAATCAGCTACATTGAATAATTTGGATTCTATGGTCAGCTGCAGGCAAATGAAATATTTTTCAGTATGAGCAAACCATATTAACAGATTGGGGAAGAAGTACCTCTGTGGATGGCTTGTGAGTTTTAGAGGATAAACAACTGACCTCAGATTCCCAATATAACACTGAAACAGAAAGGGTGATACAGTTCTTATATACATCTAAGGAGAGGAGGTTGGAGGAAGCTAGAAGACATTACATTATCTCTGGATATGGTGATGGGAACCACTAATGGCATGCTGTGGTCTGTGTTGGACCTTAAGTCTTGCAGAGTATTGTGGAGGTAGAAAGAACTTGCACATGAAATTCTAGGATGGTGAAAGGTGTTTTATAGCTAAGACTAATATCTATGAAGAAGGTTATTGACAAGAATCATGTTTGACGTGAGTGGATGAACAGACACTTCACAATAATGGCTTTTCAAATTAGCAGAACTAGTGACTGAAAAAAATACAATCAAATTCAGCCACAAAACAAAGTGGAAATTTTAGATTTGTGATTTAATTGATCACTGAAATGACTTACAATATCTGAATGTGTTTCCTCTGTCCCTGAAAAGCATTAAATTTTGATAAGTTTTTCTTAATTGACATAAAAATAATTTGAGAAAGATTTGTGTATTTGTTGACTCGATGTAGCTGTATCATCTCACACTGTGATGTCTAAAACTAATAGTTCTACTCAATTAATATTATTTTCTGAGATATATTCCAAATCATTTGCCCCATGGTATGGGTGCATGCCTAGTTCTAAAGTTGGCTATAGTTATGCATATTTATTTGGGAGAGCATTTTTCTCCAACACGTTTGCAGACAATACAAACCCAGAGTGACAGATGCCTAAATGGATAATCATCTGAAACAAGCTTTTCTGGGTAATGTAAACCTGTCAGTGAGCACACAGCTTTCTTGTGAATAGTCCAACAGCAAATGCAGAGTGACCAACACAGCTTAAAGCAAAGATGGTATCTTTCGTCACAAAGTTTTCTCCTTATCCCTAATGCAAACTCTCCATGGGTCCTCCTAGAGCTTAATGACAGCAGAACTGAACTAATGTTTGGAATTACCTGTGAGGTGTAACTATTACCTTGTTACTTGAATGAAAAGCCACTTGTTTGATACTTTTGATAGTTCAGTATTTTCGATGCAATTCTGAGTTCTTGCAAAGACTCTATTAAATCTATGTTTTCTGAATAGCAAAGAGGAGTCAAGGAAGGAGTCCATACTCTTATCTTCGTGATGCTTTCGGAGATCAGTCGATAAGCACCCTTCCAAAGCTGTCTGTAGACCACCTCTCAGGGTGTCTAGGACTTTTCTACATTATCTCTTTCAGAGGAGGAGACTCATCAGGTACAGGTCCTTAAGAAGGGCAAAGGTTTCTAGCTCCAGTCTGGTGCAGGCAGAGAAGAAAAGGGAACAGAGAGATCTTTTCATGTGTTGGATACAGAAGGCACCAGTGGGGGAAGAGAAAGCAGAAGGAAGCCAGGTGCACTGGAAGCAGGATACAATAGAAGGTGTGAACAAACCAGACTCAGCTGCCTCCAGGAACAGACAATATGCAGGAATTTCTTCTGGGTGCTTCTGGAGGCTACTAGGGGCAGCTAAAAGGACTAAATCATCCAGTGTAGCTCCTTAGTCTTTTCACATCCAGGTCATCTTTACCCCAAAGATCTATCTAGTTGAATCTAAGTTGAATCTAGTTATGATTCCTTTAGGCTAAGGTTTTCAAACTAACCCTTCCTGACTGCAGCAGTTCATCCAGCCATCTTCTCCCTCTCTGCCCCTGGCGCAAATGCCCTTTGTGTCAGTGCAACTGTTCATTCAGCAATAGGGAAACTATTGCCGGGTGGGGAAAGGGGGAGAAGATAAAAGAAATATTTCTTTTTCTTTAAAATAAACTAGTGTACAGGTCTGCCTGAGAACATAGCCACATGAATATCTTCAACTGCAGAAGCAGATAGTTAATCAAGTCCAGAGGAGTGGAGGGGGTGAGTGGAGGAGAGAAAGCAAATAGGACAGAAGAGAAACAGAAAGGGATCTTTCACTCTAGCTTTGCCATGAAAGGCTTCATAATGCGAGCTTTTCTGAGCTTCGGTTCTCTCTCTCTCTGATATACAGATACATATATACACAAACCCTTCTAAAAAGCAGCCAGCAAAGCCTTCCTCCAAGATAGTTCAAATTCCTGAGTGGTCTTGGGTGTGCCTTTGTTTCAGTTTGAATACTGCTATCACATGATAAATGAGCCTGTTTCTACTATCTTAAATGAAGAGTGACGGTCACACCCAGCAGTTCCAACTAGATTTAACCCAGCCTATAACAGTATTAATCCTAGATCACAACCATAACCTTCTGCATATGTTTCAAATAAGGGAAACTAGTGTAAACCCAGCACAGTTTTACAAGACGTTGTTCTAGTTCACGAGTGGATAAACTGCAGTTTCAAAAGCTATTTTAGCCTGAACAGGAAACCAAATTATAATAAAAATGACATGCAAATCCTGTTTTCACTACAATACTTAAAGCAATAAAAGAATAAACTGAGTTTATCAAAGCACCCTGCAGTTAGCCCCCTTGATGGCAATGTCAGCCCCCATCCACACCAAGAAGCTGCAGTCTTTCAGCAGTCCAAAAATAGCATTCTTTCAAAGGAGGAGCTTTCTCAGGAGAAATGAAGGAAATTAAGTACTAGCACCTACACAGGTTCCCTGGATAAATTGTTTCTTGGGCAAATAGAGACCTCTACACTAGCCACTTTTCATTTTCCATGTGGCTAAAACCAGTTAATTGGCAGTATCAGTAACTTATTAGGACTTTACATGATTGGTTTTACAACAACCTTTCTTTTTCGGTGTACTTTGATTAAAACAGAGTAGAGGTTATATTTACCATGTCTATTTTTTAAAGTATACACTATACAAAAGTTCAATAAACACAATAGATCATAGAAATCAGGATATGCAAACCACAAAGGCAAAGTGCATGTTCCTATGTGATCTAGATATATGTTGCCTCTGATCTGGCAATAAGGAAGCTCTTTTTTTAATAAGGGTTTGAATAACTGCTTGAATCCCTGAAAACAGCAAATACAACCTCAAAAAACTGACACAAGTGCAAAAAAACCTGCAACAATAACACAATATTTGAGACAGTTCAAACTTGTGCTTGGTGGAAAACTATTTATTTTTACATCCTTATTTAATTAAGATGGATCTTAATTAAGAATCCAGTGGAAGCTACTAGTATAAGCTGACACACATGAGAATGACATGAAGTAGAATTTGCAAGAAACTGTCAAAGAGTTTGGCAAGGTGAAGTGAGGACTCCACTGATTTTATGTTTTTACCTTTTAATACTGACAATAAACAGATTCGCAGCCTTATGATCATCTAGGTTTGAGACATCTCATAATTCTTTAGCTAAGGTTGTTTAATGGAGAATTTGAATTTCTCCCACCATTCGTGATCTTCATTATTGTGTTAAGGTATTGATGTCAGAATTCAGGCAGCGGAGAAAATGTTGAAGACATGTACTGATGTAATGTCGATTTCCAACATAACCCCCTCACTTAGTCTTCTCTGGAGAATACAAGTGGCAGTTAAGATGTCCACATTTTTAACTATTTCATTGCTGATTGCTTTAGCAGGAAAGGCCTCTTAGTGCTGTAATGCCACACTTCACACCACCATTCTCCTGATCCTCAACAGCCCACACACATTCTTCCAAACCTCATATTCCCACTTCAGTGATGAACTTGTGCTCTTTTGAATTCAAAATAGTAAGCACATTCCACATGGAAATTGTAGAAACAGCATAAAATTACATTTAGTATCAGAATAAATAACACAAGGACTGTATTACAGGCTACATTGTTCATTTTACATTTAGTCATGAAAACTTCCATTACTTAATTTAAATGAATCTGTCATGCAGTTTCCAGCCTCCAGAACGCTGGAGAATCTAAGCACCTTTTTTTCAGAACTTAGGTCCAGCTTCCCATTGAGCATTCAGGTCCAGGAGCACATACAGTATCTTGGGCAGCTTGTCGATGCTGTGGTAGCAGACACAGTTAGCCAAGAGGATTTTTTTTATTCCTGCTGTGTTTGGCAAGAAAAGCATAACCTTTCCTGTCACATGTGGTCCCTGCTCAAGTTATCCATACTTTTCTTACCACAAGGTTAGATTACTCTAATGTACTCCGTGTGAGGCTACATCTTGAGGCCATTTGGCAACTGAATCTAGTGTGCACAATTCAACCACCTGTTTATTAAGTGGAGCATCATGCAGAGAGGACATAAAAAAAAACAGTCTCCAAAATCTGCAATGGCTGCCAATAAATTTCTGGGCTGAGTTCAAGGTGTTGGTTTTAACCTATAAAGACCTAAGTGGTTTGGGAGTTGGTTTCCCGAGAGACTGACTTTCTTTCACCATGAAGCATATCAACTTTAAAAGTTGGTATGAAGGGAGGAATCCAAGTTGGTATTGCTCAGGTATAATAAGGATGTTGGCAGGACTTCTATGTGGAACGCCCTCTGCAGTGTGTCCACATTATAAGTTTTATCTATTGTGAAAGGTTTCTGTTCATGGAGGACTTCAAAACTAACACGTCAGTCTGTGTCTGAACCAAGGCTAGAAACACTTATGCTGAAGCCTGTTGTGTTCTGACTTGCCCCTTAACTAACTACGGTTGCTATTTATATTGTTCAATTCTAGAAACATGCTTTGGTAGTCTATCTTAAAGCTGATGTTAACAGCTGCTAACCCAGCTACGGTTCACATCGTGTGGTCAGTACCTGCCTCTGAGGCACCTATCTCTCCTGACCAGCTACACATCATAGAACCTAAAGAACTGCTGGAAGACAGTGACATTGCTATAGCAACCTAGATATTTTTCTTGGTGTTCCTAAGTCTGAGTCAAGTTGGATTATTCCTGGCCCTTAGATCTCTGATTACACCTCTTCTGGTAAATAAAAATGACACAGTACCTGTTCTCCAGCATTTAAGTGCCCTGGTAAAGTTCGTATCTGTAAGTCTGAGTGCCCAAAACTGACGGATCTCACTCATGCTGTTGAAAGCAGCTTCTGGCCAATGAAATCCTTCACAATGTGCCTGGGCACTGTGCTGTAGAGTGCTTGAGTGTGGTCCAGAACCAAGCCAGGGAACATGTCAGCAGTTAAGCTTTGTATATATATGGTCATGGGAAAATTCTTCAATTCACACCCTCAGGAATTTAGTTTACTAGTACAGAAGTAACCTGGAAATCTTGAAGTTATTGGCCTAAATCAGCCTTTTGTATGACCAAAGAATCAGATTCTCAAATAACAAAGGATCTCAAAGGTTGATACTTTTGGCACTGTCCTGGCCTGATAAGCAATGGGAAGCTGAGTTTAGCGAGGAGGTCTTGGGACTTTACTGGAAATTTTTAAACAATGGATCTCCTTAAATATGCTTCCCATTCTTACACTTCCTGATGGAATAAGGAGGTACTACTTTCACAGAATCATAGAATCATAGAATCATAGAAGGATGTGGGTTGGAAGGGACCTCTAGAGATCATCTAGTCCAATCCCCCTGCCAGAGCAGGACCTCCTAGTGCAGGCCACACAGGAACACATCCAGGTGGGTTTTGAAAGTCTCTAGAGAAGGAGATTCCACAACTTCACTGGGCAGCCTGTTCCAGTGCTCCATCACCCTCACAGTAAAGAAATTTTTCCTTTCCTCATGTTTCCTTCCATTATATTTCTGAGGAAATCAAACACTGCAGAGATACTTACCCAAAGTAAAAAGAGATGTTGAGTCAGTAAATAAAATCTTACCTCACAGAACATGTTCTGTATTGGTTCTTCCAATAAAATGCAGGTTGCAAAAGAATGGGATTGTCCTGCTTTTGCTGGGATGGAATCATAGGCCAGCCATGGTGTATAGGCCATTAGAAGTTTTGAGTTACCCAAGAGCTTAATCTGGGAGTGGAAAAGCCAGGACAGCTGGTGTGAGCTGGATACCAGGTATATCCCATACCATAAACATTATAAAGGAGTAAGTTTGCTAATAGGTGCTCCTCTTGATTCTCTCTATTCCTGGAGATTGCTCTCCTATTTATTGTGACTGCTGTATATTTACTGGGCTAAATACAACATTTTATACCTTATATTGGCATTAATATTAGTTTTGCTGTTTCATTAAATGTTTCCATTTCAACCTGTAGGTCGTCTCTCTTTTTCCCAATCCCACTTCTCTGCTGGGAAGGGGGTCCTGGAGAATACAATAGGTATTGATGACTCTGCTTCGGACAGCGCTACACATTAGATGGCTACCTGAAGTGTCTGAGCTGTATGATTCTGTAATCACATTTTGCTGATGTACATTTCTGCTACTTCAAAATATTACTAAAGCCATATTGTTGCATCAAAACTTGTGTGCACGCTGAGATAAAGGATGGTTTATAGTATCAGTCTTCTGCAGCTGTTCTGGGGAGTAAGGCAGAATTTTCTGAGGAAATTAACTAGATTGTGGGATCAATGACCTTTATCAGCACCCTTTGACCCAGTTAAACTTTTCCAAAGACAATACCTAATACCAGGATCATTAAGAATAATAGATACTATGAGTGTGTCTCACATCATCTCTACATAAAGAAAACTTACTATATATTTCTGGAATCTCCTGCAGTTTGTTTTCAAGACCCCACCTCCATAACAATATCTTTTAGTCTTGATTAATGTCAAAGATCAAAAGCATCCATATGAGAGCAGACTTAGAATTTTCCACCTTGCTGGTTTTGTTCTGCTGGAAAATGCTGATTTATCAAAATTAAAACTTGTGTCCAGAAACATAGGTGTTTCCCAGAAGCTTTATTTGAAGGTTTTTTCTTGTTAAGGAATTTCTTATCCTTAGGAACCTAACTACTTGTTCCAAGAAAATCTCTCTCATGAAGACCCTGAAGGATGTGAGCAAATCTATCTTCCACCCAATTCACATAGGAAAATTTAATCTACTAGAAACTGGGGGAAAATTACCTGAAAATCCTGGCTATATCCTGGAGTAGGCAGCAAAACTTCTGATACGTTAATATTTTTTCTGTTTGATAGAATAACTTTCTTTCCTGTTCTATGCCAAACTGATCAGTATTTTTTGGTGAGGTTTAGAGAAGATTCAGAAACTGTTTTCCTTTTAATCAAATTTTAAAATCAAAGATTGCATACTCTGAGAGTAACACTTTTGTTTGCATTACTTGAGGTCTTTTTCTCACCTGCCTCCACTATCCATGCTACCAGACTTCGTAAGTGTTCCTGACTGTAATTTTCAACGTGCTCTGAGCCATTGCTGCTTCCTACTATGGCACTTACGCTATCATTTAAGCAAGCAAAATGTTGTCATTGCTTTGACCTATAACTGTTTCTCTCTTAGGGTCTTGTGCTAAAAGGCCTTTCAAGCATCATCACTTATCTCCTGGTGAGTTTTACCAGCCATATCAGAGAGATATGGTTCATGAAATTGAGATATTTTGACAATAAGGAGACTAACAAGTTCTGCCAGCTATACCAACAGAAACAGCGATGCCTCTCAGCAAGCCAAACAGGACACTCAACTCAAGGCACTTCAACCACTGATGATCCAGAGGATGTACCATGCCCGTCTGTGTTAGCAAACTCGAGTTCTCTGTCAAAGACTTACAGGCTTTAATGGCACACTTCATAGTTCATTTCTGTGAGACTACGTGAGGCACACATGGGACTCTAAATGATCCTCACCATTTCTTGATAGGAAACAAATACAGTAGATTTGCCAGGAAGAAACCCCTCCCTTGTCTTTATAATGTGTTTCCTCTAGCACTATTGTTACGACTATTTCTATTTTGGTGATGTTATTGGCTTGCAGATGCTGGCTTAATTTTTTTTTTCTTTTCTGCTCTGTGCTGCAAATAATTGGAATTTAATTTATCCTTATTTTAAAATCTCTGAACAAAACATGGTACTTAGCTTCAGTCTTGCCTTTGCTTCACACAAAGATTGACCGTTCTTGCTATGCATTATTTAAGGTTTCTGAGCACAGCTGAAGTTCAGCTATCATCAGACAGGCAGTAAGGGAGCAGGAGCAGTAACACCCATAGTGAGAACAAGTCTGATCAAATTAGGTAGTGATTAACGTGTAGTTTGAAATAATTTGCCTATATTCACGTCCTTAGTCTCATTTGAGCTACTGAGAGCTGTAGATGCAACTGTGTTAACAACTGCTTTTTAGATGTTCTGGTTTAAGTTTTATTTTTTCATCTTGTCAGAAATGAAAACTGTCAAGCCACAGTAGATAAAAGATTATTCACCATCCTATTCAAACCAAAGATGCATTTATTTTTATCTTTGAAACGTCTATGATTTAATCAAAAATTAAAGTTTGTCAGATTCTAAATGTTGTCTCAAAATGAAAGGTTTAGTATTTTGGGTGAGTGGAAACACACTAAGAAAACATTTGAAATATTTTTTGTGCTTTACTAAATCGTTTCTCAGCAAAAACTATTTTATTAAATTCATATGGCCTGCAGTTGAAATTTTGGTCTCTTCTGAGTTGCGTTTTTCAATCGTTCTAATTAACTATTCTCTTCGTTATTACTATTATTATTTGGACATCCTAGACCTCCTTCTATTTCTCAAGATTTTGTTATGGATCATTGAGGTGTGTACTCTCATGCAATGTTTTAGTACTTTTTCCTCCAGATCACCCAAACCTTACTGACCAATGCAAGGTTTAGTGTTTAATTCTCTGTGTATATGGGGGATTTTATTACATGTACTTTTGATTCATCTGTAAATGACCACACTGACTCTTGAAGTAGAGTAATTTCTTGCATTTTGCTTTCCAGTCAGCTGAGGTGAAAAAATGTTAAGACACCTCCTCAGGTAGTGTTAGCATTTCTCTTTCACAGAGCTCTCTTCCTCCTCTACTCTTCCTTCATACCTATATATAGTCTAGTTTTCTATTCTATATTTCTGTACTGTATGTGAATATACTCATTTAGCTACCCACACTCAGTGGAGGTTTTGCTACTAAGAAAAAAAAAAAAACAAACTTATCACAGGTAAGTTAACTAAGCACTTCTAAAGGATTCATCTGGAGATCATTAGTTGACAGGAACTTCACTGAGATTATCTTTCTCTCAGAAGTGAGCCTGAGTAAGCTTGTTTATTCCTTGATAGCAAGAATAGAGTGCTGATTTGGGTGTCTCAAATGGGAACACTGCTAATCAAAGTGGACTGTTTTTATCCTCATGAACATGCCAGGAGGTAAAATGTCCAGACATCATTGAACTCTTCTATTTTTGTGAACAATAACTGAGGTCTAATAACGAGACTCTCTTTTTTTTTTTTTTTATGGAGTTAAATAAAGAACTTTAAAACATCTGTATACCAGAACAAAGAACAAGTGCATTACAGATAGGAAAAATAACAGCAGCATATTCAGCTGATGAGGTATTGCAGACATCATGGACTCTGCTAATGTTGTATGTTCCTTGTGTAGGCATCAGAATAAGGTATTCTTCAAGCTGTGGGGATTCTTAAACAAGACAGCTCAGAGGATCTCATAGATCCCTTCTGGCTCGAAACTTTCTAAATATCAGTTCAGCACATAATGCCTTTGCTCCCAAGGTTCAAGGAACAAACCGTTCCTGCCTCTTTAAACATGGCTGCTGGAGTCAAAGGGACCCTGTGGGCTCTAGTGGGTAAGAGTGTGACTGAAAGAATGTAGGTGATTCACTTCAGATAATTAAGTTTTGAGTTGTGGAGAAATGATCTAAGATGAAGCATCAAGAATATATGCCAGCAATCTTCAGGACTGCACTGCCTAGTAGTCAACATTCTCTTAGGCTCTTAAAAGATCTGCAGTTTATGAAAAACATTTTAAGTGTTTCTGTTACACATCTTGGTTGCCATGTTAACTTGGCTTCCATCGGACTGCAACAAACCCAAAACACCTCCTTACATACTTGCTTTATGACATTTTATTAGAAGGCCAATATAACAGTTTTGTAGTAAATGTAGGATATGGCAGGAGACTAAAATAACACCGTATTCTCTGAACACTTTAATCTAGGTTTAATAATTTTAAGGTTTTTAGACATTTGTAACTTAACCTGTGGGCATAATCTAGTAGTAACAGCACTTGAGTGAAGTTATGAGCACTGTGCTCTGAGATTACAGTGGCTCAAATAACATAGTGGTTCCAAGGGAAACTAAATCTTTTTAAAACCCCTCAAACATCAGTTTAAACTGTTAACTTTAATTTTATTTTAAATTCATGTTATAGTAATTGCATCAAGCTGGGATTATGTGCATTCTGTGATTCTGTTTTACAGCACTTCTGCCTCTTTTAACCATTTCCTCTATAGGTGATTCCTACTTGTTGCATATTGATGGAGATTTCTCCCTCACAGGGTATATTCACTTAAAACATTATCTTTCCAATGAGATCTTTGTTGGAGCATTACTGGCAGCACATGTCATTTATGCATTAAGAAGTGAAAGATGTAATGCTTAGTGTATGTAAAAATAAAATTTTTTGGCAGAGCGTTTGTCAATTTAAAAAATAAGTCTTCCATTTCAGAAGAATGGAAGATTTCCATTATTATGGAAATATACGTTTCTCTCTTATAGAGGAGAAGATTGCTAATTTTTACTGATTTATCTTCTTCTCAAACACCCAGGAAGAATGGCAAAAGCAGTAATTTAGACAAGTTTTGCCTATCAATATGCATCCATGTTGTGGTGTTTAACATGACAAACCTCACAGGAGTCCAAGAAGCAGACACTGCTAGGCAAGCACCTCTGAAAATCACACACCCCTTTTAGCCAAAAGGGAGGAACTAGAACTGTTCTGTGAATTACTATAGACCTCAAAATAGTTTTAGGGAGAAAAAAACCCTAAACTTTATTATCTGTTTTACAGTAGAGGAAACTAAGAGACAAAAAGGTTAAAGCCAAAACTGTCATAGAAAGAGTCAACAGAGAATGTAGCTTCCTGTTTGAGCATTTTGAGAAAAACTTCCATTTCAAAGAGGCTGAGGAACTTACAGTGAGAGAAACAAGAAAGAGGCTTTATACACACTCATATATGCTTTTATCTAGGGAGTTTAGTCATAACTGCCTCCCTGCTTAACAAAGGTATTTTTCTAAACAGGCAAAGACTTCTTTCAACTAATTAAGGTAGGGAACCTTATTTGTGTTAGCAGAACAGGAGACAGCACCAGGGAAGCCTAAGTCTCTGGAGAAGTAATATAGGGCAAACAGCAAACAGCAGTACCATCATTCAGCACTGAGGGTGCTGTTTGTGTAGGTAGTATTTAGTTAAGCTTTTGTCTGTTTTGTCCATCTTGTCTAAAAAGCTTTAGTTCAACTTGATCTTACTGGGAGAACAATTAATATGACACATGTCCTTCAGGAAAAAAAGAAATTAAAATAAAAAAAAACAAAAATGGTAGTGAACTGCTGAGAAGATAGAGAGATGTCTGAAAGACATTCTTGAAATATCACAATCTGGCTTTTAAAGGAACCTGGATATGAGCTGGACTTCCTTCAGTCCCAAATTAATGTACAATTCATGTACATGTTTACAAATCATGCAGTGTCTTGCAGAGAAGTCTGATGCTTTAGATTCCTTATACCTTGCAGCTTTTAAGTGTTTTCTTAAAAGCTTAAACGCTGCTGAGCTAAGATAATAAGGGTTACATCATAAAAGCACATGCATTGATCCTCCATAGATCCCATGTCTCAGTACTGTTATGACTTAGTTTTATATATTTCTTAAACAGTATTTCTTCTACTTAATCTTGGATATCAAGCACTGTCCACCTTAACCATAAGTAATTTGCCTTTCTGTGAAACACTTCACCCCAGAAAGAAGCGTCCCATGAATCTGTACATAAGTGACTAAGAAAATACTACTTTCTGTGCATAATAGACTGCACTAGTGAAAAGAAGAGATAAATTAGAATAAAACAAAAGACTTCAGAAGTTAGAAGTTGGCTTTCCCTTCCATCCTAGGATTAGGATTAAGGATGGAGTTATAGAGAGGGTTATAGCCCCCCTCCATACTGCAGCACCAATCTGAGGCTTCTCAGAAGATCGTTCTGAATGAGAGATGTTGTTTCAAGGACAAGAATGGAGTGCCCTACTGAGAAAGGGGATAAAGGGAACTGGACACATAACAGAAGGAAAAGAAAAGCCTGATGGCTGGGCTCTGCCATAAACAAAGTAGGTAGAGTGAACACTGGATTTTATCAGTTTCCAACCTATAGCTGCTGCCCTATTTCATCTGCAGTTTAAGTCTACCTCTGGCTTTATGACTGAATACACACCTGAAGTCATGTGCCTAGCCCAGATTGTGCCAAGGAATAACCCGATGTTATGATCAGCAGGGCAGAGACTAGATCAGCTATTTGGCGTATGAAAGCCCCATATATTCTTGTCTTCCTGATTAACAACAGGAATCTAAATCACAATATTTCACTCCAGGGAAGAGGCACCTTTGCTCTTTAGGTGAACGTAAGCTGAGGCTCTCTCTATCTTGCTTGATAAAAAGTTCTGATTTGGGTTGTAGCCTGTATATTAACTTGAAAAAGCTGGGCTCTAGACTCTCCTCATGAAAATATTTATTAAAGAATAGGTGAGGGCTGTGTTGTGTGCGCAGAAGACACATTTTACTGATATTGTATGTATGCAAGCACGGACACATTTTACTAATAAAAGTCTGAATGTCTCTAGGATTCATCCAAGTAGGCGCCTTGGAGTTAGAGCTTCATTTAAGTGTCTAAACTGGCAGATGGACATCTAAATGTTTTTCTGGGTTATTTGTTACTTTTTTTCCTTCCAGTTTATCTTTGTATTTCCCCTATTACTGGAAAATCTGTATGTTACAAATAAGCATATCCCTAGCAGCTGTTAAAGAATACACACTCTGCAGAATTTCAGATCTTAATAAAGCCACTGACCCAGGAAAAAAATCCCTATAAACTTTAGTGCTGGCAGGTGAAGAGTTTTTACTGAACCTGTCTTCTTAGATCATAGATTTTGGCTATGCTGTGTTTATACACTCCTCAGCCAATATACAATATATGTATGAGCCACCCTCTCTTCCAGATCCTGTCCAACCAGGCTACAAGAAAAAAGAATCATAATTACTCCCCATAGCCCTCAGCCCTAGTGAGTACGCTAATTTGAGTCCAAACAGCCTAAAATACACCAAAAACCTTTCTAACACCTGCACAGTTGTGTGGGGAGCTACTCCCCTGCCTGACGGAGAGAATTCACCTTGTAAACATTTTTATTGTCAAAGCTTGGTTATAGAATCTCTGCACAAACTTCTCCCTTAATTGCCTTTGAGTCTGCTTCCATCACAGTTTCCTCAACATGTCCACAGTTCATTGCCGTAGCAGAAACCCTCTGCCAAAGATAGTCCACTGAAGGCAAATGGTGAGAAACAAAATAGCTATTGTGGAACAGTGAGTACGTCAGTGCAAAGAGCAAAAGGAGCGGAATAAAGAACAAAACAAACAGAAGTCTGAACAGACCTAGAATTGAGAAAGGAAAAGCTTTTCCTCCTTTCTCCTGCAGCAAGTAAAGACTGAGACTCAGACTGACTGGGTCTGTTTAGGTCCCAAACAAAGATTCCGGATTTCAGAGATTGATTCCAGTTCTATTAATTCCCAAAAGCATGTAAAATTGGTATTTTGACTTTGGAGTGCTTCTGTAGGCAACCAAGACATACACAGTATTCTAAATAGGATAACTGAGTGTTGAGTCCAGCCTAAACACTGTTGACCTATGAATGTAATGTCTAGGACCTGAAAGGGGAGATAATCTGAGCATACTTATGCTCGATGCACAGCCTGTTTTCTTAAACAGGTGGGAACTAGCCAACATCTTCTATTATATTGCTTGTAGCTGGGACACTGGTTCAGACCCACCGTAGCCTGAAGAAGCTTGAACCTTCTGCTCTCTCACTATATGTGAAAGGATCTAAAGTATTAGATGTACTATTCTTCAGTGCATGCACACATACGTGCACATATGTACACAAACACCCGCATTTATCTCTGTGCATCAACAAATGTTACTTGATCATGAAACTGTGTATTAGGACCATTCACTGAGAACTGTAGAAATCCCTTCTTTTGGTCCTTTTTTTAAACACTTGTAGACAAATGTTATCCTTTGACCTTAAATGGGACTAAACACAGTCCCCAAGTTAATGACATGGTACCAGGATGGTTACTTCTATGATGGGAGGTACGTACACTCAACACAGGGCTAGTGAAAGCAAAATAGCCCAAGGCTCAACTCCAAACTGCAGCCATGGCTACAACCAGTCTATCCATTCAGGCTGCCATGAACACAGCAAGAGATTCCCTCTCGCTTTGACACCTTGTTTCCTCTCCTGTGATGTGGTGGTGGCAAAACTCCTGTTTCCACTGCTTCGGTAATGTAAGAAACGTAATCCTACAGCAGGGAATAGGAGATAGGGATTAATACCTCATATGAGTCACTCTAACCCCATCCATCGAGGAAATCTGTACCTGCTTAAAAGGCAACAGCATAATCAATGAACAGATGGCACAGGAAGGAAAATGGATTTGAACGTCTTTTCTTCTTGGCTAAAAGAAGGTTAGCTAGAGCTACTCACCCTCCCATCCCCCAAACACACTTCTTTCAAGAATGAATTCAGCACGTTCTGTCCTTACACCAATTAGTTCTGTTTTCGTGATGAATGAATGGTGGTTGAGATCCTTGCCAAAAAGAAAACCCTTTCAAATGATTAATAAAACTTAAAAGGCCCAAGCATGCTCATGTGTTATTTGGAAAAATATGGTTAACAGAAGTCATCAAATTGTACCATCACCTTCTCTTAACTAAACATGAAATCAACAGATTTGGTGGGTTAAAGCCAAGTCTTGCCAGATAGAATTGTGCCTTGCAAAGTCTACATCCTACCCACTGGTATTACTTGGCAAAGCTTGCTGGAAGCATCTACAGAGAAACCACAGATCAAATGAGAGGAGAACAGGGCTATCTTTTTTACCACCTTGTATCCTGTAGGCCACAAGCAATATGAGAAAGTGATTCTATGCTAAATATAGCAGAAATGTATCTATGTGCAGCAGATGCTAAAGTAACAGGGTCTAAAATAGGTTATATGAATAACACTCTGCAATTGCCTGCTTCTTCCCAATAATTCCAAGCCAGCCAACTTCAGAGGCAAATTATTACACTGCAGATTTCTAAAACTCGGTAAGATGCTGCTCTTCTCTGTTGTTTTTCAGACTTCCTCCTCAGAAAACAATGATGTCAGTTATAATTGCTAGTGTTTCTCAGTGATCACCCTCTTGCTAACTCAAGGTAAAAAACAAACAAACAAACAAAAAAATATAAACTTTAAAAAGTACATATCTTTTGAATAATTTCTCTATATAATCTGGGGCTTTTTTGGACCATACTAAATCTTCTGCATCTATCAGAGTGCTAAAAGCTCACTGTGTGTCTGCACAGTCCATTGCACATGGACTTTAAGTCCAACGCAATTCAATGACTACTACACTGATGAAGTCACAGAGACTAAAGGAAAACTCCATTGCAGAAGATTGCTTTGAAGTGAAACTTCAGCCCAACGCTCAAAGTCAGGATGTGTAAATGATACAAAAATAATATCTGAGAAGGATTCAGTTAAAGATTCTTATTCATTTTTTTGTCATGTTATTTTGTAAGAATGTTTTGGAGAGTGTAATTCTGTTTTCATGTAGATCTGGGGGTTGTAGGAATGCCATAAAACATCTACAGCTTACAGGCCCATGATGAGAGCTGTAACACAATGTATTGAGTCAAAGTAGAGCAATAGTATATATAATCGGAAAGTTAATGAACATGTGAAAAAACAGAGCAGTGTCCATTGCAAACAGCTTGCAGACAATTCATTGCCAGACAACAAAATTTAGTACATCATCTATCAAATAAATCAAAATAAAGACAGATTAGGAAGAGCTTCAATTCAGAATCCATAAGTAAAATGTCATGAAGTGTGACATAAAAGAGTCTCGTCTGATCTGAAAAGTTAAACTCAGTCAATTATTCCCTAGCACCTCCCCAGTATTTAGTGATATGGTAGTTCAGCTAATTCTAGCAATAGTTGACTTAAGCACTCACTTTAGAAGTCTAAAGAATGCAAGTAAGAACAACAAAAAGTACAGATTCAGTCTTTATAAAATAATAATAAAAACCCAAAACCCTAAACCTTTGGTGCAGAAATATATATATATATATATATATATAATGGGAAGATCTTTGACAATGACAAAAAAGGTAAAAAGGATACTACAGTTCTGTAAGACAGGAAGCCAGGATTGTATGGTCACTGCAATTCAATACCGTTAGTTCCTGTGAGAAGTAGATGGAAAATATCTAAACTCAACCACAGCTACAAACATCTGGATGCTCAGCTGCCCTGTTGGCTGAGAGGAAGCAGGTGCAGTTGTCCTCTTGGTTTGAATTAGCCTTATGCTGCTCAAGGTAGACATTATTGGAAGAGTCTAATGGCCCCCAGATGGAAACATGACCAGTCCCAGCACAGTGGACTGTTTGCGTTTCAATGGAAGAAGTGGAGCTTGGTTATGGTCAGTCACAACAAGGATCTCATCTTTGAAGATTATAACCTTTTCCATACTCTTTTTCCTCAATAAACCCTCTCCCTCGAGCCAAGCAAGAGATGAGAGAGCCTCAAGATCTCTGTTAAGAGGAAAGAGACTCAGCTGGCCTGTTACACCGCAAGGCTTCAAGTACTGAGGTGTAGCCTGACAGGATGTATCTGTTCAGAAAGCACATTTGTAATGAACAGCATTGTTTAGGTCTGCTGACTTGGAAAAATAGCTAAATCATACAACTGTCTGGTTTGTGAATAGCAGTATCTTACTCCACAGGGGACTATATTTCAGACGGCTTATGTTAATCAAGTTTATTTGTATGGATGCGTGTGACTATACCTGTAAACACTGCATACCCATCTTGGGTACTAAGGAGCTCTAGCGCTTAAATTGCTGTAGAAGCTACCATTAAGACTTCATCTATACCATTTGCTTATGTATGAATTCAAATTGCAATAGATACAAAGAAGTTTCATCAAAAGAAAGCTGAATATGAAGCATCCATCTTTCTGAACAGGGCTTGTTTACCTTAGGATACAAAAAACAAAGGAAAGGAATACGAAGGAAGAGAAACAATTTAAATTAGCACAAGAACACGCGGATGTAATAAACTGTGAGATGTTAAGAGTCTGCTGTGGCTTTCTAAAAGGAATAAATAAACACCCCAAATAATTCTCAGTAGCTTTACAGTGATATATAAGAAACTAGTGAGAAAACAGTATAAAAACAGATGCCAAAACTATCTCTAAAAACAGCAAACCAAACTACCTGGAGTCACACGAACCATTCAAATCCATTTTCTAGTCTTAGTTCTTTCCCGTAACTATTGGTCTCAGTTATTTTTCTTCCCTAAGGATTATGATTCAAAAAGAGCCTCTGTAACTTCCCAAGAACATAATGAAATGTAAGCACAGACCTTCATCTTGGATAACTATCCACAGGTAAGAAAAACAATATCATCTGACTCCAGCTTTGCCCTTTTTTGGGAGGCAATGGTAATGATCACAGGGTAGCAACCAGCCAGAAGCCGTTGTGATGTCTGACTGGAGAACAGCTGTTAGTAAAGTGGTAAAGGATCAGTTTTGAGCGTCTACTCCTAGCACTAGGAAATATGCAATATCCTTAACTGATTAAGTTAGGAACTGGTTTACATCAGAGTCAGAAAGAGTACAGAAAGTTAATTAGCATAGTCACTAGCTTGATTTCAGATATACTCAGGTGAGCTGTGAGACACCCTTACTCATATTCTCCATCTTATTCCAGCAGAATTTATCTAAGGCTTTCTTAATTGGTTGCAAACATCCTAGCATCTATGTTACTGTTTATTCTAGGATTTCTTCCTCTAGCATGCAGATGTAGATGGGATGAAGATATGGATAGGTTATCTCCAGGATATGAACTTATCGCAGCTGCTGTTTAGCAGCTCTGCTTCACCATATTACTCTTCTTGTGATCCATGACATATATGGATATACTGCAAGTAAAAGCATGAAAGTTATAAATTAAAGTTTCTTTGCACAGCAAGTTAATGCATACATGTAAGTAATTGCTGCAGAGCAACCGGTCGATATAGGACAACCTCAGAGACTGATTCGTGTCTTGCCTTCTCACCCTCTTTCGTGGGGCACTTGGTCACTGACTCTGGATGAACCCAGCCTCCACTGTTTTCTCCCTTGCTGAGTTCAGAACCTGCCAGCTATGAATTTTTTTCTGTGTCTTGTGCATTCACAATCCTCACCAAGAAAACATAAACCAAATACTAGCTCTGGAGAATGTACCCATTGTGATTTGGGTTATTGCGCAATAATCTAGTCATTGGAACCTTTCATCTGGCTTAGCTGACTGTAGTGCAAACACTAAGAAAAAAAGGTAACGTTATACACCTGGTTTAATTAATCAGCAAAAAAACCTCTGTTGTCTCTACTAAAAAATCTAGTGTTGCTTACCAAAACATCTACATGAAAAAAAAAGTGTCATAAGACAGTGAGCTTTGGCATTGAGAGGTGTTCCCTTCCCTATTACAGGAATGAGAACTATTTCTAACGAGTTGTCAAAATCTCCAGTTACCATTTAGTAACAGTAAATAAAAGTAGTAACAGCAAATAAAAGACCCTGTGGCAACACAAATATTACAAAAGAAACCACAAATATTCCTGATATAATCATAAGGGAAAGAAAGAGGATATATACATTTTAAAATAGCGCTTAGCAAAACTCACCCATACAAAAACATTTAAGCTGAGAGAGACTATTATTCATGTTGAAATACTTGATTAGTATTATTTTCAAACATCAGGGCAAAACAGTGTCCTACAGAGATTTTTCACATGAAAATTGTTTTTCCCTTTAAGGCAGAGAGCTCCCAAAATCAACACTTTAACTGGAGAGAGTATGAACTATGGACGATTTCAGCTGCTGTAAACTGATAAATAATGACTTTACCAAACGCTGGTTAACAGAGCACAGCTTTGGGAGGAGTTTGGCCAGCAGGTGGCGAGTTTTCTTCAGGATTGCGCTTTCAGGAAGAGCTTTTTATGGTCCCGTGTATTTGATAATGCCCTGGCTGTCTTATTCCTACGGTCTCACATACAAAAGCCTATCTCAAAATAACCTTAAGGGTTTGACCCCAAACCACAAATAGCAGGAAGTTCTCGGTTAGGATTGAAACTCTGTCAGTACTTAACCTTCCCCTTGGGCCGAGGTATTATAGTGCATTTGGAATTTAGGATCACCTGACAGCACAAAGCCTTCACCCCTCCCCCGTTCGATGACTTTTATCTCCAACACTTCAGTGTAGCTGTGTATGACACAAAATTGTCTTTCTGACTTGACTCTTAACTTCCGTTGCCTTTGTGACTTTAGGTTATCCCTTGGCTTTATTTCCATGTTGTTTCAGTGGGAATTTATATCCTTTTCAAAAGCTAAAGAAAAAAAAAAAAAGAATGACATGCTGGTATATATTTAGAATCTGCTAAAACCAGGAAAGACATTGTTAGAGATTATACAACTAAAATTGTGGTTTCTTGTACATTGTCCTCAATAAGATTCATTTTAGGGTTGTTCTAAATAATAAAATTCTTGCCAGATAGTATTTTTTTTCACTTTAACCAGATACTAGTTCTGTATTAGTAGCAATAATACTTTGTGTTAAAATAACACCTTTCCACTGAGTACAAGCCAAAAAAATTGAATCTTCCGTGACACAGAACTGCAGGTTCTAGATATTACTGTCACTGAAGTAAATTGTAAAAACTCATATAGTTTTCTATGGAAGAAAACTGGAGTTCTGTGGCTGCTTCAAAGTCATGTGGTCTTGCTAGCAGTGTATACTGCTAGGGATCGACTGACCTCTGGCAATCATCGTATTATAGAAGAGAGGCAGCACAGATGTGATTGAGAGGATTGAGGACTGGTGTTATTGAATTAAAAAATGTCCTTGTCCCCTGTGGAGGTTTTGCCATTGAGTCTGGCCAGCAGCAAGGGTCAGAGCTGCAGCCAACTGGGCAGGAAACGATGCTGGGGTCACCAGCTATTGACAACACACTTGTGTGTAGAGGGGAAGGTGAGCCCAGTGCACTCACCTCTAGTCCTATAGTGGATTTCCTTGTCACTGTACAGAAGCTGAAATAGTGTCAGTCCCAAATATTCACTGAAATAATGAATGTCTCAAATTTATTTTTAAAGTTGACTCCCTCTGACTGCTGGGCCAGTCTCCGACCTCCCTTGAAGGTTTTCCAAGGCGCAAGCCCAGGATATTTAAAATACCACCCATATTTCTGAGCTGTAGAATTTGAGTCGACAGATACGACCCAGCAGAGCTGCCCCAGAAGCCTGTCCAAGGCTGCATTGTGGGTTGGTACAGGGTCTTCATAATCTCTTCACTCTGCTTTCTGTACTGAGCAACCACAGCAGCTGGTGCATCAGAGGAATGGGAATTAAATACCTCAACACTCACAGCTCTGGGAAGACGACAGGAGTTCTGTGGCACAAACACTGGTTCAATCTCTCCTCATGGTACTGCATGTGGACTGAATGTACCTTTAGACTCCAGTACCCTGATAGCCTGGAGGCTATACCGGAGGAGATACAAGTACTGGCAACTGACTGAACTGAGAGCCTTTTTTCATTACTTATCCCACGATCTACATGATGAATAAAGCCAGAACAAGATCTTAAATAATTAGGATATAAAACCTGGAGTTCTGTTTGTAGTGCTATCTCCAGTTGTGCTAAGCCCACAGCAGATGTTGAATTGCTGCCGTGAAATGTTGCTGTGGTAAGTCCTAGGAAAAGCTTTTCCAGCCACCTCTTGCACAAAAAACAGGTTTCATTTTTCAGTCGTAACAAGATTCTTGTCATGTAAGTGTATGATCCATCAACTACTGCAGATATGTACTTCATTAACTACCGAAGATAAAGCCCAACAAAAAAAAATGCAGAAATAGAAAAGCCTTACACCCAGCTCACCTTCAAACAACGAATTGAGATGCCTAAAATTGGGACCATTGGCTCTGTGTATGCGCTGGCATATGGACAGTCAAAAAAAAGAAAGGTTTTTCTGAAATGTGAATCAGATCTCAATGTGTGTTGTATTTACCTTCATTCTTTGAAGAATCTGGGAGCCAACAGTCCTAAACTAGGTGCAACAGTTTAATTGGAAGAGTAACACATCTGAACTGAGTTACAAGTGAGGTCAGAGAATGAGTTTCCTTTACTTTTGGGAAGTGCTGGTTCCACTGGAGCTTACTAGCCCAGTATTACTGTGATGAAATCCCTCAAGGGAAGATAAATCTTGTGGAATCTTGTGGATTCCAGTCCTGCATCTAGCAAACCATGGAAAGCAAATGTTGTCTTCATTCCCTAAAAATTATGGAGTCTTCCTTTAACCATTAGCTCTACTAAATATAAGCCATATCAAATACATGCTATTCCAAAAGTTTCAAATAAAGGTAACTGACATTCCTTGAATAAATATACTTTTGCCCCTAATTCTACTATGAACACTGTAAGGCTGGCTCTCGTTATGTCTATGTGTACATATAGAGATAATTTCCTTTTCTATGTGTGTATATATATGTGTGTATACACATACATACCTCTTTTTTTACCACTTAGAAATAGCTCTTTCACCTCTGTGAGATATCATTCTTTGTGATCCTTTTCCCTAGTCAAACCTGAGCTGAATGAGTTGGGGGATACCCCTACTAAGTTTCCAGGCTGGTAGGAATGTTTATTTTATAGCAGCAGAGAAAGGACTTCTCTATAAAACTTGTGGCATAGGCATAATCCACAGCAAAATGATATGATGTCCAGGCTTTGCTGGCATTCTACTTAGGCATCCCAATTCACACTGATCTTTGCCTCATAGGCCCATTCTAAGCTCATGTCACCAAAACCTTTGGTTCCTGTGGGGTCATTAAATCCTTATTTAATTTCCAGCAGATATGGGAATTGTATGTGAATGAATGCAACGCACACAAATCATTCCAACCACCCTCATATTAAATGAACTTTTTTTAAGAAGCTGGTTTTGACCTGATAGAATATAATGGTTTCAAGGGAACCATATAGCCATTACAATCCATCATATAAATGAATACTTAGGGACACCTAAATCCAAAGATTATTTGACTGTTGTACATATACTTGCACAAAGGGGGCTGGAGGATAGACCCCTCAAATCTGCAGTGAAAACATCTGTACTTGTAGGAAATGACTCTTAAAAATGGGCACATACATACATAAACTTTCTCAGATTTCCAGAATGATCAGTACATTTTAAGTCAAAGTGACCCCCAGCATCAAATTACGTTTTGGATGTATTGCTAGCAAATTATCAGTTTAAAAAAGCAAAGAGGTTTAGTATGATAAAGGGTAGTTTATATGACCAGTTCTGATTGCAGGCTCTGGCTTCCCTATAACCTGATGGTTTTTCATGTGTTATTAATTATTGCGTACTATACTCCTTTAACATCTATGGCAGATACTGTAAAGCTGAGGAAAAGCAAGCAATATAAAATACAAAAGTGTTCTCCAAACCCTGCTTTCTCTTCCTTTTGTTGCTCTCTTGTAATGTAAAAACAGATAAATGGTTTCCTCTTTCAAATACAACAAAAAGAAATTACTCCTGGGAGGAGTCCTGGGATGCCAAGTTTGAGCCTGGATTCAATTTTTATGACCACTGTAAAAACTCCTGAAAATAGGAAATTATAATGGAAATGCTGACTCTCACTGCAGCAGTGTGAGCAGAACCACCACGGCATGATTAGTGATCGAAAGGGCCTGGAAGTTAAAGTGGAATCATTTACACAATCGACTTCATACCACTTTACAAATAAGGGGCGTGTATGTGTGGGGCGGGGGGGGGGGGGGGGGGGGGGAGAGATCTTGCTCTTAATTAGTTGCTTGCAAAATCCATTGTGATTCTTGAAGAAGGCAAATTCTCTATCGCTCTGTTCGTTCTCTGCATTTTTCCTTTCTGGTCCGCAATAGCTGCTCTGCAAAGGTCTATCTTGGACGGGTGACCAGCCCACGGCGTGGAAGGGGCAGGGGCCGTGACTCCTTACGCAGGCACAGGCGTGTTGTGATCGCTCCCCCTCGGCAGTAGCTCGCTAGCGAAGGGCAGCTGGGTCACATTTTAGCACCGTACCAAAACTCAAGCAAACGATTTCCCCCGCGCTAACAAAATGNCAGAGGCTGCACAGTTTAATCCTTCACCGAGGTCAACACCAAAACCGCATGAAGAGGAGAAAAAAATACAAAGCAAAGGAAAACAGACAGAAAAATTATATAAATATGTATATAGCCTCCAGGTGCCACTGATAACCAGGGGGCCTGTCTCGGGGGAAGGACCCCTTGCCCGGGGAGGCACGATGAGAAGAGGGGAACGCTGCGGTGCACTTGTGCCTACTCTTCCCTGCGTGTCTGCCGCAGGGGCTGTCTCTGTCCTTCCAAGGGAAGCTCCGGGCGCGGAGAGGCTTTAGAAACATCGCCGAGCGCAGCCGGCTGCTCTGCCCTGCTCCCCGCTCCCTTCCCCAGGGAAGTTTGGGAACTGCAGGGCTGCCGACAAGAGGCAGCTTTGACTAGCCAGCCCCCCCACGCACTGCCGCGCTGCGAGGGACGAAATGTTTGCCGGACTCCGGGCGACGATGGAGCCCTTGAAACCCGCCGAACAAACAAACAACCGCACCCTGCCCCGCCGGACTCGCTTCTCGCAACCCCAGCGAGCCGCCTGCAGCTGACGGTG
This sequence comes from Baryphthengus martii, assembly GCA_013396935.1. NCBI lineage: Eukaryota > Metazoa > Chordata > Aves > Coraciiformes > Momotidae > Baryphthengus > Baryphthengus martii. The sequence goes on from VWZK01007194.1 coordinate 155,532, forward strand.
ATGATGAATCCAGGCTGCAAGTGGCGTGGCTGCTTCTTCTCAATAAAAGATTTTTCAAGGGACAACCGCCATTCCCCGGTGGGGAGAAAGTCACGTGGAAGTAAAACCGAGTTTTCTCCTGTACATGGCTACGGGATGGGGCCAGGAATCGTTATTCTTGCAAAGGTTATCTGGGTCCCGAAGATGAAGCCGGGTGTCCCAGCTGAGGGAGGGAAGAGGAACATCAGTCAGGCTGTGCAGCCCTCTCCCATCAGACATGTAGGTGCATCCAGGGGTGCTCGGCATCCACAGGAGCTTAAAACAGAGGAGAAGCGATCCCCAGTACCTGCCCTGCGCAGGATTAGCCCTTGAACCTAGAACTCGTTGGTGACGAGGTGACAAGCGCAGCGGGGTCCCTACGGGAGGGAAGGAGAAATGCCCTCAGATGCCCTCAAATTTAGCCCCTACATCTGCTCCGCAGGTGGGGCACGAAACCATCGCACCGAGATCGGGACCGGCAGCAGCGCGGCAAGAGAGACAGCCGCTCTCGGCGCCTGCCCCGGCGCTGCGGGTGCGGACCGGGTACGCAGCCCCAGTGGAGTGGCCGGCTGATGCTGTCCGGGATGCAGCTTCCCGAAAAAAAAAAAAAAAAAGGGGAGGGGGGCCGGAAAAGAGACTTGGCTGAACAAAACCAAATCCTACTACTATTAGGGATTACAGGACCTCTGGGTCAGCAGCAAGTTGAGATCAGCCCTACTGCAACTATCTGTGCCACGCCGAAAGCTAAAACCAGAGCGAATAAACCTGAGCAAACAGCAGGCGCCACTTCATCGCTCCTGTCNCAAAATGGAGATGCTCCGAAGTTTGGCTTTTATTTTCAGGGAGTCCTAGAAGTAGGAGGGCTTTATATATATGTATATATAAAAGTATAAACTTGGCAGAACAATGTTCTATCCACCTCTGCGCCGATTTGGGTTTTGGGGGATGGGAGCGGGAGTTGCTATCAGATGAGCATTTACACGCACCAAGGCAGCGGTTTCCACTCGCGTTGCTTGCCGCTATTCTTCCGTGTCTTGTCCTTAGCAGCTATTAAAATATTGAGGTTACATGAGACCTGAAGA
>VWZK01007194.1:169816-272056 GCA_013396935.1 Baryphthengus martii
TTTTTTTTTTTTTTTTTTACGGTCTTAAAGGGCAGCTGAAAACAGACCGCTCGGTAAAAGCAAGCAGTTCAGGGGTGAAATGACCCAAGCCAGCAGGAAGCCCCCGCGCTTCGCCAGCGCGTAGCCGCCACAGGGGAATGAGCGTGGAGCTCTTCGCGGAGCCCGGCAGGAGCAAGGAGAGCTCCTTTGCTGCGCTGGCCTCGCCTTGCCGAACCGGATCGAGCCGCGTTTTCTCGGCAGCGTCTCTCGGGGGCCATCTGCGCCGCCTCTGAAGGTCGTGTCCCCGTCGCCGCGCGTCGCTCCTCCGTTGGGGTTTAGCGGCGTCGCCTTTCGCAAGCCCAGCGGNCACAGCGTTAACTGCCAGTCGAAGGACTGAGTGGTTGATTCCCCGCCGCCGTGCATTTCTTCTAAAGAGAGATTCAGCGAGAAAATCCCCCGTGAACTTCCCCGTCCCTCTTGTGTCGTTCGTGGCACAGAGTGAAGGAACAGGGATGCTCCCGGGGACCTGTCGTGGAGAGACAAAGTGAAGGGTTCTGTCGCTTGAAGCCAGTCGTTCTTCAGGGGTCGTGACTACGGAGCAAAAATCCGAGTTAGGTCCAAAGGGAGGGAGGGAGGCAGCGACGGTCATGCCACTGAGGTTTTCCCACGGTCGATCCATCATCTCCTTAACACCGGAATACCGAAACACCCGTGGCGTGGCAAGGTAAGAAACCGTGTCAGTTACTGGTTCCTGGGAACCATTATAAGTGCAGGGTTGCGAAGGTGGAGAAATGGCTCCTCCCAGCTGGGCATGAGAAGTGTTTCATTTGTAAGGCCGAAGCCTGGTAATCTGCCTGCCAAGAATTTCCTTGGACATGTATTTTTGTATGTAATTAGGAAAAAAAAAAAAAAAAGATCCCCAGAATTGACATAATCAGAATTATAGATGTATTAAAATTCTGTGGGCATACCAGCACAGGATGCACACACAGCTCCTTCATGTCCTTTGTACTACACATAACACGTGCATGTATTTCCTCTTCCCAGAAGGCTGCTTTTGACCTTGTGCAAACAAAGGCTATCTCTGATCGTGCTCTTAGCTGCACTGGTGAACAGTTTACCTGTTCCCTTCTGTGTTTCCCTGTGTTGCCCTACTGTGAATTTTGCTAGGCAGTATTAGTTCTGTGATTCCAGGTAAAGCAAAGAAGAGATGAAATTATGACAGTCAGAAGAGATAAGTTGTATTAACCCTCAAAATAAATGAAAGGAATTAGATGGGAAATGTGCCTTTTGAATCAGGATCACAAGTAATTTAGATGATTAATTAACCCCCCCTTTGTTTTTATTTTCTCTCTTTGCATATGTTTTAATCTGGCATTCATGCAGTGAATAAAACTTACTTAGGCCTCTGTCTGCCAAGCTGATTCTGTTTTCACAGTTGCTTTAAATTTTTCATTTTCATCATATATTCAGTGCAACATCACTGAATGGGAGTTTGCAATAGTAAAAATGAGGGCACCTGACTCTAGATGTCTCTTCCTGTAAGATTTGCAGGGTTGTGGTTTGTTGGTTTTTTTTAACTATTTCCAGTTAAAGAAGAAATGTAAAGATGTCTTGGCACATCTCTCTGTTTTCCCCACTCTTTGCATTCCAGTCATTCTTTTTCTGCCCATAAACTATTACTACTCCACAAGAGCCTGATTCTGCACAGACGACTCAGCCTCTTTTTTTTTTTTGTTCGATGCAAGAAGAAATCCTGTCAGATGGGGTCTTCAGTGTACATTCATGAAATAGAGCAAAAGCCTCTCTCAGAATGTGCACTGGAACAGCAAATAGTTACTTTTCAGCTGTTGATTACATGTGCCTCTGAAAAGGGGACCACAAATCATTGGGTTTTTAAAGGTTCCGCATGAGTTGTATATTAATCTCAGTTTCCCTAGGGATGGATTAATCCCAGCTTCCCAGTTGTGTGGCTACAAACAATGTTGATGGGGTTGGGGGCAGGGGAGAAGGAAGATGGGGAAAGGAGAGGGAAATTAAAAAGATATATCACAGGAATACATGGCCTAAGTGGCGAGGAGCCATAACTACTTAAGTTTCAATACCTCTTCTACCTCTGTCACCACTTGTGAGCTGAAGCAAATCACTTCAGCTCCCAGTCTTCATCTGTAAATTGGGGATAATGCTGCTGCTTTTGGTCCCAAGAGGCCTGGCATACCTGTGTAGAAGCCCTGCTCAGCCCTCAGTAGTGAAAGGAGATATTCCATTTCATACCTGGGCAGCAAAGCAGTGGCTGATCTGCGAGACCTACTGGAGTGTGCAAGACAAATTTATATTCACGTGTAATTCTTTTTCAGCCCTGGCAGTTTTGTTGAGAGATGGAGTCCTAGAGCCCAGCATGCATTTCTTCTCTACATTCCAATTCAGTGACTAAATAGGAGGAATGACATGGGCCAAATTCATCCCTGGTGGGACTCCAATGACATCAGTCATCTTTATAGGAGTTTTTTGAATGAAGTCAATTGAGTTTTATGAGGACTGAGTTTGGCCACATACATATTTAACTGCTCAGAGAACCGCAGCACTGAAGGACGCTTATCCTTGTCTTAGGAAGAATCACTTCTGAGTCTGGGAGACACAAGCTAAGCCACTGACCTCCTTTACACAGTCAGGTTTACCTTATTTAAACTCAAGCAGCAGCTGAAGTGTGCTCAGCATCCAGCAGAACTTAAAAAAACACCCTGGTTGTCCCAATTTGTTCATAGCTTTCAACGAAACTTTGTATTTGTCCATACAGGTCAGTGCAGCACTGTGCCAAGGATACCCAACAGACATGTTTACATGACACAGGGCAGCACCCTGCAGGAATATTGGCATGAGGCCTGTAAGCAGAGCAGTGGCTTCAGCATGGTGCTGGAGCTGTTTGGACCTGCCCTTTATTACGCCTGGCTATTCCAGAATCCCCGTCATGCTTATAGATCTCTGCCACTTCCAGCTCGTACCTCCGTTCAGACTGCTCTCTGGGCCTGTTATACCTGATGGGAACATGATAATCACTAAAAAGGAGTGTTCCTTCCTTCACCTGTGCCTTAGCTACTGGTGCTGACTCCCTTTACACCTTATGCTTGTGCTGCACTGAAGTTTGATACTGCACCACACATACAAAAGTGTTTATTACTAGTGTTACAGTTTTTGAGACAGTAGCTATTGAAAAACAACAATTAGATCGGTGACAGTGCTTATCAAAAGTTTGTCTGTAGAGTTTGTCACCACCAACCACTTTATTTTCAAGGTCTATTGATTCTGCATTCTTATTGTATCTTCTCAGGAATGAGTCAATTTAAGCAGTTAGAGAACTGGTTTATTATGTTTGAGCAGCAGAATGTGTGCTCTGGTTACAGGAGGCTCTTCAACTATTTCCAAGGGATGAATGTCATATCTCTTTTCTTGATTTCTAATTTTCCTTCTGTTTTTATGAGATCTTTGGTGATGGAACTTGCATTTGATTTTCAATAATTTTACATTGTATGTGTGGAATAATGAAATCTGAGTTTATGGGCTTGTTCATCTCTTTTACAGTAATTGCACTTGGCTGAATCCAGTAGAGCTATTCTAGTTTTACAGCAGAAGTTGTGAGAAAAGTATTAGTCCTACTGATGGTTTTGCTGCAGCCACAAAATTCCCATTGCTGAGACCCACTATCACTTTTTGTCTATATTTAATTTTCCTAGATTTTATTTTACTACTTTGTCTTCTGTCTCTATATGTCTCTATTTCATACTAATGTCAAATAAGAATTGAGGAGAAATAAAAAAAGAAATTGTTACTGGCTTTTCAACACATATCAGTTTGTATCAGAGACATGATACCCATTTGTTCTCTTTTTTTTTTCCCCCCAATCCTTATTTCTCAGGCGATATTATTATTTTTTTTTTTACCTGCATGTATTAATACTTCTTCCTGTTTTCTTTTGCTTCTTTAATGTTGCTAGAATTATTGCCCTGCTCGTCTCATTTCTCAGTTTATGTTTCTGCCTCTTATTCATCTCCATTTCAGTTTACCTATATGTTGCTGCAACTGTAATTTTATTTGTCACATCACAGGATCTGTTGACTCTATTTCAATCTGGCCTTTTTTTGGCCACCCTTTGGCCTTCTGCATGAAGTTCAAGCCAATGTCTTCCAGAAGGAAATTCACCACAAATCTGTCTTTCTCTGAGTTTCTGAATTCATTCACCTCTTGCTTCCTTCACTTGTTTCAACCAACCATGTAGTTACCACCTGTCTCTCATCATGACACTATTTCTCTTTCTGGCCTTTTGGCTTCTAACTAGATCTGTTCAAATCAAATGTTATGGGTGAATGATTAATGTATTTAACAATTTTATTTATTTTTTTCTTCCGTTCAAGAGTTGTCCAGACATGGCATGGTTTTCTTCCAAATGTATGTGAAGATATTTTAGTATATATATGTCTTATAAATTCTTTTGAGGCTGTTTCTTTATCTATCTGTTCTCCAGGAGCTCAGCACCAGGCTACAGAAAAGTCTCAGGTACCTTTTCAGAGAACAAAGGAGAAAACTTCCCAACAAGGAAATACTAAAGTAGGTAAAAGCAGATCTCATCTAAAGGTGTATTAGGTAGGAGACATCTGTATTCTGCTGCTACTCTCAGGGAATAAATGCATACTGATGAGAGTGTTCATGATCCTGCTGTCCTTCCTCACTTCCATAGCCAGTGAGGCTGGCCAGATACATGTCCAGAGAGGGGACCATACCGCGCTTCAGAGAATGAAGCAGGTTGTCAGCAATACACAACTGTATAAGGGTGTGAGACTCTTCCTCTGCTCAGGAAAAGTCTCTTTCAGGCTCTTCTCTTCCTTATGAGTTTTCTTAAACCTCACAAATAAACACCTCTCCTGTGTTTCTTTCCAAAATTACACAGGCTGCTCAGTCCACTTCAATGCTTAAGGCACAGCCACCTCTGTCCTGCACATTTTCCTCTCTGCTGGTTGTCTCTGCTGTGCATAAAGACCACCAGCAGTCTCATGCCATTGACTTTTCAAGTCTAGCACTCAGCTGCTCTCACTGGGATGTGCTCATGGGCTAATGTGACTGGCTTTACTGTCATGAAGATTTAAGGATGGATTTTTACATGCTGAATGAGTTTCATTTTAACTGAGCATGGTGACAGGACAGCTAATTACACACATATTTTTGTTTCTAAATTGTTTGATCTGAACTTTACCTAAATTTCTGATGTCACCTAAGATGTTTTTTTCCCACTTCAGACAGGAAATTTTGTATTATGAGTAAAACTATATTGCCTGTGGGCTTACAGGTTCATCTCCCTAACTGGATTTCTTTACACACATGAAACTTGATTTATGTAAGCATTCTTGAAAAGGACATGAAAAATAACATCATTTGTGGCAGTAGGAGAAATCACAGACTTTCATGAATGTGTCACTTTCCACCACTTTCCTTTGAACTGTCAGTCAATTCTTTCAGTGCCTATTGTATACTCCTTTTCCTGTTCTTCCTTAAAGTGCACTTCTCTTGGAAATGACTTCTCTGGCACTTTACAAGCAGCTCTGGCTTTCAGCACTGATCAAGTGCATTGCTGGATGTCTACGGAGCATCCAGTGAGTGCTGGAACCTGTTGGTATGCCAGATTTAGACTGTGTGGTGAAGGCTGCCCTGTACAGCTCTGAGCACCGTGTTGGCTGCTGGTCTTAGCAACGAATAAATAATTAAGAAGTTGGATATTTGATGATTCTTAAAGAAGAGTGAGTCATCTAGCCCTCTACTGTTGATTTCTTCATTAGTACAGGCATAGATCCAGACCAAGAACTGGTTTTCTCTTATGCATTTATTTGGTGACCACTTGGATATGGCTTAGGAAACAGTCAGTGTTTCTCCAGCAGTTGGGAAATGTTTACTTCCAGCTGTTTATTTGCCTCAGTGGATTAATAAGTCTATTTCAAAGTGCTGCAAAAATGAAAACTAGATTTTCAAACTGGGAAAGGAAGAACATTCACAGTGGCACAGTGTTTTCATCAAACTCCCTTTTTCTTCCACCACAAGGGAAATGTTTAAATGAATGGCTCAGAGTTTCCTTAACTTTCCAATGTACCTAATCAAATATATAAACAATATAAAAGATAATAAAAGCAATTACATCAGTTGGAGCAAATGGAAGGGGAAAGCAGATGTTGATATCCCTGAACACAACCTTTCCACTGAACAGATATCAGACTGATTATCACATTATGGAAATAATACTAACTTTCTGCGAAGATTTCACTCAGTATACAACAGTCATCAAGGAGGGCTCAGTGCTTAGTGCTTTGTCTGGCACATAGTTTAAGAATTTCAGTCTTTTTTATTGAGATCTTGTGTTACTTACAAGGTGGGGATTCTGTGTCTTCTGAGTTTGGGGAAAACATATTATATAGTTACCTGTGACTTTAATGAGACAGATTGTTCGGTCTTAGGTAGATGGCACATACTATCCTGTTTTCTTGGGATTTAGTGTGTAGGTTTCCTTTGATGGCAATCTTGCTAAAGTAGAACAAACATGAATAAAGCCATCATAAGGGAAAACCTCTCACTACTGCTGGCAGTCTTGTGAGAGTGATGAGATGCATCAGAAAGGACTGAAAAGTGGACAAGAAGAGAATGAGCCCATCTGCCAGGCATGCCAGTTTGAATGCAATCCCATGGCCAAGCAGTGAAGCAGATGTGCTGGATGCAAGTCTATTGAGCACTGGCATATTTCTCTGACCCATTCCTGCCACTGTGGAGAAAATGGACGACAAAAGATCTAGAGAAGTTTGATTAAACCTGAAGGTGTGATAATGTATTTGAAAGTCAGAACTCCAAAGCCAAACTTCTAAATTTAACATGTAAGCACCAAACTTATGGTGTCCCAATTTTCAGAGATACAGAGTGCCAGAAAGTCCCAACTGAAGTGTTTGTTGGCTGCAAGTTCTTAGCACTTGCAACATTGATTTTGGCACTTAAATTCAAGATTGCTAGTTGACTTTAGTAGGTTTACCCAGTTTATAAATCACTCCTTACATTTGGCCCAATGTTTGTAGATCTCCAGATGGAGAAGAGTGTGACCCAAAGGTGGATTTGGCAATCCCAATATGCCTTAGGTCAAACATCTGTAGGGAACATGTGTCTGACTTCCTTACGACTTTGTTGTTTCAGTCGATGGTGTATTCAGTGCAATGTTATATCTGCTACTGAACTAGCTGAATGCAAATACCAGGAACCTCTGGGAAATTTTAGTTAATACGAAAATAATCTAAAACAAATTCATCCAGTTACACAGCCAGGAGAAAAAAAAATGAAAATAAAGGGAATTACTGATCCAACCAAGTAGGCACAGAAATGAAACCCCTCTAGGATTTTCTTTTTAGTTTCTCCAACTTCCATTAATTTAACAAGCAAACTAGGTCAGCAGCACAGTTTTGTTATGAATAAATGAATGCCATAGATTCACTAATATTAAAGTGTCCAAGCATTCAGCATCATTCGCTGCTCTGCTGAGGGAGCTGTGGCACAGCAACTCTATATTTGGCTCTAATCCTAATTCAGATATTCAGCCCTGTGTATGAGTCAATGTAATGCAACTGCTGTAAAGAAAACCTAACAATAGAGAAAGCAAACTGCAGTATCACAGGACTTAAATTAGCCCCAGTTTCGAGTAGGTGCAAGAGAAGCCATGTAAACTACATTTTAAGTCCCTGCATTTCTATGTTATGCTGATGAAAGGCTAGGAAGTCAGACAGAGATGTGGAAAGTTTTTGTTCTGATTTGAGTTAGAACAAAACTAATTCTGTTCAGCGATTTTACTTTTCAGCTAGATCTCTTCTACCTAACTGCACTTTCTGAATTTAATGGCATAATTTTGCAGACAATATCTGCTTCTAGTAGTGATAACAATGTTTGCAGTAACTACCAAGGATCAGTGTGCAGAAAGGCTCTTGCATGTACTTGGTCCTGTGCAGACCAAGGTCGCTGCTAAATGTTGTGTATCACCTTGGGTGTGCAGAAAGTAAAAGGTGGTACCTGCAGGGAAGAGTGGACAGGACAGGTGACCCTGAACTGTCTAACAAGGGATTCCATCTCATATATGTCATATTCAGTACAAAGCTAAGGGATCGCGAGGGTCAAGCTCTCTTCTTCAATGGCCAGAGTTCAAGGAGGACTCTGTCCATTCTACCTTTCATAGAATCATAAAATGGTTTGGGTTGAAAGGAACCTTAAAGATCATCTAATTCCAACCTCCCTGCCATGGGCAGGGACACATCCCAGTAGACTAGGTAACTCAAAGCACCATCTGACCTGGTCTTGAACACACCTAGTCTTGGAGCATCCATAGCTTCCCCGGGCAACCTGTTCCAGTGTCTCACTACTCACAGAGGGAAGAACTTCTTCCTAATTTCTAATATAAATCTACCCTCTTCCTGTTTAAAGCCATTACCCCTCTTCCTATCACTGCAAGTCCTTGTTAAAAGTCCCTTCCCAGGTTTCTTGTAGGCCCCCTTCAGATACTGAAAGGCTGCAATGAGGTCTCCCTGGAGCCTTCTCCAGGTTAAATAACCCCAAGTCTCTTAGCCTGTGCTTGTAGGAGAGATGTTCCAGCCCTCTGATCATCTTCATGGTGCTCCTCTGGACCTGCTACAACAGGATTGGGCTGATTCCAATCTGAGCATTCCTGAATCCAGTTCCAGAATCCAGCNGATCTCTTCTACCTAACTGCACTTTCTGAATTTAATGGCATAATTTTGCAGACAATATCTGCTTCTAGTAGTGATAACAATGTTTGCAGTAACTACCAAGGATCAGTGTGCAGAAAGGCTCTTGCATGTACTTGGTCCTGTGCAGACCAAGGTCGCTGCTAAATGTTGTGTATCACCTTGGGTGTGCAGAAAGTAAAAAGTGGCACCTGCAGGGAAGAGTGGACAGGACAGNTGTATATATTTGCATATATTTCATTTTATTATTATTTTCATTAATGCTGTTTTGCTTTTCTTTTCCAATCCATAAGTCTCTCTCTCTTATTCCCTTTGTTTTCCCCTTGGGAAAGAGAAACGAGTTAATAGAGAGCATCTGTCACTTGTCTAGTGGCTGGCCCAACCCTAACCCTTGACAGTTTTGCATTTGTCATTACAATGTTGATGTACTAGTTTATACTCTTCAATAGCATCATCAATAATGAGACAAGTTGCAGAATGCAAAGAAAGACCACAGATGCTGTTTTTTTTCCATGTGCTGTCTGTTGCCTGTAGGAAGGAAAGCTAATTCACTGGCAGTTTAAAGTAGTTACTGAAAATCTCAGTGAACCACAAACTAATTGTAGTGCTTAATATAAATAGTATTTTATTTCTTATGTGGTGGGTGGAGATCTTCATGGGAGATTCCTTCCCTACTCTTTTTTTTTTTCTTAATTTTTTTTTAAATTTTATATATATCTAGATATGAAAGCAGAAAAACATGCAATTAAGACCAGTTGATTTAATATAGCCATAAATGCCTTAGGTTCGGTCCTAACAAAGGCTGCTTTCCTGATTCAGAACCGAAAACTCATTGCAGAGTAACTTCTTGGAACACCGGCAAGAAATTTTGTATAATAGATTGAAAGGGAGCAGTTTACAAAAAAAAATAAAAATGTATGAGCAATTTACACATTTATATGAAAAATATACTTACATAAATTAAAAAAGCACATGAAGAAGCATACCTTAAATACATTTATGGCGAAATTATTCATTTTGTATGGAGATTTGAACAGTATTTAGAAGAATGTAATATTTCTTCCTATAGGCATACACAGGACTTTAAAATCAACTCATCCTATATTTGTAACATGTCTCTGTACTTTTGAGCAAAAAAAATTAAAAAATATTGGACACTGAAAGGTGGTTAAAACATGCTAAGTCTGGCTTTTGATTTCCAAAATAGTATGTATCCATCTTGGTGTATGTTTATGTTGCTTCTGTCAGGAGCAGGAGCTATCAAATCCTCTTGAGAATATGTGCCACCTTTGAAATTGGCATTGCTGAGGGCAGTAATTCCTCTGTGAATGTGCACGTATGGATAGCTGTACGTATGGCTCCTTGGCTGCATTTGTGTACCGTTTTGCAACCTGTGACGAACTCCTGGTCTAGACGGTAGAGCTTACAGTTTTTCTCAACTCTCTAAGACACAGTTTCATGACTTTTTTTTGATCTTGGGAAGGATTAATCACTCAAAATCCTGACAAACTAGTTGCAGTGATTTGAGATTTAAATTTTCCACCTTTTCTTCTAATGAGAATTGACGATTCAGAATTGGGGAATTTGCCACAGAATAGGAGTTGCCTTCAAAATACAGACTTGGTTGTACTGAAGATTTGTCTGACTGCTTTATAGCATAGACCATCTTAGAATATTTCAAATTGAGAACATTTTCTTGTTTTCTGTTATTTTTAATCTCTTTGTCATTGAAACAGTTCAGTGACCACTTCACAGTCACATATCTGCCCACTTGAAGGCAGTCTTGAAGAGACACCAAAATCAACAGCACTTGTGATCTAGGATGAATTATAAAATGACTCAAGACCCTTTATTCAAACCAGCCACTGTTTTTACTTACCACTGATGTTTCTATATCCACATAATTTCAAGCAACACTATTTAGCTTAGTATTTACATCTGTAACTTAGATACACCAATCTGTAACTGAAGTTTGGCAAAAGTTGAAAAAATAAAAATATATTCAGAATGTTTATTTAACGCATAATACAAAATTAGTCAAATTAATGAACAAATATTTGCTATATGAGAGCATTAAAGTGCTTATGTTGTCCAGATGATCTCTGCTATGTAAATTGTTTGTGGACAGCCAATATTTGCTTTTCAAACTATCACTGGTTGGACTGGCTGCCTGGCAGTGTTCCTTTTCCCTGATTAGATGTGTGAGTAGTACTTCCAATGAATATTTTTGCAATTCTGGGTTCCACAAATACTCACATATCTGTACTTCATATCTGGTGTATGAATCTTTTGTGCCAGAAAAATTAATGGAAATAGTGGCTCAAATATATTAATTAATGAAAAAAAAGCAAAAGAATATTTCTATTCAAAGCAAATTGTACTGTTTTCCCCAGACTAACACACAGACACCCATTCTCTGGTGATAGACAATACAGATATTAGAAAGAAGTAAATATACAATAAAACAATTGAAATTTATTTCCTGCTTGCAAAATGTTTGTGGGTGGCAGTGTATTTTCTTCTTTCATTCCAACTGGATCAGATTCAAGTTGAATTTGAGCATGGTTTACATCTTGTTCTTTTTCTTGTGAAACTTTGGACCTTGTGGAAAGGGGTCTTTTGGCAGGTGGAAATGTAGTTTAGAGTTAGACTTTGCAGAAGTAGTGAAGCTTATCTTACTGTATTCATATGGTGGCTAGATGGAGTTTGGTTGCTCCTCTCATGTCAGAAAATCAGAAGACAGATGTCTTTTACTTTTTTTTTTCTTTTCTTTATTTCCAGACACAGAGCAGTGAGTGTCTTGCAAGGGTCAAACAAATATTCATGTATTCAGAAGCAAAAATCATGATCCTGCTGAAAGGTTTACAGTCAAGCCTGAATAGTTCAGAATTTGGTTTTGAGTCAATGTCCACACCCAGGCTTTTGTTGCAAAAACCAATTTGAAAATAAGGGATAAAATACTTTGATAATGATGGAATTTTCAATATAATTTTTTGCATTTTTATGTATGGATATTTTCAAATATTAGTCTATATTATATGCAAATCTGAACTGTCGTGCTTTATTTTTCATTGGTATTCTGTAGCTATAATGTCTACGTAGGCTGGCTGGAGTAAGATTTACATGATGCACATGTGAATTTATTGTTTTTCCCTGTTGCAAAGGTCAAAGTATAGTTTTGAGCTCTAGAGAGCCTAGATTCAATGACTTGGACTGGCCAGGACCACAGGCATCATATATGGCTTAAGGGTAACATCTGACCTCTCATGACTGATAGACTATTAGCTCTTTAGATAACACGCTTCTGAAGCTACATCTGTGCCAGTGTGGGCAGTGGGTCAGGGACTGCCCTCTGACTGTGAGACCAGCTGGAATTTACGAATATACAGTTGCAAACGAACAGTTAAAGTTTATGTTTATACAATAAAAATGCCTTATCTCACATGCTATTAAAAAACTAGCAGTGTTAGGGATGCATTAATTTCAACATTCTGTGATATTTGTAGGACACTTTAAAATTGGGAAGTATAGGTGGTGTATCATTAATATATTCCTTAGAAAGATAATTACCCTGACTTTTACAGACTCATATTAAAAGGAAGACAGGTGGAAGTTTCATGTAGAAGTCTCATCTGTGATGGCCTTGTGTGGTTGTGAAGCTAGCCAATGCAGCATGCTGGAGTGGAGGATTCCAGAAGTAACAGGATAGAGAAAAATAAGGAAAGTCTTTTTAAAAGAGACCATAAAACACGCAATAGGTATGACATTCACTCAAAGAATATATCACACAGAAGTTAGACAAACACCACAGATTATCTGGAAAAGGCTTTGTCTTGCTCCACCAGGCAGGTTCCTTCCACTGCTCCCAGTGGCTAGAAGAACTGGGTTAGAAACACATCACTTCCACCTTCTTCCCCAGCAAATTTGCTCTCTGAAGCTGTCCTGCTTCTAACAATGGCTCTAGATTGACTTGGACACTAAGTTACCGGGCTCTTCTGTATTTTTCTCTACTGAGGAGCTGATGCCACTCTCTATCCATCTGGACATTTGTTTAAGAGCCTATTTTGGGGTTTTCCAGTTTCCTCTGTGGTCATTGGGCTCTAACAAAGTTTGAAGTCCCTTGCTGGACTGAGGCTGTATAACTACATCAACACTGAAGTCCATCTGATACCTGGAGCTTTTACTCTGGTCCACAGAAATTTGAATGTATTGCTGCTAGGAAAGTAGCAGGAGAGGAATTTCTTGTTTCTAGAGAGTCAGAAGTAATCTTTAAAAGATATTCTCCTTCTCATGCAGGCTGTTAAGACATGACTGAGCCCACATTTAATAACCTTTGGAAAATATATCCTTAGCATGTTCACCCAGTGGGAGAGAGAAAGACCTCCTTCCTAGAAAGACATCATAGACCACTGTAAATTGGCAACATATGCATTACACACACAACCTAAAATTAAACTGACATGCCTCAGGGATTCCATCTGCTGTTAGATCTAACCTACCACAAAGTGAGCAGCAGAACTAGGCTTACACAGAGCCTCAGTCTCTCCTCTGAAGCTGCAATGATATGAAAAAGTAGAAGTTGAGGCACAAGATTTGTCATCATCATTCTGCTAGGTATTCTGAAGAAAGATATGGTCATCAAGATGAGCAATACTGGCCAAAACCTAGAAGTCAACTCTATCACAAGTACTGTTTTCTTACCATTTCTTGTATCTTCCTCTGATGCATCTAGGGCTATTCATTGCTGAGGGAAGTTACTGAGCAACTGATTTACCAGTTGACCCGACTTATCATGCAAATTGTTTCTAGAAATGGACCTGACAACAAAATCAAATAAGATGATTTATTAATGAGAATTAAAAGGCCAACTGGCATCTAAAGGAATGTACAAATCTGCAAACCAACTCCTAAAGCAAATATGACAAAACAGAGTTGATCCTGTAGATGTCTGTTAAGTACAGGGATTGCAAACCAAAGAAGTCTCATTGGCCTCAATCATTCCTTCCTTATGGTTAAAATAACTCATGGTAGTGGGCACTGTGTTTCAGGACTACATCTCCATTTTGCTCTGTATTGTCAAAAAGAAGTCCACATGCATAGACACTGCAGTATTGTTTTTAAAGGGAACAGGAGTGAGCATTTGCATTTCTGCCAGTAACAGACAGAAAACATTTTCTTGACTTAGAAGATACTTACATATTTTTTTTTTTTAGCTGTAATAGTAATCCCTAACTATTTAAAAAAACAACAAACTAATTGGAAAGAACTGTTTATCACTGCCCAGCATTCCCAGAAGGGGAATCAATTTATATAAACATGCTAAAACTGACCTATTTATGAAATGTTATGGAGAGCTGAGAAGAGAACCACAACAGATCTTTATCTTATGCTCATTGTTTTAAAAGATCAACGGTAGGGTGAAGGTTGAGGCTAGTTATCGCATATGTTTTAGATGTGAATGTTAAGGTCATCTATAATCCATTGCCAAAGCCACTGTGATTGCCAGCAAAATGTAAACTAATGTTCCCGGGCTCTCAGTATATGCTCAATATGAATCACAGAATCACAGAATGTTAGTGGTTGGAAGGGACCTCGAAAGATCATCGAGTCCAACCCGCCTGCCAATGCAGGGACCTAGAGTAGATCATGCAGGAACATGTCCAGGCAGGTTTTGAATGTCTCCAGAGAAGGAGACTCCACAACCTCTCTGGGCAGCCTGTTATATGCTTCCCTTTCCACACAAATCACTAGGATGCAGTGATCGGTTGGTCCTATGAAAGTCACTAAACACAAACGTAGATGAAAGGCTGAAAACTCTAAAGAAACCATTGTAAGTAGTTGATGTAGCCCCTAAGGGTAAAAAGCACAAGAAGGATGTATTTGTAATTTAATATATGGAAATATGCTATTTTAAAAGTATCATTAATATGGGTATGGGCAGATTTATTTTTAATGCAGTTTAATCTTGTAAATGAAGATGCATGTAAGAAAGATAACTGAAAAGACCAAATATAGTCTCCAAGCTCTATTGGAGCTTGGATAGGCATCTATAAATGCCTATCACCTTCAGAGAACTTTCAGAGAACTTTCTGCAGGCCTCATTTATCTTAATCAAAAGGAAAACCTCCATGCAGTTGACATCAATTGCAAAATTACCATGGAAAACAACACAGCAGCAGTTTCTCCCTCCTTATTTTTACCAGTCAGAGATTCCTTTATGCAAGGACTGCAATATTTCTTTTTCATTAAGTGAGAGATCATTATGCATAGCCATTTACACAGAAGAAAGACTAGGAAAGTGCAAAACAGCCTCCTTCTGTCATCACTTTTGTGTAAGAGGCTGATAAAGTTAATTTACATTGTTTGTTCATCTCCCTTATATCCAGAGGCTTGAGGATGCTATATTCCTCCAGAAGATTTGGCATATACTGCAGAATGCTCGCAGTTTGGAGTGGGACTGCCTGAAATATCATTCAGCAGCTCCTGGTCTGTCTATGCTGATGTTCCTGATGTTGATCCAGATATTTCTTCTGAGCACCTAGTTACCAGATAAAGATTTGAGTCATATCAATAGACTTTCTTCTTGCTGGAGATTGCAGCTCTCAGGCTCAAGTTCTAAGTTTCCCTAAAGTCAATGCAAAAATGAGGCAAAGCCTTAAGCAGCATCATTATTAGAAACCTACAAAATTAGAACAGATTGGAATGTTGATGTGAAGTAAAACAGTTGTCCAGTGAGTGAAGCACATGAAAGTTTTGGAAAGTGCAAGATAGAGATTATCTAACAATGCTCAGAAGAGTGTTTTATTTATGATGTTGCTGAGTAGCATTGCTCTAAGCTAAGAAGATCACCATATAAACATGGATTTTTCTAAGAGTGTTAGCTTTCTTCACTGAGAGATAGGGGGAAGGTAGACAAAGCAAGGAAGAAGGCAAGGGAAAAGGCTGACAGAAAAAGCACGGAGAGTGCCAAAGCAAGGAAGATAGTGTTTGTGTTTAAAAGAAGAACTTGAGGCTGTGCCAAGTCAGAATTTTCTTTAGGAACTTGAGAGCTGAAAAACTTCATAGGCGTGCACAGATCATGGGCAGAGGGAGACATTGCAAGTTCACTGTAGTGTACTGTTAGAAGGCTGGGGAGAGAAAATGGAGAACAGAAAGAAATGGCCTTTGGCCATTTCTGTAACAAACTGAAGAAGGTTCATCAGATAGAACGTGGACCTTGGCAATTCCTTTAGTTAAGCCTGGCTCAAGCAGATGCTATTTAACAAGATGCAGTAGTGGGCAGAGGATTTCATAGCTGTCCTGTTCTAAGACCAATAAATAAATCAATGAAGCACATACATAAATAAATACATAAATGAGATTCAGCTGGTGTATTTAGTTTAGATCTGAGGTTGCAGGGTGAGGTTTCTGATAGCTGAAACTCTTGGAAAGTCAGGCCTATAAATGGCTGAACTAACAAGAACTTCCAGAATGGCTGCAAGTTCATAAGTTGTTGGAATGGCACAAATGCATTTTGACTGGATTTATGCTGGAGTTGAGTTCAGCCTATGGGGTTTGGGGCTTTTAGTTTTGGTACACTGAGATCAGACCCACACAAGACACTCTTTTTGGTTAAATACAGTTGATGTTGGAGGTGATTTTGAAATTTTATTTCCAGCTCAATATAAGTCTGGATAGTTTGTGTGTGGACTGTAATTGTATCAACACAATTACAAGAAACTCTCTGCTTTCGCTGCCATAAGCTACTAGAAAGTTAGTATTTTTTTAATATAGGGCTAAAATATGGCATCTAATTTATGGGATTTGTAAGATAGGTAACAGTCCTTCTCCACTGCATATCCTGATTTCTAAACTTTCTTTTAGAAGATGAACTTTTGAATTAAAACAGAATTTAAGGCTCGCCTCCCCATGCAAGAAAATAATGAGATCCAGGGCCACAGGGTCTCTGCAGAACACGTCAAACATTAAATAAGGAATATTAGCTCACTATAGTTAACTGTCTTATTCTTATTGAAAGTGCCAAATTCTTACCAAATAGAATGAGAGGATTGGGCCATCATTTCTCCCCTGCCCATCTTCCCAAAAACGGATTTCAGTATAGATCACTAAGATGCATTGAAGAAACTAAATGACTGGAAAAGATCTGTAAAAGATTGTGAAGCAAGGAAAAAGTGGATAAGGAATGACTATTCACTGTGGTCTTCCTGTTCTTTTATGGGCATCTCCCTACTGGGCACTACTGTAGTCCATATACTGGACTAGTTGGATGATAGTAGTCCCAAGTTGGACTTGGTAATATGATGGTTGTCATACAGAAAGCATTGCTACTCAAAATGCTGGATGACAGTGCTCTGCTCATACACTTTCAGAGAACTGAGAAAAAAAAAATCTTGGCAAAAACACTGTCCCCTTCTTTAATGAAAAATGCTGATGACATTTTATCTGATAGCAGCTAGACAAAATTTACAGGCACCATGATAAGTGGAAAACTCAGAGCATCCAAATTCCTCCTCAAAACACCAATATATTAAATGTTTACAGAATCACCGAGCGGTGAGGGATCTCAAGAAATCATTTATATTTCTCCTGCTTTAAAGTCCTGTGTTTCTGTAATTTCTGACAGAAGTAGTTCTAATCTATTTTAGAGACCTTGACAGATGGAGTTTACAACTTCCCCAGAGTTATGTTAGAATGTGATTTCCTAAGGCCCAGCATAACTTAGGGATATGGTTTAGTCAAGGACTTGTTGGTGTTAACCATTGGATTAGATGATTTTAAAGGTCTTTTTCTGTCTAGGTAATTCTGTGAGTCTGTGACTTGTTCGTATTTCAGTTTCATCATACTATTTTTTGCTCTTTACAGCCCCAACAGGAAGTGTATTATTCCCATCTTCTTTACTGCGGTCTTTTATATGTTATTATGTCCTTCTTCCAGTCTTTTATTTTTCTAGATTAAGTCCTTGTTCAGATTTCGGATAAGACCATACTCCGGCTACTTCATTCCCTCTTTACTAAAAGAAAATGCATGTCATGCAGACCACAGCTTTGAATTGAATTCCAGGGCTCTGTGTAACCACAAGGTTCAGGAGCTCGCAAAAGAGGACAGTGTCAGCAGGAGTCTTTACTATTCTACATTTTACTTAAATACTTCATCAGGTACTTGGTAAATGTGACGGTCACTTGGAAGTCACTGATATTACGGCTGATCTACTACTGCATTCATGTTGTGCAAAAACAGCGAAAAAAAGTAATAGAAAAATAGTTCTACAGTATTATTTTTTTGTTCTGTAGAGATATTAACCTCCACTGGAATCTGTGTATCTCAGACCCGAGACACTCAGATCTAATTAACTAAATGAGGAATTTGTATTAAAAGGACATACTTTTCTTAGGTGTTTTTCTTCGGAGTATACAGATTTTAATAGAAATACTTACATCTTTTAGTGCTGTGACAAATCTGATCTGTGAAAGTGACTTTCCTGCTCTCCAAATAATTCATCGTTTAAGGTCTCTCTAACTTGCTTCACTGGATATCTGTTTACTCTTAGGAATACTGAAGATTTAAAACAGTATGACTCTGTCCCTTGTCCCTGATTACTAATTCAGCAGAAGTGTCATTAAAAAAAAAATCAAAGAAATGAAAATAAGTGGCATGACACAGTAGACCCCATTCTAGCATTGTTGCAGCTCATGCTGGAAATGGAATCTCCAGTTTCATTTGTTTTGATGTACTGTATAAATATTTAAAGAATGTAAGCTGCAATTTTATCCAGCCTTCACTGAATTTCAGTGTCATGTCTTAGTGGGGGTTTTGATGCTGATACTAATTAATGTTAGAATTGCTGGTTCAGCAGACCAATGAGAGAGGTATATAAGTCCATTTCTGCTCAGAAAAACACTTCAGAACAAGTTTGACTTTAAACGATGGTCTCATTGAAATACCATGGAAGACAGTGAACCTTATATGTATATTATGAAGTTCAATGCATGCACGATGAGCCTCATATAACCTTATACTGCACATAAACCTTTAATACATTTCAGGTTTTTTTGATGTAGAAAGGATACTTTCATATGCAGTGAAGTAGTTTACACTGACTAATTTTAAATAGCCCAAAAATTTCAGTTTAATAACAATGTGATTAAACATTGTTTTGTGATAATTTTATTTAGAACATGCATATGAATATCTCATAATCTGCTTATCAAGATATCAGATTGTAAGATTAGAGATCCGGGACACTCCATCTCACCAATTAACAGTGGTGTAAGATCAGCAGTTGAAGTTTAATATACAAATGTGACAGTTGTGATGCAGCTTGATATACTGTGGATTAAATTGAGGCTCTCCAGAGCTAAAATTATGAAGTGAAGAGCATAGACTTCCTAGCATGGGTTAATAATAGACTCACATCCACCAATAAAATATTTACCATGGAGACATATAGTCTATCTTGGAGAATGAAAAACTGCCACCAAAAAATCTATTAGACTCACAGGGTAATTATTGTGAGCAGTGCAAGCTGGAACATAGGAGGTTCCGCTTAAACTGTAGAAGGAACTTCTTTACAGTAAGGGTGACAGAGCACTGGAACAGGCTGCCCAGGGAGGTTGTGGAGTCTCCTTCTCTGGAGACATTCAAGACCCGCCTGGACACCTTCCTGTGTGATGTCATTTAGGTTCCTGCTCTGGCAGGGGGATTGGACTTGATGATCCTTTGAGGTCCCTTCCAATCCCTAACATTCTGTGATTCTGTGATTCTGTGACATGAAAACTTGAGGAGAATCATAAAATACAATTGGTCATTTGGCTGTCAGTTCAGCACACTTTCTAACTGTGTGTTTGATGAAGAGTATTCTCAGCATCTGAACAGAAAAGCACATAAAGTGGGAGGATACTCCTGTAGGGTCAGTTGTTCAACCACTTCGGCTACATCCACACTCTTAAATAAAATAAGCCAAGGTTGCTTGTCTGGACCTGAAGCTAAGTGGCAAAGCATGATTCCTGGCCATGTGCCCAACCTGATTTGTCCCCTAAAAGAGGGTGGCTCTGTCCAGGCTGCTGGTTGGGAGCTTTGCTTGGTTTGTGCTGTTTCCAAGCTGTGTTCATGCACTTCGAGTCATTGCTTCCAAAGCTTGCCTTGGAGTGTCCTAGCAATTCAATGGCAGGGACAACCACAGGACAGCACTCGCTCCCATACGTGGCCCCGTTTTATCAGGAATGCAGATGAAGTTCATGGACAGGGGCTTTAATGTATCCAGTCTATATACCTGTAGTGATACTAACAAAGGAAAGAGTGTGTATGTGACCTGTCTCCAGCAGACTAGATGCTGGATGACTAATCGGCTCAGAGAACAAGGTCCAAAGTTAAATAAAGAAAGACTTGGTTAGTCCTGATAGACTTCACAAGCCTGTATGATTCCTAAAATATCTCCCAGACTTATACTTTTAAGCCTTTAGTCTCTAAATACAGCCCTGTAAGGCAAAGTGTTGGCTTTCCCTATAAAATTATGGCTTTTTGTTTAAAGAGTAGCTCAGGAAACAGAAAAATATTGTTAAATATTACTGAGGTATTTCTGGGAGATTAGGAGTCTCAAGTCTTTATTCTTCTCTAGGTGCTAAATTGCTCATGAAGGCATTATCATTTAAATACACAAACTCCCATGCTGCAACACAGCAGCTCATTCCGAACAGGAAATAAGGGGTTATACAAAAAATGAAGAGTGGTTTTGAAGCCTGAGGAAATTGAAGGCAGGTGGCATCAGAACTGCAGATTTTTGAGCCTACAAAAAGCACTTCAAAGACACTTTTTGTTCCGTAAAATTTCATTTTTTTTCCTGACTACTTGATTTCCTTAAAATATTAGATGAAAATTTTTTTCATTAATATCATCTGAGACAAATCCTCTTCCCCGAGTATTTTTCTGTTCAATTCAGAGATAACATATTTTCTATGGTCTTCTCCCTCCTAAAGCTGTCCCATGTTTAAACATGCTCATACAAAAATATGGGGAATGTATTTATCCCAGTTGCTTTGTATATAGATGAAATTAACACTGATCTGGAGTTGCTCGTCACACAGCAAAGTTGTCTTCTCCACATGATAGAGCTGTCCTTTCTGGAACTCACAAAAGTATACTCTTTTGTGCTCTGTGTCTGACTGTCTTTAAGGCTAGAGGATATAGACAGACTCCTCATTCTGCCTCATGAGACTCAGGTAATTCATAGTGCTATGTAAATAGTTCTTGAAATTTAACCCTTGGGAGACATGCAATTCTAATACCCTTCTGTCTTTGTTATCTCTGAACTGTAATTTATTTCCTTCAAGGAGTCTTCTGTTTTAAAAGACAGGACTCCATTTTGGTTTTGGTGCAATGAAGTCTTGCAAAGAAATCACACAATATTCTCTCTTATAGTCTTCACTGTTGGTTTTTCTTATTTTGCAATTTCTTGCTAAATTATTCTGTGCCTCAGAATCGTGGTAAGAACACCAGGAGTAACCAAGATAAAGTTCAAAGTGTACAAGAGGAGAAAAAAACTTCTTTATTAGAAAGAAAAATAAGAACTAAATGGCCACTATTATGACAGATCTACAATATATGTCCAGTTAAAAAAGAACAGTTGAAAAGATGTACACAAAGGTATAACATATCCATAATTACATTTGCCCTAAATTGTTGTTTATAAGCCTATTCACAGAAGATAGTTTATGAACCTGCTCTGGGATTCTTCTGGCTGAAAGGCAGTGTGTAAATATAAAACCATTCTCATGTAACTATTGTGTACCGTATGTCAGATGACTGGAGAAATTAAAACCATGATGGACTATGGAGTGCACTGTGAAATAGAAATTAATAAACAAATGTGCTAGTAAGCGACATACTAAATGACATATTAAACGTATTATGAAGAAGAATTTGTAGTAGAAAACAAATGATTGTTTGCAGATGGCCTAGGTTTGCCACTTTGAAAGCAGAATCTTAAAGTAAAGCAAGTGTAGATTAATTCCTTTCCTTGTTCACTAGTCAATTATTTTTTGCTTTACATAGTCTTGAGGGAAGAACACAAGATTGGTTTTCAGAGTGTTAAATGAATGAGTAAAATTAATGTGGTATCTCTATCTAGAAAGTGCATTTTTACATGTGAGGATAAATTACTTTTGTGTCACTTTCAAATCTTAAATAGTGTCTGTCAGGAGAATAAAATATCCATTAAAAAGATATTTTTAATGCTTATCAGAGATGTTTCTGTGCCAAATACACACTGTTCTGTGAAGTACAGTGGTGTGCTGGTACTCCTTTGATCTCAATATCCTTCGTCCTGGTCTGCTGCCAAGGATCAGTCACTCTGCACATATCGGTTGAGACAAGAAAAAAATGAATGAAGCTGAACTCTTCAGTTCATCTCACTTCCCCCTATTTGTCTGTCTGATGCCTTCAGTGAAGCTATTCCTCATTTGTTCTTGTATGAATAACACCATCTAGAGCTCTGCCCTCAACACAGACAGATGGCATCTTCCTTGCTTAGTCAAATGAAAGACAAAGTATCTCTCTTTAAGCTTGTAGCCGGCCATGTTATGATGACTTTTCCAAGGAAGGACAGGCTGTGGCACAGATAGACTACAAAGTGTAATGCAGTGTTACTGAGCTAACTCTGCCCGCTTCAGTATGTGATCACCTCAGCATGGCACTGTTAGTTCAGGTGCCAGCATTATTAGTTCAGGTGCAGCAATGTGCTAACATGGCTCTGCTGCTTCCAACATCCACATAATTTTCCATGCAAAGCCTTGCCATGTCTTGCTTGGCTCTGCTGTGTGTGGCGACATGAGGACTTAAAGTGCCCTGTCTATGCCACCTCTCCTCTTAGATACCCATATTCACATTTATATCAACCTCTTTATTGGATTTAACCTTCACGTACCTAAAGAGGTAGGAAATTCCTGTCTCCATTACTGAATGGAGATGAAGCAATGTGTCACATCCAGAGACTGTGGGAGGACAAAGGCTTATTCACAAGTATGCCAACACCAGGGACCACTACTGTGATCACTAACCCATCCTCCTTCCTTAATTCAGTGTTTTAGTTTTTGTTTCTTTCTTGTGATCGGGTCACCGTAGCAGGGACTTCACTGTGGACGAGAACGAGAATTTGGTCTTAATCACTTACTGGCATAGGCTCTCAAACACAGATGGGTCAAATAATTTAGGTGGCAAACAGACATTCAGAAAAAGTCTCTGCCTTGAAGATTTCACTATCCTAATAGACCAGGAGGAATAAGGGTTTGCCTAAAGCAGCAGATTAATGTGTGATGTGCTGGGGCTTGGATTTGCACTGTACTAGCTCCCCCACGCCTCTGTGGATGTTGGCAGTGAGAGATGCGTGCCTCTGTGCAGGGTAACTTACTCCAAGGCAAGCCATGTCACATCTGTTGTGTACTACGGTCCAGCTGCTGCCCATCCAGCAACAGATACCCAATTGTGATGAAGGGGCTGGCCTGGGGCCTGTGGCCAAGCGGCACAGCTCACGGCCACCAAGAGAAGCTCTCACCCAGCACAACCAAAGGCTGTGTCCGTACTGCCTACCTGGCTACTGCAAAGTGCAGTGCAGCTTGCAGGGAAATAATAGCCAAGAACTGGTTTCTCATGCTTATGCTGTGGCAAGCATGAAGTCTGGTGAAGTTTAGAGTACCTTAGGAAAGAAAGAACTTAGGATTCACCTAAAAGCAGAATCTAGAGATGCCTAAAGTCACGTTTGAGCCTTGAGAGTAATTCATTCATGCAATCAAATTATTTTGAATACAATATTGTGATATTAGATATCATAAAGCCTCAGATTATCTTAAAGTAAATGCATGATGTTTCGTTAGACTAGACTGTTTTTTTTCTGAGTAATTTTTCCCCTATTTGTTCTGATTCCTTACCATGCTTTTAAAGTGGTCTCAGAACTTCTTTACTGTAGCATGAGCCTGTATCTTTAATCAATTTATAATTTTTCTGCACATGTAGCATAGCATAGCATAGCATAGTATAGAATAATTTCAGTTGGAAGGGACCTGACGAATTCATGGCTGACCAGAAGTTAAAGTGTGTTATTAAGGGCATTGTTTAAATGCCTTTTAAACACTGACAGGCTTGGGACATTGAAGACCACTCTAGCAAGACTGCTTCTGTTTCTGTACAGAGTTTGATGTGACGAAGCTGTGTTTCTGTACTTTGCCTTGAAGCGTTGCCATCAAAAGAAAGATAGCAATTGGTCCAATACAGTAAGTACTTTACACACATAATTCTTGACAGTCTGAACTTTCATTTTTGCACTAAGGCAGCATAAATGTGCCTTAGAGTGGGATTAATTAGGTTTACTTATATCCATTTTAAGGCACTTTTATACTGCAGGGATGGTGGAAGAGCCCTAACCATAAATCAAAATGAGACCTTTTCAGTCAAAGCGGCTTTGATTTGCTATATTCATTTAACAATGGCGATATTCTCTCTTGATACACTGCAAATGTTCCGTGCCTGCAACAACTATGACATGGTTCACAAGTGTGATCCTTGCAGAGCCAGGTATAGTGGTGAATGCCAGAAATTCCTTCAGTAGTTTTTTGAAGAGTATGTGTATTTCTGCATATGTGTCTATGTGCACCAGTCTTTGGTATTGAACCAGACCTTGTGGCATGCAACACTCTCACAGGTGGCTCCTATTCCTGTCTGTCAATAGTCAGAGCATCAACTCTTCTGGCACTATCAGAGGTTATGCAGGGTTACTGTAAGGTGGTGGTAGCGCAGCTTCAGCTCTCCTGGAACAGCGTACTTGTCCAAGTTATCCGCTGCAGGGGGTAGATGTGAACAGCCCATTACCTGCTTCTAGAAATTTAAATTATTTTAAAAAATTTTTTTCAATTTTCGTTTTGAAAGACTTATTAAAAAAATCTTTTGTGTTTTGAATTTATTTCATGTTTTTTTCCCATTCTCATTCAAGATGAGTAAATTTTGAATACCTTTTTCATTTACATATTAATATGTAATCAGGAGAGGAATTTCTGATGCAATACAACATAAGAAAGTAACACAAGACAAATGTTCAGCTTCTGCACAAAATGGGTTTAGTTTTCCAGGTTCTTGCACCTCAAGTCAGTGATTAGGCAATTACAAAGCAAGTGTAAATGTCCAGCACTATGGTTGGTGATGGATGGGACAGAGAGGCCTAACTTTAATATACTCTTTTACTACCTGGTATATTAGAATGTTCTTAAAGAAACTATAATTTCAAATCCTTAAACTGCCAGACAGTGAAGAAGAGTGAAATCCCTGAGTTTTGAACTCATATGGCACAGGTGTAAACAATTACTCCAGAGCTATGTGAGCAGAGGCAGCACATGCTGACATTTGAGCATGAGAGGCTTGACATTTGCACATACATCTTCTGTGGGTGCAGTCTAAAACCAACAGATTTTCCACTTTCTATATCTGCAAGCCAGAAGTGGATGACACGAGGATGCTCAGGAGAGGCAGTGTGAGTTAGCTGTTAAAGTGAATTAGTTAAGGATAATTACAAGACTTCAGGAACCCATTCAAAAGGAAAGGATCTCAGTTATATTTATCTTACTTTGCTTCCTAAAAACACAAGCTACCAAAGTTTCAGCTTCTGTATAAGCTTAAGGCATCACGTATGTAAAGTAAGATGTGTTCATTCAAATCTCTTTTACTGTAAATGAAGCTAATGCATTTTACATCACACTCACCATGGAGTTTAAAGAATCCAGTCACCATGTTTCGGCTGATGGACAGAGAGTAGCATGGTGTGGTGCATTGTGTACTGGAACCATGAAACTGCCTTCCGCTAGTGGTGACCTGAATTCTTAAGGATAATTTTAAACTTTGGTGAAAAAGAATGAGTGAAAGCAAATCAAAAGAAAAAAATAAACCCCAACTGACTGAAAACTTCTGGAATAGACCAAGTGAAAACTGATTCCTACATATGTGCTGTTCCATGACACATCTAAGCAAAATAGAGTGGAATAAAACCTCTTTGAAGCTCTTTATGTGTTCAGTGTTTGCTGAGGTGTTTTGCTTTGCACCTGCATTTCTGAAATAAGACGTATTTTGAAGGGGGGCAGGATTGATTTTGGAAGGTGAGGTGGTTCACTTTGTTGCACAAGTCAAGTGCAATGGCAGCGCCTCACAGATGTCTGCCACATGTTGCACACATTTTAATATTCAGTAGCAAATGTTCTTATTATATGAGAGCAAGAAGAATAAGGTTCATTTCATGAAAGCAGGTGAGGCAAACCCCATTGAGATGTATGTCATATGGAATGCATAATGGATGATGGTCCAGATGCATCCAAAAAAGAAACGTGCTTTGCGTGCAGCTGAGATAGGGAAACTTGTGGTAAATTCTGCCCTTTGTCTATGAGGTTTTGGCTCTGGACAGGGATTCTTGTCATGCGTTTCTGCCAAATATGTTAGTATTTAACTCATACATTTTCCCATATATGGGTATCTACTTAAGCACTTTCGTGTTTACCATGTGCATATTCTTTCCTTCTCATTCTTGCCGAACTGCTTAGTTAAAAATTCAGTGGGCTAATGATTGTTGAGTTTTAATTAAATCAAGAGAAAACACACACTTTTACTTTGGAATAAGAAGAACATATGGAAGAAAGAAAGAAAAAAATTGAACAAATGGAAATTCTCAACGAGAGAACATTGCAACCAAATTCTGCCCTCAAAAATGTACTCAGCTACCAGAACCTTTACAAGGGTAGTCGCATGGGTAACTGCACGAGCCGGATTTTCATCCAATGGGAGATACAGTTCCATTTTAGAAAGGCCATTTCAGATGGAAGCTGCAGTTCAAGGCAAAAGACATACATAAAATGTCGTCTTGTTTGTCCAAGTCTAACTTTCCCTGGGAACTTACTCCGGTGTAATTGTCATAATAGTTACAGCAGTTAGTAAACACAGGTCCCTCTTATAAGGTGGGGTTTGAATTCTTAATAAGTCGGACTAAATTCAGATGAGAGGGGTCAGGAAAAAAAATAGGCTTTTACCAGAATGCTAATGTGTCAAATTAGGCTGCTTATTTAGGTGCCTAAATATGGATTTACTGCCTAATGTTTGTGTTTTACATTGGATTTGCATGAGTAACATCTGAAACCTTACGTTCTTGGCCTGAACAAATGAGTAATGTTTCTTTAAGGAAAAAAAGTAAATAAAGCCAAAAAAGCTAAAAACCCCAGAGCCTTCATTAGGTTTTGTGCTAACCAACATTCCTATGTTTTATACTGAAACCAACATATTAACATGAAACAATCGTTCCAGATGGAAGAAAATATAACTTCTAGGGTCAGGAAAGGGGTACATAAAATTCTGGCAAATTAGAAGGAAAAATCTACAGGGGCTAAAAAGCTCATTAATATATGCTTTAATCCCCTTGTGGATCGTTGTGGTTTGGACCTGCAGAAACTGAAATGAGAAAATGCTACCATAAGCTGACCAGTTTTAGTGCTGAAAGGCAATATCCAAAATGTTCTTTAGGCTTCCAGGGAATGAAAGGCTTTGAATGGATAAGCCTATATGTTCTACTGAACAGCTGATTGAGTAGACGCCTACTTTAAATTAATATGTCTCAGATTATGGTGTGAGCTTCAATAGAAAACAAGTACCTAGCCAAAATCCAACCTAATTTAGAAAGTATAACATTTTATATGCCTTTTTTTTTTTCTTTTTTTGGAACAACAATAACAAAGAAAACCCAAACATTGAACATTTTAGTTTTGCCTTGGGGATAGAATTTCAAGAAACTACAGTTTATGCCATGCTTTAGCTAATCTACCTAAATACAGCATCTATAACTCCTTTGTGTGATATTTAGTACTCTGACAAGAAAATTTTACCAGTTTTCTGTCACAAAACCTTATTAGACTATGCTAGTACATGCTCTAAATTTGAGTTTTAAAAGTAGAATCAGATGCTTCTTCATTTTGCATATTGAGCCTGATAATATCAGCAAACAAGTCTCATCTCCTTTTACAGTCCTTCCTTCCCACTGTGAGTTTGGTTGTTTGCAGCTTTAGGAGCCACGTCAAGGGGCATGAACTCATAGAAGGAGAGAGAGTATTGTCTTAAACATCATCTACAATGCCTGCCTCTTGCTGCCTTTTGCTGGGACACAGATATTATCCATCTCCAGAGTGAGAAGGAAAACTCATTTTACATGAGCACTAATATGAACATGACCAAAAAGCAAGAGCTGAAGTCTCAGCACAAAGCCATAAAGTCAAGCACATGACATTGGTACTGTATGAATTTCACCAGCTGACTGTCTACGAGCAAACTGAATGTTCCTGGCCAGGACCTTAACAGATTTAAGGATGCTATCTGAAAGGCAGCCCATCTATTTCATACCTTCTAAAGCAAAATGTGATTTACAACTGGCCCAGGATGAGCCTGTTAGATCCAAACATCTTACTGGAGGAAATACTTACACATAAACTACTAATTCTGCTTTCCTTCCATTCCTTTTGTATCTCTTACCTATATATGCAACATTTGCATGCATATTATTTGTACAGTACATATAACTGTTGATTACTTCAAGACGTTGGATCAACAGAAGCTCAGCAAAGAGTGAGGCAATTCTTTCAGCCAGGAACCTGAAACATTTCTGAAATGTTTCCTAAACATTAACAGGAACCAGGAGGTATTTTGATAGACTTATAAATTTAAACTCATTTATAACAAATACTGAGTTTATTGGTTTATTATGCCAGCAGGAATTGCATATTGTATTATAAAATCAAAGGCCAACATAGTTCAGATATCTTCAGCTATAATTAAGACTTCCATGTATTTTACAAGATTCGAGAGAGAGGAATACTATAAAAATCTATAGACCTTATTCATTAAAAAAGCTGCTTATGTAATCAATTCACATTTTTTCTATGTGTTTTATGGGCATCCTGGAATATCTGCCTTCAATACATTGAACAATTTCAGATACATTTTTAACATTTATGGCTGTGGATCTACAAATATAGATGAGATATGGCCGCTAAAAGGTAGGTCTGTTTTTATACTTGTTATTTATGATGTATATCACAGTAGCACCCAATCTCTATGCATATGTTTAATGTTACTCATGTCAGTCCCCATGCTGGCAGCAAGATCTCTTACAGGTTTGTAGCTGAGCATACACAGGACTGGTGCTCTGGTTTGCACACAGGGGTGGGAGGAAGTCTGTGAGATAAACCAGGGGTTTCTCAAATGGAGTTTGTCTGAGGGCTGCCCTCAGAAGCAGCATAGAACTCTGCTGATCTCTATGTCCTCTTTACATTCCCCATAAATGGACTCCAATCCCATGCCCCTCACTTGGCTGATGTTTCTGTGAAGCCTCTTTAATCCTCTAGCCCTCATATAGTCCTTCATTTAGCTCTATGCATCTATCATGACAAACTGCCCTAGGATTCTAACACCTTGCTGGTGTACAGGCCAGTGCTCAGGTACCTGTGCCATGAACCTTGCCTTATCCTGCCACGTGACTGTGCTAATGTTGGTCTCAGAAGAGCGGTTCTTCTCACAGAGTTCAGAATGTTGCATCAGTGCCAGAAGCTTCAGAGGGTCAGCTCCAGTTTTGTTTACCTGCAAGGTGGTGGCAGTCACAGCTTACTCTGAAGGATTACATATTCTCATTGGATCAGTGAGGTACTTAAAACACTGTCCTTACAAGATATTACACACAAGAAGATCTGTATGCTGGCATTGTCAAAAATTTTAAAGATCCTTATGTCATGGGTGATGAACTTTTTGTTTGAATAATTTCGTTAACAATTAGAATCATAGAATCATAGAATCACTATAGTTGGAAAGGACCTCCAGGATCATCTAGTTCAACCTTCATCCCAGCATCCCTAACCACTAGACCATAGCCTCAAGTGCTATATCTACTTGTTTTTTAAACACCTCCAGGGATGGTGACTCCACCACCTCCCTGGGCAGCCCGTTCCAGTGCCTAACCATCATTAGCATCATTACTGCTATTGAAGTGAATGGTTTCTGAGGTGCTGACTTAAGATCCTAATTTTGCAAGATTTCTATGCCACTAGCATCCCAAAATTGTCATATACTCCACTAACATGGAGTATATTCCCATATTTGGTAAAGAGGCATCTGGAGTAGAGGAGACATGGGGAAGCATGCTCAGAAAGCTACCTATCTCATGTCCAAGCAAGCCTAGAGATTTTTCTAATCCATTCTATGACATAGTGATTTTCTTGCTTTAAACTGAGCGGTGCCATCTTCACAGCTTAAAGGGATCTGCTCAGCTGGGAGGGTGGCTCCAGTCATGCCTGGGAAGAGCCTGTAGATTTGCTGCCTGTATCTGTTATTAATTTGTTCTGGAGGAGTGTCTTAAAATAACTTGTAGGCATTCCCACAGGAACTTGAAGTTGAAAATACATGAAGGACGGGGCAGGATCAGATTCATAGTGATGCATTGTTCACATTTGTGATCATTTTTTGATGCTGAACACTGTACTGTACAGTTTTTCTACAGAATTTTTCTCTAACAATCAGCCTTGCTGCTAAACATCTAAAGTGGGGCGATGCAAAGAGAAAACTACTGCATAGTTCACTACAACAGGAGAAGAATTATTTATCCAGAGAGATTTCAAGTGGACATTTAGAACTGCCACAGTGGCAGAAGAATTAGTATGGGAAAGTGCTGCTGATTCTACTTTCCAATAGATCTAGTACGTTACCAAAACACCATGGGCTGGAAAAAATTATAATCTACAAATGGAAAATTGAAATATACTGAAATCTAACCAGAGAGTCAGAGGAACATGTCTCCTGGAAAGGCTCCTGTGTTGGCAGAAGTGACTGGGCAGTGATCCCAGAGTGTATTAATCTCCAGTCATGAAGCTAGCACAGGAAGGTCATTTAGTTATGAGGAAAATAAAACAGGTTTTATAAACTGAAGTTTGGTGATCAAGAAAGGACTACACTCCTACCAGTTTTACTCAGGACTGTCCCCTGGCTTTGGTTAGGGCAGCAGGACTGCCTGCTACAGAGCTAGATATTATCGCTCACCTGGCACAGTAAGGAGCGATGCCCCACGCAGACACTTGCTTGTGCACTGGCTCTCCGGGACCGACTATCTCTGCAGCAGACTGACTGACCTCCTAGTATACAGGACCTGACCCAGTGACTCCTCTGGACGTTGTATACAATCC
Source organism: Baryphthengus martii (assembly GCA_013396935.1). Lineage (NCBI taxonomy): Eukaryota > Metazoa > Chordata > Aves > Coraciiformes > Momotidae > Baryphthengus > Baryphthengus martii. The sequence goes on from VWZK01007194.1 coordinate 200,796, forward strand.
TTTGGCCTTACAGCACAGTTATGATTGCGTGTGTGCTTCTTTTTTCCTAGTTCAGACTGACACAATTTCAGGGCCGTATTGCAGCCCATCAGCAGGTGCTTTTGCAGCACTGAATTAAATGTATGTGCTGCATGCCCAAGCTATGAGTGGGGGCTGATGGTGGTGGATGAAGACGGTGCTGAACCATGCCAGAGAGCAGAAGGAATCCAGTCTCATGTAGTGTTGTTCCTAGTGCCAACTGGAAAAAGTTTTTTGGCACAACCTATTTGTGAACTGTCCCTGGGCATCTGACAGCAGCCCTACTGCACCTCAGTTCACTCTTTGGCCGCCTTCATTTAGCAGTGTAGACACGAGCTAACATCATGCCTCTATAGTAAATGAACCAGGGCCAAAAAGGGAACTGGAACACAACCACTCTACTGTTAAATTGTTGGGAAGTTTTCAGTAGTGTTTTTGGCTCAGGTGATTGCTGTACCTGATCTGAAGGTTGCCCTCAGATTGCCAAGATGGAGCCCAGAAGCCAAGGTAGGGCAATCATTGAATCAAGGAATGTTGCCTCTTCGCTCCGTCCTTGCCTTAAACTCACGCATCAGGGAGAGAGATGAAAAAAAGAGATGAGAAAGTAAAAAGATGCTGTTTTCACTAGATCCATGTTTTCATTTGCTTCATATTTTAGGAGCCATCAGACAAAAGGTCAAGAGAGGAAGCTACAAATCCTTTTCAAAAGGCAGAGAAAAGAAATGAACAGCAACAACAACAAAAAAAGAAAGCCAAAAGGTAATTTTGGAATAAATCCTTAACTTCTAAGCTGTAGAGTCAGGCTTTGGATATTGTTAATGAACCATTAGCCCTGCCTTAATCACAACATCTCTTTCTTTTGTTCTCACACCCCACTGCTTTTTCGCAGCCGGAGACACTTGGATTTTCAGAAGTGACAGCGCTCCTCATGAGCATAGTTCATGCTGGTTATAATGGACACATCTGTGCTTACAATGTTTGTCCGTCATATCCACTGTTTGCTTTTAGCAGCACGATGAAGAGTGTGTGGCAGCCTGTGTGTGTGTGTGTGTGTGGGAGCAGCAGCAAGAATGCAGAGACTACTTAAAACCCTGCTAAGCTGCTCTGTTTCTCAATACAGTATTTATTGCAACTCACTTTGTAGTCAGATGAATGGAGTATTTTTTTTTAAGGAATTTTACTCCCAATTGTTTTTACTACAACATAAATTTGCTGACTCTTTATTAGACAGTAAGAATTTGGACAACCCTTTGTGAGATTTGATCTTCTATTGAAATGTGTACAGCTTTGCTCTGGAGGAAGGCCTTTCAGTTGAATAGCAAAAGCTTACAGACGTAAGTTCTCCTTACAGCATTAGTTTCCTCTGCTCAAACCTTCCTCCGCCACTGCTCCTCAAAATGGTTCCCCTTGACAGTGTCAGTGCTGGTGAATGAAGCAGGGCCAGGGCACGGGCCAGGGCACTTGCATGTAATTGCTGTTAAATTGTTAGCGTGGTCCCTGGTGTGGTTTTGGCCCCGGCCAGCGAGCACACTCCTGCACAATGCCTGGCAGGGTCTGGGAAACTGCCTGAGCGATCTGCCATCTGATGTGGTGAGGGTGTGAGTCATGCCATGTCCTTTGGCCCACAGCCAGAGACTAGGTCCTGGCCTGTGTTGTTTACTTGAGGAGGTGCAATCAGAGAATCCACTTTTTTTTTTATTTTTTTTTTTCCTAGCAACATCTGAGATTACTGTTGTTTTAGGCCCTGATTCAGTGATTCTCTCTGCAGTTTTGGATTATTTCTCATGGGTATGAGACTGGGTTTTTACACTACAGCAATTCCACTGACTCTTTGCTTGCACTGAGGAAGGCGAGGAAAAACCCTGCAGTATGCTTTGTAAATCAGACTGCTTGTTGTCCTTGAAACTATAGAAAAAATAGCCATATACTCCCATTTAGAGACAGACTAAACCCCCCTGTTTTTTTGCTCTTCTTGATAATTTTTTTTTTGCTTCCATATTTCTTAAATAATTTTGCAGCTCTCATAGTTTGTCCAGGATGTTCATTTCATGTTGGGTTTTTTCAAGTTAATCCTGTGAATTAGTAAGTAGGATACGATGTAATGAAAAGTTAAGCCCTAAAACATAGCTAGAATTCATTTGTTCTCTTGTGCATTTTCCTATCATCATTCAATCTGCTATTATGTCCCCTTTTGTGTATTGTGTACTAACAATCCCTTTAGAACATTTCCAGAATGCTTATTAGCCAAAATGGCTATTATTGTATAATATAAAACTTGAATAATATCAAATTAATTTCCCTATTGGCTGGATATTCTTGTGTTAGTAACACACTGGTTTGAAATAACCAGCATTTCAAGCACAGTCTGTTTCTTATGTATTTATTTTTTATTTCATTGAGCCAAACAAGCATAATGTGAAGCAATAATATAAATTAATGTTAAAAAGATTTATAATTTACATTGCCTTAGTGATGCTGATAGCTGGAAGAGCAATGGCAAATATAATGAAAGTTGCATAACTCTTTCATTCTATCCTCTTTTTAATTATTTCATAGTTTTCTTAATTGATCACTATCTATTCCCAATGTTTGCATTCATAGTTTCTGTCTGAAAGTGATTGTTTTTTTTTGGTGGAAATCTATGTAAAAAATGTTACAGCAGTTCTTGAGAATAACAAAACTAAAAAACAAACCTCAAAACAATCCCACAAACTCATTCTTTTTCCCATAAAAAAGAATAACTAAAAAAGGCTGTCTTTTATGAACTGCTTTTATTAAAGTGGTTTGAGGAAGAGGATGGAGAACAAAATACTTTGTTGATATAGATGGGGAAATGTAGGTAGGAAAAATGGGCTTGTGGTCATTTTCATATGCAGGACGTGGCACATTTGGCCATGGAAACAGCCTCTTTTGAGAGGAAGTGATTTGGTAAATATGGGCTGCATTTTGACCAGAATGCGAATCTTTGGCAACTAAGCTCTGTACACATGGAGTAGATTTCTTGTACATAGCTATGAGCTGTCACACAGCGAACAAGTGATCTAACTATGAAGTGAGTAAAAAACATTTTGGAAATTTGTGTGGATTAAACAAAAGTTTTGGCTTCGCAAACCTCCTAAGGTAAGCAAGGCTTTGACACCCAGAGTATCATAGAATGGCAGGGATTGGAAGGGACCTCTGGAGATCACTGACTCCAACCCCCCTGCTAGAGCAGGATCACCTAGGGCAGGCTATGCAGGAACACATCCAAATGGGTTTTGAAAGTCTCTAGAAAAGGAGATTACACAACCTCTCCAATAAGCCTGTTCCATACTTTGTCACCTTCACAGTAAAAATGTTTTTCCTCATGTTGAGTTGAGACTTCTTGTGTTCCATTTTGTGCCCATTGCCCCTCGTCCTATCTCAGGGCACCACTGAAAAGAGACTGGCCCCTTCTACTTGACACCCACCCTTCAGATACTTGTAAACATTAATAAGATCTCCTCTCAGTCTTCTCTTCTCCAGACTAAACAGCCCCAGGTCTCTCAGCCTTTCCTCATAAAAGAGATGTTCCAGTCCCTTAACCATCTTCATAGCCTCTTTTGGACTCTCTCTAATATTTCCCTGTCCCTCTTGAACTAGGGAGCCCAGAACTGGACACAATACTCCAGATGTGGTCTCACTAGGGCAACGTAGAGGGAGAGGAGAACCTCCCTTGACCTGCTGGCCACACTCTTCTTAATGCATCCCAGAATACCATTGGCCTTCTTGGACACAAGGGCACATTGCTGGCTCATGGTTAACTTATTGTCCACCAGGACTGCTAGGTCCTTCTCTGCAGAGCCCCTTTCCAGAAGGTCAGTCCCTAACCTGTACTGGTGCCGCAGGTTATTCCTCTGCAGCTGTAGGACTCTATACTTGCTCTTGTTGAACTTCATTAGACTCACCTTTGCCCATCTCTCCAGTCTGTCCAGGTCTTGCAGAATGGCAACACAGCCTTCTTGTTTGTCAGCCAGTCCTACCAGTTTTGTATCATCAGCAGGTCCACTCCATCCCTTCATCTAGGTCATTGATGAAGATACTGAAAAGGACTGGACCCAGTATTGACCCCTGGGGAACACTACTAGCTACAGTCTTCAACTGGACTCTGCATCACTGATCACAATCCTCTGAGCTCTATTGTTTAGTCAGTTCTCAATATCCACCATCATTAAAAGACACCTCTGAAAAGAATGGATGGTGGCATCTCAGTGGGTCACATTTTTGATCCTCTTTCAGAATTTAATTAATTACTGCATAGATTTTTGCAATTAAGAACAGAAATTTAGCTAAAATCATGTTATAATGTTTTTGTTTTATAGTAATAGATATGAATTACCATAATTTAAGCTTGGTACCTATCTTAATCCCAAGCACTACTTTTGAGACAAGATCCACGTGAAATTTTGGCTAATAGATCATTATGTAAGGTCACAAGACATTTTACTCACCACCATTAGTAGAATTTTCCACTTCTGCTACCTTTTTCTGCTTTACTCTACATTTGGGCATTTATTGACATCTGGGTTCAATTTGACAAAATACAGTGCAAAATAATCAGATCCCCTTTTCAAAAGGAATGTAAGCAAGCAATCCAAAAGGTTTGATTTTGCCCCAAATACGTTCTCGGCCTCACTTATTTTAGAAGAGCTGTTCCTGTGTTGATGTTTCTACCACTGAACAAAATTGTACTGGTTTTCTGTAGAAGGAAAAGAGCAGAGTTAATCTCGAAAGTAGATTGTGGGTTTTATTAATCACCTGTCAGATAAGAACTAGCACAGTAAAGAAGAGATATGGAAGAAAAGATGAGTAGTGCCTCAAAGAAACCTGTCACATATGAATTTTGACCCATCAACATTGTTGATGGTGAAATCCTTTACATCTGATTTTAACCATTCAAACATTAAGTGTCTGGTTGAAACTAGTTACTGAGGTTCATTCTATAGGCAGTGGAGAAATAAACACCTGTCCTTTTGTATGGTGATGCATCCTAGCTTTTAGGTGATGGTTGTGGTGGTGGTGATACAGAATAAACTGTCCTCTGAAGGTGCTTTTCTCATTCCATGGTATTTAGTGAGCTCTTCGTGCATTGCTGCAGGCACCTAACTTTTGAACTACTAAAGTCAGGAAAGGCAAATCCCAGAGCAATTTCTCTACCTTTAGCAATGGTCAAATGTAACCTATTGCTCCAATCCAGAAGTGTATGAAATGAACCTTTTTCAATGACAGTAACAGCAGGACTTAGCTATGCCACTTAATAGAAATGTTCCTGGGATGGGATAGGTGAGGAGTGAAGAAGCTGTAGATGCTTCACACACGTAGGAGCAATTTCTGTGAATCAGTATTCTCAGAAAGTCTTTTTTCTTGTTTCTGCTTCATTCCATGTGGAAACTGCTGAAGTCTGGGATGTCCTGTTACTGCTATTTATTGTATACCTAGAAGCACCCTAGTTGGCAAAATCTTGTGCTGTGAAATTCTTGTGTGGGAGTGGTAACCATCACTGATAAACACCTTTAATTTCCTCATGGATATAAACCAGAGGTCACTTTATGGTATTTTATAGTTTAAGGAATGTAGAATCATAGAACTATAGACTCATAGACCGGTTTGGGTTAGAAGAGACCTGAAAGATCTAGTTCCAACCCCACCTGCCATGGGCAGGGACACATCCCAGTAGACCAGGTTGGTCAGAGCCTCATCCAACCTGGTCTTGAACATATCCAGTGATGGAGCACCCACAACTTCCCTGGGCAACCTGTTCCAGTGTCTCACCACCCTCAGAGAGAAGAACTTCTTCCTTACACATAATGTAAACCTACCCTCTTCCAGTTTAAAGCCCTTACCCCTCATCTTATCACTATAACCACTTGTAAAAAGGCCGCAATAAGGTCTCCCGGGCACCTTTTTTTCTTCTCCAGACTGAACAACCCCAACTGTCTCAGCCTTTGCTTGTAGGAGAGGTGTTCCTCTCTGATCATATTTGTAGCCCCCCATAATACCTTTTTCAACCTGTCAGTTTTTATCTTTGCTCTCACATTCACTCCTAGCCAGTGCTACATCAGTTGAGAAGTATATTTTTGCCTCTAATACTTTTGTTTGTAATATTTACATCTGATGTAAATATGTTTAATCCAGCATATGATGTTTCCCTTGCATAGATATTTTCTTCTAACTGTTTTTCACTTTCTTCTGAATATGCATCATGCTATAGAGGAAAACTGAAAGCGTTCTGACTTGATAAGCACACACATAAAAGGAAGGTGTGAAAAAGAAACCGTTTCATGGCTCTGAAACCAGTGATCACAATGTGTCACATGAGACCATCTCACAAGTAAGAAATTAGAAATGTTGAGGGTTGTTGAACACCCAGTTTTCACAGTAGATTGGCACAAAGTTGTTTAGCACAGAAGTTTCTGCAGTTGTGATACACTGGGAAAATTCTCAGTGTTCCAGCTTCAGTGGCCCCCAGACTCCTACTTCCACCTGTGTGTTGTGGTGGTCTACTCTTAATACACCGGCCTGTAATGTGAACCATGTGGTAACGTGTGTCCGGCTCAAAAACCTGTTAAAATCCCTCCCTTCCCCCAGTGTTCTTCTCACATCTTTAGGCTTGTTTCCTCATTTCTGTTTTTGTATTTAAAGGATTTACAAAATGGAAGACACCAGGAAGCTCATAGGATTGGGGGTGTGGGAGGAAGCTAGTTCAAGTACTTCCAATATGGTTTCAGTCAAAAGTTGTCAGCTGCTCTGTGTAGTGCGTGCAAGGGCCTTTGAAAGGAAATGTGGTGGTGCTTCTTGCAGCTGGCTGAACTATCTGTGGGGGGAAAAAGAGTTATTTGGTGCATTGCTGCTTTTCTTTGGGTTAAAATACCACTTTAAGATTAAAAAGTTTCTCATGCAAATATATTTCAACCTGCTTATTTTTCTCAGGAGCTATTTATTTTGACCAACCTTATTATGATGTCTACTAGCCCTCATAATAATTTGCCTAAGCAGATCTCAGTGTGTTTTCCAAAGAGCGCTCATTATATACTTGCTGTTAGAGCTTTGCTCCTGAACTCAGCGTTGTGCCATTGTGCTTGTCTGTGAGGACAGATGAGTTTTAACTTCATAACACAGGAAACGTGAACAAATATTTTGCCAGCATTTTTATAAACATAGAGTAGCCTACAGGTTCCATAAACGTATCAATAATTTTCATTATAAAAAAGATGTATGCAAAAATATTGGTAGATAACAGAACAGAACAGACATTGTTTCCTCTGAAGGTCCCAGTTAAGTCAAAATGAGCAAGTTGTATATTGCTGGGTTTATACGTGTACTTTCACCTACTGCTTGCTATTTTCTTCAGGTACCTCAAAATTCATAATATCCACAGCTAGAGCTTTTTGGAAATCTTCCCACAGAATGTTTTTGCACTGGAAAATTGCTAATTCACCAAAGTTAACTGTTTTACAGAAGGAAACAGTTTTTAGTGAAATTGTTTTTAAAGGAAAAATACAAAAGTATTTTGATAAGACCAAACCTGTTATTTTTGTTATATTCTAAATGTATAATTTCAATTTTAAAAGTGCTACTTTTAAAAATTTATTTTGAATTATAAAATCTTGTTAAAATTATTGTTTGGAAGACACACTTAACTGCTCTAGAAGGTAGTTTCTCAAAGGATTTAATTTCGTAGGAATCTAATTTTAGGGACCCTGCTTTCTAGTAAGAAAATAGATCTTGTTTTTGTCTATCTTCAGTCGCAATATCCATGATATTGATATTTGAGAAATGGCAAAGTTAGATAGGGACTTTGAGCTATTCAAGCAGGGTTTTTTTTTGTGGTATCCTTAAAAAGACAAAACTATCCATTGCTAAGTTTTACCATGGGAAATTCTTATACTGGTAATATGTATGTTAATACAAGTAATTTTATATAAACTAAACTGTGTCCTACCTAGAGATGGTCAGTTTTACCATCTTAAAATGGCGCAGTTTGAGCTTCTGTAGCAGTTAAAAACGGAGTGTCAGGTGTATCATCTAAAGCATCACTGGATCATCTAGAAAAACTTTTGAGCAGGCAGAACTTAAAAAGTAGATTTTTCAAAGGTATGTGAACAAAATCTATGATCTCATCAGGTTCCTAAAAGCCATGTAGAATTTGAGAATATTGTTTCTGTGGATACAAAAACTGAGCTGACTTGAATATTGAAGTGATGCTCCCAAAGACTGAAGCAACCCCCTTTTTTTTCTGGCTGTTGGTGATATTAAAATGACACTGAGGTAGAGATGGAAACCATACTATTTCTGTTCCTGAGAAGCAGGGCTGACTGTCTGGATGCTTCCCACACCCTGCAGAAAATTGCTGAGCTCTTGGCAGGCCTCCTGGTCCTCACTGACCTTGGGCTAACGCTTCACCATGAGGTCACCAAAAAATAGATTGATCACCCTGAAAGTGTGAGCTTCTTAAGGGTTACACAAACAACCTCCATTCATTAAAACTAAAAGTCCAATCCTTCTTTTTTTTTTAAAGTGGTCGAGTCACAGTTTGATAATGAAAATGTGGAGAAATCCACCAAATAAACTCTTTTTAATAAATAATTTGCTTACTTCTAGTTAACAGGCCTCGTAAATGACAACACAAGTGGAGACAGAGGTAACTACCTTTTGTTTGTAGCTATTGAAATGATTTTTTTTTTTACATTCAAATGTAGAGCTGCCTCAAATTAAGATTGAAGAATAAGAAAAAACAAGTTCCTTCTAGAGATGCTACACTAAACTTGTTTAACTTCAATACATATGAGGTCTGACTGAAGGAGTGACTTCGCCTGAACTATGAAACAGAATAAATGCTTTCTAGCTCAAGAAGGTGGGGATTAAAGCTGGTTGACATAACAGTGATTTATATGATATTTTTTTCTGAAACAAATCCCTTTTTCTGAAGTCCAATTTTTAAATATCTAGAATGTTAGCACTTTGACTAGCTTTTCAAGTGTTCAGACAGAAGTTGATATCACATTGTTAGAGACAGAATTTTTATCAAAACACAAACTTTCTAGAAATAATGATCAGAATTGTTTTCTTTTATAAAAAAATTAGACAAAAATTATTCCTATTTTGCACTGAAATTTGTGATTTTAACAAAAAAAACCCAAACCCATAACAGAAGAAAGCTCAAAACATCCTAGCAAGAATTTAATTTTTCGTTATTATTAATGTACATCTTTAAAGAGAACTGAGAATGCACATAAAATCTTAGTATCAAATAAGTAGAAATTAATCTAACTTTTAGAGCATTGCATAAGAAAAATAAAAAATCTTACCCCTATTTGTTTTTTTCTTTTCTTTTTTTTCATAACGCAAAATGTAAAGGAGGTGTAAAGAGCTTTCATAAGACTGTTCTTTGTGTAGTGGACATACCCAGTGTATTAAATACATCCGGGCTTCCAGTATCCTGGTGTTTTGTATTCTGCTAAGTAGCCAGATATGAAGTCTGCATTGTTGGGGTCCATGGTAGTTTTTAAACCTTCTGGCACAGTCACTTATTCATAAAAAAAATATTATGAAGTTATAAAATGTTACTGTTTTGTAGCTGGTAATTCTGTTCTGCTGAAAATTGGACTTAATGCAATTAAACAGATTTCAAAATGTCTGTCTCCAATGCTCCAGCAACCTATAAAAGATGCAAATCATAACTTTAGAGAAGTTTGTGTTTATGTCAACGACCGAAAATGTTCAGTGTCTTCATTGTGTGTGTCTTCATTTTCTGTAGTGTTGCACTCCAAGTTGCATCACATTTGCTTGAGGTTATTTATATTCTGATATTAGGAAAAGAAGACGTATTCAGACAAAGTTTGTAATAATTGCAGATATACTTCCTTTTTAGTTACTTTTGCTCTATAAACATGGCCATCTTTCACTGCAAGGTATCCAGCTGCAACATGCTACATAATTAATTAGCTCTTAAGCATTCTGAGTTAAATTCATTGCTGTCTCATGTCACACAGACAAAAGCTGACACAAAATCTAAGTTTCTGGTTGACTTTTAACAAGTGTAACATACCCTTAAAGGGCAAAATATACTTTCCAATCTCTGTGAAATAGTATTTCTGACAAGAAGCAATGGGCTTATTGCAGCACTTGAATGCTTAGGTTAGAATTCATATGCTCAGTCTTTGAAATTTAGATTCTCTGTCACATCTTGAAAAGGACTCTTGGGAGCTTGAATAAACAGTTTTGAAGAAAATGCTTTGCTTTAATGATGTTTGTGTTTTCTTTGTAAACTGCAATAGAACCTGGTAACCCATGAAAGACATTTGCGGCTCCAGTGTTTTCATGTACAGCTGAGAGAGAGTAAGTTACACTGAACTCAACCCTTAGGTTGTGACTGATGCTTTCATATACAATTTGAAATTCATAAAAAGCAGAAAAGGTCCTTCCTTCTCTCATCCTAAATCACAGCAGATCTGGTGGTGAAACCATTTGCTGAAGGAGTATTTAAAGAGAAACAAAAGGGCTTCAGCAAACTTTTGCTGGGCAAGAACTGAGCTATCTTGTCCTCTCAGACCTTGAGGAAAACGATTAGAAACTTGATACATTAGGATTGAGGGGAAATAACATCAAAACTTTTTTTTTTCTGAGGAGTACTTTTATATCAGTTTATGCACAGCTGAAAAAAAAATGGAGCAAGCAGAGCTGAATAGACAGCTGGGTTAACAGTAGGTAAGCACTTGCAGCCTGGTGACTTTTGTGAAAATAACAATATTTTTCATTTGTGGACTCCTCATGTAGGCAGCCAAGCTTTTCAAGCGAGTGAGATCCCTGCAGAGTGAGATTCTTTCGTAGGGTAAAGTAATGTGTCTTTGTATTGGATGCCTTTTTCCTTGTTCATGTATGTCACTTTCTTGCTACCCTCTCTACTTTTTTGAGCTTTTCTGAGCTATGTTTTTGTAGTGATGATTGACAGATACTGTGGATTGAATGTAGATGGCACCAGTTACGGTGCCAAATCAAGGAAAACGTAATCTCATTTTGACTGCAAATTTATAAACCAGTTCTGCAGATAAAAAACCCAACCCAAACAACAACAAAAAATCTGTGTCCAAAAGCCCTGGCTTTATAGTCTATGCTTTCTCCAGCTCCTGCAATTTGTCTTATTTTCACTGTCTCCTTGAATGCTTATAAAAGTAGTGCTCACCTCAGACCTGACCTGTAGCAGCTCTTCCTGCTGCCAACTTGCAGTAAAATTTATTGCCTTGTTTTATCAGATGACATGCAACAATGCTAGCAGTTTCTCCAGTGCTATCTATATGTGATCAAACATCACTGAAGTTACCCACACTGAGCAAAGATATGTTGTTTTCCCTTGAATATTTTTAACCTGTAAAGTCTACTGGAAGCATAGTTGTTTGACAAGAAGTAAACAAAAGATCTTTAAGCCGGAAGCTTGTCAAAAAGAATACGTGACAAGCCAAAATTCAAAAATACTGGGAAAAGCAATCTTTTTTTATACTACAGAACTTTGCAGTATCATTTGACTTAGACATCAGCCCACTAAAGCTATTGTTCAAAAGGTGTTTTTAATCAATTTGAAAAAAAAAAAAATGGCTTCTCTCCAACTATGCCTCCCTTCTCCACAAGCACCAGTAGTCGAGATTAAAGAAGTTTAAATAACAACAAACCAAGCTTTGTATTTGTGCCTAGTGTCAACTTGCACTGCCGTAGGAAAAGGAAAAGGATTTTTCTTTTATTACAGTATGCTGAAAAAGTTTAAAAAATCATCTTACAGTATTTACAAGTCCCCTAAAAATTCTCCAAGCACTCTATTTCACAGTGCTTTATTTCTAAAATCTCTGATCACTCATTCCTTAAAACTAACGGCATGTCAACTTTTGCAGTGGACTGAAGCAAATATGTCTATGCTCATGGAAATGGAAGTCAGTAAAATTTCTCTATCAGCATCCTGCTGATACATTGACAGGAATCCAAAAAGAGGACAGTCACGTTCATGCCTTGCTGTGACCAAGCCTCACTGAAGATGTTTAAGACCTTTTTCTCCCAATGCAACTCTGCATAAATGCAGTGATCTTCTCTGCACACCTGTGGGGCTGTCACAGCATTGCACTCTTTCAAAGTTCTACCAGTATGCACAGAACTCTTGCATCTACAATAAGCTACAATCTATTGTACTTTTACAGTCTTTATTACCGTGACTTCTGAAAATCTCACACATTTTATACTACATTTACAGTGACCTAATTCCCCCTTTAGGCAGAGAATGCTATTAGTCCATTTTACAAATGAGGAATTGAGGCACAGAAAGGTTAAGTGACATACCTATGGTCACAGGTGTAGTCATCTTATGTAACTTGAACCATCTAATTCAAATCCTCTGAGTTGCCCATTTCCTTCCATTGATGTGAACAGTAATGCCTAAAGAATTTAAATAGTATCCAGGCTAAATTAAATGCTTCATATACCTTGCTCCATCTTTAGATTAGCACTCCCTTTCTTTATTTCTGCCAAGTTAATAGAGATGTGTCAGCATACAAATCAAATCCTGTACTTGTTCAAAACATGAGTAAACCTTGAGTTGCCCTACTGCAGTCCTTGGCAGGAGATTGCATAACCTCAGCACATACTAGTCAACTGTTAAATGAATCTTCATGTGTTGCATACTGTTTTGATATGCATTGTCTAAATTGCTATTCACCATACAATCTAGGTTTTTGATTATGACAAACATTATAAAAGAAAAAATATGAAAGTTAAAAGGGATTGCAGGCTAGCTGCTGCACTCCTGGTCAGTGGGAGTTTGCATGGATAGAGAAAACTCTAGCACTACTATAGTCAATGGGAATTTTGCCTTTGGCTTCAGTGGGGATAGATTTTCACCCACAGACTTTCTATTCATTATGCTCTCGCTTTCCAAAGTCTATATTGATTTATATTTTTTTTTTATTTGGTGGTAGATAGTATGCTCAAAATTAATTGTAAATCACAGTGCAGTGATTTAGAGGTACTACTTTTCATTTTCATATCTTGATCTGTTACATTTATTTTTAGCTAAGTTCTTTCTTCGTTTCTTCATTTTTAATTTTCCATAGTGGCTTTCATGACTTCTGCAGTTTTATAAGCTTACCTTCTTTCAGTAAACTATTTGGAAACAAACATACTTTTATAATTAAAATTTTACTTGCTCCTTCCCCACAAATATGTTGGCAGCTAAGTAAAAGATAAACTAGCAAGTGTTATTTATTTGTGATTTTATGTAGTTATTTAGGAGGGGTTGTTAGGTTAGTTACTTAAACCTAGGTATAATGAACAGAATATGCACTTTATAGAAATACATCAAAGTTGTATAACCCATAATACTAGACTTCTATATCAGCATTTTTATTCTGTTCCTCTATTTCAGGGATTTTTAATGGTGAAGATGTAGACATCTACATGGAAAAAGCCCAACATCATTAACAATATTCTACCTGGAGAAAGTCTGCCTGATTGAATAAAGTAAGCGAATGGAATATGACTGAATATCATGTCTTAAACATTGTATGAACATTACTCTTCTTGTCAATCCTTTTACATTCAAAAAACATGCCAGCACCAAAAATGTCCTTATAAGCTCAAAGAAGGGGGCTGAAATTTAGTTCATATCCAACTAAGGCAGAAGGGACTTGGAAATTCTTGCAAGGGGTATTCATATCTATTATCTAGCTGTGCCGAGGAGAGCACCCTCTGTAGTGTTAATCCTGGTTCATGTTTAAGTGGCACTGCTCTGAACTTTGCATCTGATCCCCATGCTGCACCAGCCAGCAGAGCTGGGCTGGCACATAGGAATGGAAATAACTTGTGCCAGGCGCAGGATTCTTGCCAATCTGCGCAGAGGGAGCAGGGACTGCATGACAACTGAGTCACAGCCTAAGGCACTGGCTCTGGGGCAGTCCAACAGCCTGATGCATCGTGCCCTGTGCTTGCAGTAAAGCCACGGTTGATTTCTAAATTAGCTGGTGGTGTTCACTAGTTTTTCAGGACATGGCACATGACCTACACCCATTGGCCAGCATGAAAAGAAAAAAATAGAGAATTTACTATTCACAGATTAGGTAGCTGAAGCTATTTGGTCGTGGCTGCAATGAAAAACTGCTGACTGTGGATGCAGAAACTACCATAGAAATTGTTACAGCTTAATGAAAATAGAAAGGTGATTTCACTTACACTAGTAAAACTTCATTGAAGAGCTCTTTAAAAAAAGTGGAGATTAAGGAAAAGGAATGGGGAGGCAAGAGGAATTTTAATATTTATTTTTTTTTATCCGGACTTTTTGTAGGAACTGTGCTGTTAGTGGTTTAGCAAACGCTTGTTTGTCTCCATGTGAAGGAAGATGGATGTGTGAAGAGTCACCCAAGTTCCAGGGAGAAACTGAGCAAGACAGATTAGGCCCACCTCAACCTGACACCTGGGGCACATCCTTATCTAAGGGGGTAAATGGATCAGAATGTTACTGCCCGTTTATTTATTCTCCTTCTGTTTGGAGACTTTCCCTGATTAATTACTCTCTAGTAATTGCTGCTGTTAACTAATGTCAAACCTAATTAACCTGAAGTCCCTTCATCCAGTACCTCCACCATCCCTTTGCAAAGACGAGAAGGTCATCAGCAGGGAGATTCTGAGGATGGCCACACTTTACCCATTCGTTTATTTGCTTTGGGCCTTGTTTGCTATTCCTGCTGCAATGCCTGGCGACAGCTTTCTAGAATTCCCATCAAGTCTAATTGGCCTGCTGAAGCAGCAGTGAACACAAGATTTAAGAAATGTTTTCTTTAAAAACTTCTGGTCCTACAGACGCTTTGAGATCAAGTTTCACTCTGCTGAAATCACACACGATTCCCTGTGATTTTCATGAGAAATACTGTACAAAATTATTAAAAGAGAAACATGTCTCAGTGGTTTGGAGGGACTGATGGCCAGGGGGGTTGAAGAGTGGGTGGTGGTAACATAGCAAGGCATCTACAGAATCTTTAAAGGTTGCCAAAATTAACACATACAAGGTATTCAGTATCAAAGTTTTCAATATTTGGCTCCATAAACACAATACCGGTTGCAAAAACAAAGCTAAGGATTTCATGCTGATTACTTAAATAAAAGCTGTTTAATTATGAACATTTGGGAAATGAAGTTATGAAGGACTGACCAATATTGCTATGGCTTCCTAGTGTTCATACCAGACTGCGAACACTGTGCCAGCATCTCACTGTGTAGTACGTTGTAGATCCAGCTACAGTAAACAGTTCTAAGGCTCAGCGTGGCTCAGGCAGATAGCTCAATGCAGAAGGAGGTCTGTGTCATCACTGAGGCCTATCGCTTTTAGCTTCAATAAGGTGGGGACTTTCCAGTCCAATAAAAACTATCAGCATTGTTTGTGGAGGTGCTGATCAAGCAGGTCAAGTTCCTGTCTTCTTTTCTTGATTTTATCTGCTTTTAGGCATTTTCATACAGGAACACTAGAAGATTTATTTTAGAAATAGGTATAAGGAAATACTGGATGATGCTTCAGATTGGTCACAAATATCAGATTTGTCTTCTTGTTTTCCCAGTGCTGCCAGGTCACCACTAAACCTCCCTAAGCACATTTGCATGTCTTTTAAGCATCTCCAGGGATGGTGACTCCAGCACTTCCCTGGGCAGCCTATTCCAATGCTTCATCATTTCAGTGAAGAACTTTTTCCTAATATCAAACCCAAACCTCCCCTGGAGCAATTTGAGGCCATTTCCCCTTCTATTGCTTGTTACATGGGAGAACAGAACATCCTTCACCTTGCTACAATCTCCTTTCAGGTTATAGAGAGCAGTAAGACCTCCCCTCAGCCTTCTTTTCTCCAGGCAAATGACTCCAGTTCTCTCAGACACTCCTCATAACACTTGTGCTCGAGACCCTTCACCAGTTTTGTTGCCCTTCTTTGGACATGCTTCAGCACCTCAATGTCCTTCTTGTAGTGAGGAGTCAAAACCGAATGCAGGATTTAAGGTATGGCCTCACTGCTGTTGAGTAGAGGAGGATGGTCACTTCCCTAGTCCTGCTGGCTGCATTATTTCTGCTACAAGCCAGGATGCCTAATTTGGTGTCACCTGTGAACTTACTAAGGGTGTCCTTGATCCTCTCATCCAGGTAATTGATAGAGACATTAAAGAGAATAAGCCCGAATACTGAGTCCTGGGGAACACCATATGGAACTAACCGCCAACTAGATTTATCTCCATTCACCACAACAATTTGGGCCCAGCCAATTTTTATCCAGCAAAGTGTATGCTCATCCAAGCCATGAGCAGCTAGTTTCTCCAGAAGAATAATGTAGGAAACAGTGTCAAAAGCTCTACTAAAGTCCAGGTAAACAACACCCACAGGTTTTCCCTCATCCACTAAGTGGGTCACCTTGTCATAGAAGGCTTTTCATAATCCCATTCTGACTGGGCCTGGCATTGGCTGACTGGCACTAAAGATGATCTGCTCCACAACCTTCTTGGCACCAAGATCAGACTTATAGGCTTGTAGTTCTCTGGATCCTCCTTCTGGCCCTTCCTGTAGATGAATGTCACATTTGCTAAACTCCAGTCAACTGGGACCTCCCCAGTTAACCAGAACTGCTGATAAACGATGGAAAGTGGCTTGGTGAGCACTTCCACCAGCTACCTCAGTATGTTTGTGTGGATCCCATATTGCCCCATAGACTTGTGTGCATCTAAGTGATGTAGAAGGTCACCAACCTTTTCTTCTTGGATTATGGGAACTTCATTCTGCTACCTGTCCTTGTCTTCCAACTTGGGGGGCTGAGCACTCAGAGAACAACTGGTCTTACTATCAAAGACTGAGGCAAATGTGGTATTCAGTACCTCAGCCTTTTCCTCGTCCTTGGTCACTATATTTTCCCTGGTATCCAATAGAGGATGGAAATTTTCCTTAGTGTTCCTTTTGCTGCTAACATGTACATAAATGTATTTATAGATTTATAGATATTCCTAGATAATATGCAGCAGTCAGTATGGGTGGGGAACCACTCCCCGAAGGCAGACTATATGGAGTTACAATTTAAGCTGAGACCTTAATTATACAGATGTGACCAAACTTGTGCCACTAGACCAGCACAGAGGTCTCGACACTGTGTAGTTTACTAGTACAGATGTTACTTGAAACTTCCAAGATCTGTACACACGTAGAGTGAGTTTTGTTACAGATTAGACTCTGTTTCTGGAAAGATTTCTAGCTGATCTATTGCAAGTGCTTATGAGAAGCATAAGTAGCTAAATTAAGCATTTTAATCTATATTTACCATTTTTGGCCTATCTGATTGTTTCACAGATGTCTCTAACCTACCTGACTATACAAGATGTATAAACAAAGGAGGATTATAAAGAGATTGTGAAAGTCATTTGTAGATCTGGAATGAGGAAACATCTTTAAGGGCACACACTCAAGTATATTCTTCTATACTCCTTTTCATATGAATTTTGATTATTTGGGGTTTTTTTCTTCCGAAAAATTTCACAAGTGAGGTCAAAGCCTGAAGCCTTTGTAGTGACACTGAGTCTACAATTTAAAATGCCTAAAATACGTCAATGAAAAACAATAGTTAAGAGCATTTCCCAGCATTATTTGATCTCTTCAATAATAATGTGCAAATAAAATGGCTTATTATTGTATTTCCCTTATAAATATTTGTCTTGCCAGAGCTACAGCATCCCTGAAACCATGACTTAACTACAGATATTACAAAGTCTGAGTGCTCATATTTTACACTGATGTAGCTGAGAAGAGAAATATTCCCTAAGTATTTGTCCTTTTGCTTTCATGAACAGGTCTTGTCTATGCTAAGAAGTGACAACACTCAGATACAGGATTTTTTTTTCTTCCTAGCTGCAGTTATACTGACAAACCCATCATTTTTCTTGAAGATCTTAATCTAAGCAGAAAAAAAATGAGTTAAGATCTTAGAAATCATGTTTACTGTAAGAAAGCTTGTTGGTATGTTTGTATCTGTTAATCTATACCAAAAAACTTTTTTTTGTATGGACAAGAGCTAATGTTCATACACACTGAGTAAAGAGAAAATCTCCTTGTTGAAGATCAGCAGCTTATTAGACTCAGTCTCAAAATATGTGTGAGGGGATTTGCCAGAATAGTTTAACACTAAAAATTCTGAACAATGCATTTTATTGTAATGAAGAAAGAGTATAGGCAAAGCTTTCTTAAGAGTCTTTGTATTTTCTAGGTGCCTTAGGCAGTTACCTGTATTCCAAACTAAGTTACAGTGGGGTTATCCATTGCAGACAAAAGTGCCTACTGTTTTTAATTTATTTTTTTTTTCTGGAAGGTGTATGTATTTCTTCCTCACTTGACAGAGCCATCTCCACATCTTCTGACAGTGTACATCTTCAGAAGATCTTTCAACACCAAAAAGGAAGACATGTTAATGCTAGTAAGTTTGGCACAGTATTTCTACTTTTGGATAGAAAAGCTCAATGGATTGCATTAATTGTATCTATTGTATCTAGAAATACTAGATAATATTTGAAATACTGTAAAATGCATGTTTTTGTTGCTCCTAAAATGTAACTGACTTGCTAAGGAACAGTGTAACCCAAGAATTAACTCCTAATCTGTGAAGCAGTCGTTTCCAGTGAGATGCAAATACAGTTCCAGTGAAACAAGTTTTATGAAAAACAGAAAAAAGGAGACCAGAAGGCGAGAACTGAAGCAACAAATAAATTTATAACTGAGATTCAGCTATAAAAATCTCGGGAACTCACAGCCTAGTGAAATTGTGACTTGCATCCTTGAATGTTGCTTTGACTTCTGACAAATGTGAAGTCAAGGAAAACTGTGAGTACTTACTGAGTGTTTAAATCTTGCACATTGTTCCTTTATTTCTTTATTGGATTTCAGATTCCTATCACAAATCTCAGATAGGAATAATGATGTTTAGGGTTTGATTTTCAGGCCTAAAAAATAAGTTTGGTCAATGGCAACAGCTAGTCTATCTGCTTAGACCACAAAACAAAGCATGGTGCAGGTATGAGTTTGTTACGACCATGAGTTTATTATATAACTGGCATAGATGTATCATCACATTGCTGTTCCACACCTAACTATTGCTCCTGAGAACTCAGGCTTCTGAGCTAGACACTGAACCTTTAGGGACTAAACCAGGATTGTGAAGGGATGAATGGATCCAAAACCTCACTATGCTATCTTCAGGTAGCTTCTTAACACTACAATGGAGCTAGAGACATACTTTCAGGAGTTTTGTTCTAATACCAAAATATTTTTCTGGATCATGAAAGATGGTAGGAGAATACTTTCTTCGTGATCACTGTTAGAAAGACCTGACTGGGTGCTGGTGGACTTTCAGTGTCTAAGGAAATGTTTATTGTACTAAAACACCTCAGTTTCCCTCTCAATATTGAATACTGCTTTTCAAGAAGCAGAAGTACCAAAGTCTGTTGCCCATGACTTTTGTCATATATATATATATATAAAGCATCCCCTCCCTCAAACTTTCAATTTCCATGTCCGAAGAGCTAAATGAAATACCTTTATACGTGGTTTATTCCTGATCTAAACCTGAAACTTAGTTTAGGGTAAACATTAATTCACTGGGCAAATTTATGAGGGGAATGCATGCGAAAAAAAAACCACCAAAGGGTGTTTTATTTTAATAGAGTTCCCTGAACTCTGTCAGCTGATTAATAATACTAGATCCAGAAAGTCTGAAAAACAGCAACAGTAAAGTTTAAAGTAGAAGAAGCTCCTTTAATTTATAACCAGTTTGTGATCAGAAAATATTTTATTAGAGGGAGAATTTGCATTTTGTGTAAGAAGTTATAGACTAGGGGGGAAAAAAAGAGACATTAAGAAAAAAATTAAAATCAAAAGAATCAACCAAAAATAAATGAATGAGCAATCATATTACAGCTTAAGTTAATTTCTTGTTAGGCAAAACAATTGATTGAGAATTTTACAAAGAATATAAAAGCTATCCTCCATGTCTGGAGTTGATAACATGCTCTGACTCATGGTCCTATTTGACCAATGATTTCACTCCTAATCCTTTTCGTAGAGAACTGTGCCTTCCTATAGTCAAATCAAGATATAAATCAGGTGCACGCAACTTAAGAGTGAAGAGAGTTAATGATTTGAAAAAAAAAATTGCAAGCAAATAGCATCAATCTCCATCACCAGAATCCTTCCATCAGAACTGAGCAGCTACGAGATACAGACTAACACGAATGGATGCTATCGAAAAGATAACGTAGAGTTAAAATTCTATGTAAACTTAAAAATCCAGAGTGTTTCTATGGCTAATCATCAAGATGTGCTTCATCAGTCAAGAGCAGTTCAGCAGTGGAATAGAGAAACGTAGAGAATTTCTATTGTCAACATTCTGTTACATTTGCACAGATGAATTTAAATCTTATAGGGCTGCAGAACAGTATATATCAAATGGATACTTAAAATGATGCAGCTGAACATAGTTTATTGATCTCTTGTCATCCATTATCATCAAATGCTCTACAGTTGTCAGAGTTAGAGCAAAATTCAGAAAGTGAGTAACAGTTTGCAGTATTTATTAAAAAAAAAGAAACAAACAATGCTTAAAATATTTGGCCTCACAACAGCATGTGTTATTAGCTAGAATTTCCTCCTGCTTTGGACTGCTTTTTACACTTGTTCAGATTTCTTAAGATATATTGTCAAGGGGTTAAAGCAGAATTTGGATACTTCTGCTCTCAGAAAAGGGAACCTCAATTGGATCCTCTTTCTTTCTTTGTAATTAATTGATTCTTTTGTTTGTCTCCATACCTATATCTTTTACATCTCTGAACAGTTCACAATATGCTTATGATGCTTCCAGTGTTACTGCAGTAAGGAATTTCAAAAGCTTCTGCAATATATCTAAGATACTAGTCTTAAGACATGCAGATCAGGTTCTATTTTAACAAAATCCCCTGCATCATGTGAGAGAAACAAACTGGATGAAATTCTGGATTCATTCTAGTCAAGAGTAATTTTACCATTGCTTTCAAAAGGTTCACTCATCGTTTGACCTATATTCCACACACTTTTGGGATGAGATGATACCTGTATTTGTGTGAGCCTGTAATTTGACAGGCAATTCGTTTTTAGGCAACTGTAAGCAATTCATTAACACTTTTGTTGTATGTCCTGGCTAGAAGCAAATACATCAAATCAGTTCTTAACACACACACACACACACACACACACACACACACACACACACACAGAGAATTATTTTCTATTTCTTTTTGGTAGATTTTTTTCAGGGTTGACAATTTCCTTCACTATCTATTTACTAGTAGAATCTAGGCATCTTTACCCAGTGGTCCCAGTCAATTGCAAGTGGAGCCTGAGATATCTAAATAAGATATCATTGTTTTTACTGACATCTCAGCCAGCCTTTCCTCTTGCTTAACCTTCTCCTGCCAGCTAGAAAATGCCTAAAAATCCAAATACAACAAATTCCTATCCCTATTCTTAGCATGTATTTTCTAGATTACTCAGAAGCCAAAGTTTGTTATCAAGTCTTAGATATTATGTTATCTGAGCTATAAAATAAATCTATACAAACACAGCTCTGATGGAGTTTCTTTCTTGGATCCCATTTCTATGTCGGTGGTAAAGAAACATTTCACAATTAAATACACTTGCCATCTGCACTGTACAGTAAATCAGAGATCCCGTTGTTCAAAATGTCTCCTGCAAAGATCCCTGTAAATACCTTGATGTCATATTTTTTAAAACTCTGTCTTCTTTTTGATATATCCAGATCCCTACTCTGATGGCATTTCCAAATGTCCCCGCTGGTTATCTCTTTCTTAGAGATCTAACAAATAAATAATGTTGGACATTAACTAGGCTCGAGAGATGTTTTAAAATCTAGCATCCCTTTCACTAAAAGACAATGTATGGGAATTCCTACTACTTCATCCATCTTTCTCTTCCCCTCGGGTGGCTGGGAAGGACCATCCCATCTTGGCTCTGACCCTCTACTCCTGCTACTGTTGTTGATATTGCTGCTGACTTTCTGTTGTCATGATTGATGTCTTGCTGACAGGCACATAAATCATGTCTGTTCATAATGGTTAATGTTGGTATTTGCATGTATTAGGCATATTTTTTGCTCTAAAACACTTAGCACCATGTGTGCTGCATTCATTCCGCTACCTCAGGGTTTTGGAGGGAGGGGAAGGGAACTTGCCATTTATAGATATTTTTGTTTGGGCAGTGGGGAGAGCAGAGACCATTGTTAAAAACCCATCCAGATAAAAAGGGATGAACTTTGCAGCTGCAGCACAATCCGGTCAGACTACAAGGCCCTACAGGATATATTGTCTGGCCAACGACATATTGACAGCTGCAAATAAAGATGTATCTGCAGTATCACTGGAACCAGTGGAAAAGAAAGATGTTCCTTAACCCCAAAGGCTTTTAATGTTTTACACAGCCTTTCGTGGACACCTGACCTTTTACAGATATTTTTAAGAAGGTACAATTCAGATTTCATACATTTTACCAGTATATTCTTTTTTTCCCCCCTATTGGCCTGAAACAATCAAGAAACTGTTCTTATTATTTTATAATATAATTATCAATCATGGATCCTGTGTTTCTGTCCTCTCCAAAAGTTCTCTGAAGGGAACAATTTGTCCCAGAATTTGGCAGCCAGGACAGCCTTCAGTTTATATGAATCCTCTTGGTAGGAATGAAGTTTTGGCAGGTGATAGAATCACAGAGGTATGTGAAAATCAAGACGGAAGAAAACCCAGGATCAAACCTCCAAATCTACAGAGAGATTGTCCCTTTGGGGTTCTCTAGTTCTTTGATAGGTCAGGTCATGCAGGGAGCCTGTGACCCTCCCCATACAGTTTTAGAAAAGGAAGTTAATCATATGAATCATTTTCTCCTTTGTAGACAAGGCTGTTTTCTTTGCAAAACTAGAGTTGGAGAGCAGATGTCCACCTGGCATTATCCATTTGTGATGATATTCATGAGTTTTACTTAAAGCTATTAAATTGTTAACACAGTCCCTGGCATAGTTTTGGCCCAGGCCAACTTGCACTATTGCAAAAGCTTACCACAGGTCAGATAGCATTTTTATATGATCGCTTTCCATGATGTAGTTTTTGACTTCTCTTTATACAACATTAAGGAATATGTCTATGCTTTTATTCTTCCAGCAGCCATCTTAGTATTAAAAGAAAAAGAAAATACTATAATGCAGTAAAACATTACAGAATGGATCCCAGTGTGGTCTAAGTGGGCATCTTTCAAACCAACTTTACAGCAGAAGTCGTAATACAAGTCCAGAAGAGGCATATGCATTTTAAAAAATGAAGAAAATAGTTTTGTCAACATTTACGTTCCTTAGAGTGGTTGCATTTTTCTAAGCCACTTTGTAAACATACTCATTGCTATATAGTATTTTTCCATTAAGTAATGGGCTATGTTACAGACAAAAGTAGTCATCAGAAGTCCTTATGATGAAATAGATCCATAGAATTGAACCCAATCCCTTTGGCACAGAAGATAGCAGTGATTCTTGTAAATGTCAGTATTGATTAATTAAGGGCTTTGTCTGAATATACCTTTTGAAGCAAAATTGTCATTTATTTGAGAGGGAAATTCAGAGGGAAATTTTGCTTCATCAAAATGAAATATTTGGATATTATGCAGTTAAAACTTGCACTGAATTTCAAAAATACTACCTTCTGAAGCAATAAAGGGCTATCCTCTAACGAAATCTTTCCCAGGCCAAAATGGCACATGAATCATACTCCAGAGGCCAAGAGCATGGATTTTTGGTCAGACTCATTTAGAATGGATACCTTGCTATTTCCCAGAAGTTTTTCAGGTGTGAGACATCAACCCACAGATCCAAAGTCTATGATCTTTTGGTTTACAAAACCAACATGTTCAGCTGCAAAAAGGAGTGTGTTGTCTTGTTACTTCCTTTTGTCCTTTTTCAGGGCTCTTGCAGACTATCAAAAGCATTTTCCTAGGGACCATGACAGTTTTCACGTTAAATGACAAGCAAGGAACAGAAGAGAATCTTGGGCAGGTGAAATGAAGAAGTGGGAATCTTACAGTACGAATTCTTAGGCAACAGAGAGACTACTGGAAGAAACCTCAAGGTTGTTGAAAAAGAAAAATAGAGAAAGGGAGTAGGAAAATTGAGAAATACTATGAAATGATCAGTTCAATATACATGTAATTACATTCATCTTAAAAATCATGCAATAGTTGCAATAGTAAAAGGTAAGCCAAGGAGAAGATAATCTGTTGTTTTTTGCTATACAAATTGTGATGCTTTCTATACTCCTCTGTTGACGGTGACATGGTAAAGTTTAGACACTGGTCTTCCATCAGGATGAAACTTCCTGGCACATCTTTTTAAATCTGAGGATTATTTTTTTTAAAAATTATTTTACATGTTAATATTTTAAATTGTTTCCTATCTCCCTGAAAGCATTTGGATACTTGTCCTTACAAAAACATTGCAGAGGTGTGGAATGTTTTAAGACACCTCAGAAGCATTCTTCCCTGGATTCACCAATAGTATAAGGATTCAGCAGATGGCAGGATGTGGCCACTTCAAGACAGCCAAGAATCTGGGCCCCCACCCTGCTTTCTGAGCATGTGTAACCAAGCTGTCTGTCTGTCAGACAGTGGGAGAGAGACCAGTGTGGGAACTTCATGTACTATTGGAAAACTTTTTAATGAGTATCACTGTCATAATTAAGAAATTATCTTTATGCATTTAAACAGAGGCCCCACTTATGTGCTGTATGAAATTCCTACTTTGCATCTCTGGAAATCATAGAATATTTCTTTGCATTGGCTAGGAACCCACAACTTAGCACAGACATTATGGCAAGTATGAAAGGATTTTTTTAATGATCCTTTAAGATTAAGAAGTACATGCACCCATTGCCAACAAGCACACCATCTAATCAATCTTGCATTCCATTATTCTGTTTCATACTATTTTTGATGGGAAAATTCCACTGGGTGGGCCGTCATCCCTTTTATAAATTAAGGGATAAAATAAACAAACAAATAACCCACTCACAACCCAGATTAATTCTAAGGCTCAGAAGGTTCTCATATGTTAAATGACTGCATCCCAAAGAAACATCTATTTTGTATTTGAGTTCAAGTGATTTCAATGAAAATTAATGGCAGTTGTGCACATTTGGGAAAGGAAGAATAGACCCTGAAGTACAAAACTATAGCCTGTTTGTGATGGATTTGGAAGGCTTGCAACATAGCCTCCTATCAAGGGAGAAGTTAGTGATACAGAATATCTTAGAACCATTTATTTATACTGTGTACAATAGTCACTGAACATTGGTGGTCACAGACTACATGCAGACAAAATCTTATTTAGAAGTCTTAACCCAAAAGGTACTTTCCAGTTCTCAGGAAATAATTCTCACCAAGAACTGAATCTAATCAAAGAGTACAAGATAGGTTGAACTCTCTGGCTGTTTACAAAAGCTCCCCATAAACCTGAATCACCAAAAACTAACAGTACCGCATTCCTTGAAAGTGCACGTATTCCTCATAGACTAAGAAAAGGAATGTGTAAGATTATATTTAACATGACCACCTGGTGACTCCTACCATAACAAAAGAAAGTTAATATTTTAAAAGATGCTTAAGAGTCTCTGAATTTAGTGGAAGTGAGTTTTATGTCCCAAGTCCACACACAAATGAGATTCAAAAAGTGGCTAGCATATAGCCCCCAAGTGCAGTGCTGTTGGCATGAATATTCTCTAAGCCCAGAGGTGGGGTTCATTTGAACAGATCCAATCATCTGCACTGCAGGAATCTGTATCTAAGCTCCCTTTTTCATCCATGGAGAGAAAGAGTCACTTCTAAGATGACAGTCGTCTCATCCTGATGTAAATGTCTGAACTAGGCCTGATAAGACCTTCCTGTCAATGAAAAGATCTAGCAAAGAAGTCTGTTTCAGGCATTGCCTTCTACATTGCAGAGGGATACATTTGGATGATGTGAATCCCACTGCTTGGGTTTTGGTGGTTTTCACACAGAAAGCTTGCCCAGTTTTGACAGCAATGAGTGGCTTGTCACCTAGTTTGTGCTTGGACTCAAATAAGCTCTAAAAGAAAGTTTTCTCTTTTTTTTAAAAAAATCCTTTGAGAGGTACAGTGCTGAAGGCCTCCCCAGAGAGCATCGGCACTCTCCAACAAGTAAAGGATCTTGACAACATGTTGCTATTTGTTTTTTTTCTTTCAAACCCAAAGCAAGGGCTCCTACCATGTATGCAACTGTGACTTTGACCCCTGGAAGGTTGGATTTCCTTTCACCCTGTGAGATTCTGGAAGGACATCTCCCACTTTCTCCAGGAGCATCCTAACTCTGTTCACAGGAGAAGGAGAAGAGGCTCTGTCCTTGCTGGAGATATTTTGCCACACCAAAAGAATAAAATATTTATTGAGTCAGAAAGAGAGCAGGTGGGACTCTGATATTTGATTGCTGGTGATTAAGGACTTTGGGGCATAGGAGAAAGGAGAATTGGGTCAACTGTGTTACAAGCAGTTCTTGAAGAACTGTTTTACTACTTGACATGAGATAAATCTTGGATAAAGTGTATGAAATGTAAAAACATGAAAAGATATATCTCACAGGAGGAAAAGTATTTCACTTGAGGAAAGGAAATCAGAGGTAATATTGTAGCTTCCCAGCTCATGTTGGTTTTAACATAATTTGCTGGTTACTTGCTTTTTGTGTAGCGTACTGCTACAGAAGGCAGTTGATGGAAAATGTAAAGCTGAAGTAAATCAGTAACAAATAAGCCCAAAGCAGTATAGACATTTATCAGACTCTTCATTTATACAGCAAGGATGAGATTGCTCTGAACACAGCCTACATGGTTGTCAATTCTTTGCATGTGTCCTTTGAATTTCAAGGGCAAGTAGGAGTGAAGTTTATTAAAGCTGATAAGGGAGGTGGAAGATTTTGCAGGAGTGTGCTTGAGCTTGCTGACCCCTTCCAGACTTCCTCCAGTTAACTTTCCTGTACATCTCTAAATCCCCGAGGCTTTGGAGCTCAATTCTTAGACCGTAGTAAAGTATTTAAGCAAATATTTTAATAGCTTTTCAACTCTTGTTCAAACACATGCATTGCTCAGCAGCAGTTCAAGGGTTAATAAAAACACACAAACATAATTTTCTCTACGTTTGCCCTCAATGTGTAGAATGAAGACATTTTCAGTAACACTTTAGCCATTTTGCAGCTCATAGAATGTAAAAAGGAGCAGTTTAGGTGGCATATGAATTATAGAAACATTGGATTTCTCTGCTGCTTTGTGCTGGAGGATCTCAGTTCGCTTTCTATCAGGAAGGACAACATTCTCAGAAGTGTCGCTTCATGTTATATCCTATTTTACTCCACATCTGGAGATTGCACAGCTCTGATTTTCAGAGCAAGGAGACTTTAGTGTTCTCCCTGGGCATTTAGCCCTGTCTCTGGAAAAAAAAAGGGTCCTATTCATCTCAAAATTGGGCATTCACAAAAGATAGCATTCAGAATTTACGGCAAATTCACATTTCTATTATATTAGCAATCTGATCAGTAAAATCCTCATGACTGTTACTTTGGTTTCAGCAAACACTGAAATACTGCACAAGTGTTTCTGGAAGGAATTTAGAAAGTATGCTATATGTGAACGCAACTGCTTCGGGAATAAGGCACAGTATTACATCCAGGTTTGATTTGTTCTGGACAGAAGGGTACGTATTACAAAATTCACTTTGGGGACTCCAGTGACTTTCTCCTATCTACCTTCATGATACTGGTCACTTCATTAAGATCCTACTGCACATGGTTAGTGAAATTAATGGAAGAGATCTACAGATTTGGGAGAAGTAGGTGAAACCTAAAATCATGAAGGCTCATGTGAGCTATTTAAATGTCTTTTCTCTCTGCAGGGGGATTGATGTCTCGTGAGAACATTCTTATGAGAGGTCATATTGGATAAAAAGAAATGTACAAGCAGCTACTTTTGTAATGTGTCAGAAATTTTAGTTTTCTTCTTTTCTCCTAATACTGGAGCTTCAGGAAAGATTATAGTTTGAATTTAAGGCTCTAGATAAAAGTTCAGAGGTGTCCTTATTTAATCCAATTTGGCTTGGTCAGCTCTCACTGTTAAATGGGTGTTTATTGTTTCATTTGGTATGGACTGGTGATATTGGTAGTAATTAAACTTTCCTATTTGTTAGTTCTTTTTCATGGAGTTATTCTCAAACTAAAAGGCAGATGCAACTTTGATGTAGCTTAAATTTGTACAGCTCTCATTATGTTGTCTCAGATTAAACCCAGAACTCTAAATTAAAAGAAGCCTCAAGCTTGGGATAAGTATGGGTAGAAGTTCAGACTCAGTTTTACTCAGTATTAAGTAGTTGATTTCATTTTTAAGTTCCAACTTAAAAAGTCCAGTGTTCTACTATTTCATGTGAATAAAAGTTGCTGTATTATAATGGCTTAAGTACAAGTCGTACCTTATTCAGCTGTATCCCCTAAGTAGTTTATATTCGCTCTGTAAAGTTTATCCCATACAGATTGTTTATATTCACCTCTCTTAATGACAGAAAGTTTACCAATAAACCAAGGACCTGTACTCTCATACAGTCTAAACCAGTCATTTTTAAATAAAACTCCAATTTATAATTCCTATAACTTTCTACTGCAACAAGATGGCTAAATTTAGGGAAGTAAAAATTATGCAATGTTTCTGTTTAATTTCCTTGGTAGTAGAGATGAAGATTCTAGACTGAAATGATATTGTATGATATCTGAAGCAAGTCTGGCTAAATAAAGTCCTCTCCTTCACTTTTGGCTATCTGGATCAATTCTTTGATGAATACACTAAGACCAAGACTGATTGTAATCTCCAGTATGCTAATTTTACGTAAGTGTAATTCTGCTGACTTTGGTGACTTTATTTCTGATTCACACCAATGTAAAATTACTGAGAACCTAAGGATCTCAGTCCTTGTTGGTATAAACAGATGTAGCTTTAATGAGAGGATCATGGTCATGTATCTGTAAACAAACAGAGAAATAAGATCTTATTCTGACCACTTCTAATCTCAGAGTACTGTTTACACTCTCTATTTAAATAAGTAAGTTTAAGTATAATTCCACAAAAAATAAATGTGGATTCCAGCTCCTTTGCCAGAAGGACTATACTTAGCAAAAGGAAGGAATGTTGAGGTCCACCTGTAAAATTATTTGTCCCTATAAGCAACAACAGGCATATGTTCTACATCATATTTGGGCCCAGCCTCTGTGGCCCAGAACCAAAGTAAACACATTTTTTTCTGATGTAATTGTTGATTCTAGTTGAATTAGTGCAATGCAGTCAGAGCTGTGAGAAACATTTTATTTGGACCAGCTCTCAAACGAAGCTCAGAGAGGTTGCCTACCTGGCAAACCAGCAACAGTAGCTCGTTTTCACAAGGTCCTGCAAGTTTTGTACTCAGAGGAGCATAGAAAAACATTTTAAAGCGTGGGTTGTGGTCCTTCTCCAACTGACACTTGAGTAAATCAGAAGTAACTACAACGAAGTCAAATGCAGCCCTTCTGGTATATATGAGATGGGCTTCATGTTCCACTCCCTTGCCATTTTCCACTCTGACGTATTTAGCACTCACAGGAACGTAGTTATACACTGTTTAGGGACACACACCACAGATTTTTTTTCTCCTCCCTTCATTTCCCCAGTGCAAGTGCAGGCCACCAGATGAATGTGTAGCAGTACTAACAATAACTGAAGCTCATTACCTGAATGCTTCACTGAACATATCTACACTGCACCATCTACTCATTTGAAATGATACTATGACTTTTAACTGTCATAATTCACATGCCTAAAAAGGGAGGGAAATTAAGAAAGGAATGTAAAACTTTTCACCCAGCACAACAATAGCAAGTGCTGTATAAAGGATACATTTTTGAAGAAAAAAAGTGTAAACTTAAAATAGCAAGATTTTTTTATTTAGATTTAAAAATTTACAAGCTCCTAGATGTACTAATCTCAACAAAGATCTCTGTTTTGACTTTAGGAGTCTCAGAGTTTCAATAAGTTCAGAAGAAATAAAAGTCCACATGCCTCTGTAGATAAATGTATAAAGTGATTAAGCCACAGGTAAGCAACTAAGTTTGGGAGATATGGGAGTAAACACATGAGAAAAATGGTGGCTGACTAAAATTATTTTCAAAATTGAGGTGCCATTTTTACGAAAGAGATTGCACATTAGATTTATTTCAGATTTTTGTGGGTTTTAAACATGAAAGTTCCAACTTTTTATTCTTAAAGTGTACCTTTTCCTTTGTAAAAATAAAAAATGTTGTATCATTTTTGAGATAATCAAAAGTCAAATAAAAGTTTTTCGAATCAACTTTTTTTACCAGATTCCTGAAAAATTTTCACTTTATGTTATTCTAATATGAATTATTCCCATTCATCCTTTCCACCTTTATACACAGAGATCTGTTGATGAATTGCTTGCTTACTCATACATCTAAAGTAATCATGAGAAGATTCAGGTTATTTCCTACCAGCAGTGGAAAGGAACAACAGGAAAGAAAGAGAAACAGTAGATAGGAAAGAAAGTGACAGAGAATAAGGAAGCAGTTGCAACTGTCAATGTGCTTTTGCTGTACTGTAACAATGATCAACCAAAGGGCAAGAACAAGAGCATTTAGTCACAGGAGTTTTCAGTGGTAGGAACAGTGCAATTGCCTGAAGACTGAACTTAATATTTTGTCACAGAACATGTAATTCAACTCTTTTGCTGACCCCCGTGCGCACATGGAAACATGGAACTGATGTAACATATCTCTGCCCAGTGTTGTCAAGTAATTCGCAGAAAGTCATCCAATTACCTAAAATATAAATGGTATTTCTTCTTTCTTTTTGTTTGCACATATACAAACAACTAATGCTGAAAGCTATCTTTCTTCTGTTTCCTACAGTGTTGCACAGGTGGTTCATTCATTGAAAACACTTTCTGCTGTTCCAGATAGATTATTGTACAAACAAACAATGGAAACCTCTGCCCTGGCAACTGAAAAGAAAGATCTCAGCCATTGAATTTATAAGGATTCTACAGCTTTACTCATGCTCTTCAATCAAATCCTTCTGTGAATCAAAAAGAATTAGCCATAAGCCGTTTTAAACAAAAGATGCACATCTGGAAAGAGACTACCTAAGCACAAATGTACAACAGAAATCTGGGAGTCACAAAATTATAATCTCCCTGCATTCTTAAATGTCTTAAACCAAAATGCTTTGCTTGTATTGTAAGTTATTTTTCTGGGCCTCTTCCATCCATATTCTTTCATCAAATGAACTCTTTTATTGCCAAAGGGAGATTTGGTTCTAGATGTTTAGTTGAATTGAGCAGCTTGTTTATTCTCCTACAGTGAGCCATGCTGATGTTCACTAGTGTATACGTGGCATTAGCTGGTATCAAACCAGTCTTTGTATTTAAAATTTCTCTGTTAAAAACATCCTTAATTTCTTGTTTTTCACTCAGCTGATAAAGGCTGCTTAAAAACAGAATATAAGGTTTTTAGTATTACTTTTAATCTGATTTCATTTGGAGGTTAGTGGTAGAATCAAGTATATTTAACTCCCACCTAAGACTTAGGCATCTAAAAATAGTAGACATCTCTCTTCTTAGCTGAAAATCTCACGTAGACACTTGGTAAATTTTACCACTCATGCAATGTCAGAGATGTCTGCTGCTGGGACACATTGCCTATCTCTTCCCCATGCAGTGATCCGGGCCAGGCCAGACTAAATTCTGTCCGACTTCTCCACATTTAATATATCTTTCAGATATGAAATTCCAGCATGTAATGTGAAAGCAGGTATCTGTGTAAAGGTGAGAGGCCTTATTAATGTTGCTGAAGGAAAAGATGGGGTGCAAAATAAACTTTCACTAGACACCAGAGAAAAGCTTCATTTGAGATGTACTCATAATTAGTCGCTGGAGAATGCAGAATTCTCTCCTCTGAGGACTATGTGATATCTAACAATTATTTTTCTCACTTTAGAATATTCACATCTCTCTCCCATGTAGATTCCCTAACACCCACCAAGAGTGAACTCATGCTGCAACATTCGTATCTTTCACCTACAATCTCAGCCAACCATGAAATACAAATCTGTTAGAAAACAGGCTTCAGGTCTGTTTGACAGTCAAGAAGTGATCTCTCCTAAGTAATTCAACCACAGTTCTTATTAAAAAGAAAAAAAGGATTATTTTTTTTTTTCCAGTAGAAAAGAATTCACTGAAGTAGTGAAGCAATTTTTAATTTTTTTTTTTTAAATAAAGATTGCAGACCAACAGTGTTTGTAAATGGAGAGATTGTCTTCTGGGAAGGCAGTAAAAAGGAAGCCATAACACACTGGTGGAAAAGTACTACTGAGACTGACATACTTGGCATTGGTAACAACTGCTTTCTCAGTCAAAATGGAAATATTTCACTCTCCACTACACAGAGTTTAACAGCTGTAAGATGGACTGTGCTCATGTGAAGAGGATAATGCAGAATGCCCCACACAAACTATAGGTTGCCGTCATACAGACATGCAGAAAGAATTGGAAGTGCAGTAGTGTTTTTTCATACACCTTAGACATCTCAGGCATTTTCTTCCATGATTATCACTCCTCTAACTCAACTGGTTGAATGATGAGAAGCAGCCTAGGAGAAGACACACCTTTGATTTTAAATAGAGTAAAATAAGAAATAGCCTAGGAAGACACACAAGATAAGTGCTAAGATAAGTGAAAAACCTTTGGAATAAATCCTGAGAATAAAAATGCTTGCAAGTGATCAACATTATTATGATGGGCTCTTGCTAAAATGGGCAAGAGAAAAGAATTTACTTTTCCTTGCATTTTATTGTGAAGGGCAGCCAGAAGTACTGCTACATGATCTAGAATATAGGTAAAAGACAGGGCTGGAGTAGCGCCAGTGTCAGAGCTCAGACTGGGAATCAACAGGTGTCTTTGATTTTCCACAAGCCAACTGTACAAATTTTACTGGAGTGTAAAATTAGCTTCATTCCCATAGAAGTGACTCAGTTAAAGCCAAAAGAATGAAATTAAGACTTTGCCTCTGCCATCTCATTCTTTCTCAAGGTCTCAAAGAATCTTTGAAAAGACTTAGGAGGTGTTCAAGAGAGAGTGTGCAGCAACACCTATGTCCATGTATGTTCTGTAGTCCATGCAGCAGCTGCCACAGGATCATCAAGGAGATGTGTTTACATAAAGAGGAAAAAGCAAACAAAGTGCTGCTTGTGCAATAAAACAGCATTTTACCTCTGTGGGGACATTCATGACTGGATTTATTTAGGTAATGCATCAAATAACCCAATGATTGGTTTTGGTTTTAGTGTTTGATTCTATAATGAAATCTCATGAATAAACATGATTACTATTACGACTTCTTGGATTAATCAAAGGGGGTTAGTTTCTTTTCCACAATACTTCTTGATTTTGTAGCAAGTAGCAAGACTTGGTTCCCTGGACATATCTTTCTTATGTATCTGAGACATCATATAACACATCTGAATGCACAGATAGATTTTTTTTAAAATGTATTCACTCCACTAAACTTGAATTTTATTATGTGTATACCAGGTGCTTTTAACAAGCTGCTTTTGTGGTTGTGTTTTTGTGATTGTGTTCCTCTCAAATTTATATTCCACATACCGACCTTTATTAATGGAGAGAGAAAAATGCAAAGATGTAAAGATACTGCCCTTTACTGCTCATTTTGGAACTATATCAGGGGTACACTGAACACGGCTTTTTTCAAGCCACGAACTCATGATGAACTGATGGTTTTATGAAATCCAGCTCTTACTATCATTATAATATAATCCTCATTGCCTTCTTCACTCAATTTTTCTGCAAAGTCAACTCTTACTTTATTTTCCTGTAGGGTGACATGGATGTACACTTCCATCCGTTGTACATTGTGGCAAACATCAAGTGATCAGATAGGCAGTTACTGAATGCAAGCAGCTCCTGCTGACATCAGTGGCCGAATGCTTTTCCTTGGCAGTGGGTGCACAAACTAGTCTCAGGACAACAATTTGTTTGGTCTTCTCATCTGCTTCCTGAGAGTTGACTGTAAATCTGGTTTTGACGTTCTTCTTTCACACAGAATCACAGAAGGGAAGGGTTGGAAGGGACCTCTGAAGACCAGCTAGTCCAATCTCCCTGATGGAGAAAGTTCACCTAGAACAGGTCACACAGATTCATGTCCAGGGGAGAGTTTTGAAAGTTTCCAGAGACAGAGACTTCACCACCTCTATGAACAGCCCATTCCAGTGCTCTGCCAGTCTTAAAGAAGTTCCTCCTTGTGTTTAGATGATGTTCCTCCTCATGTTTCCATATTAAAGAATGAACTGGGCATGCATTTGCAGTTCTTTTTCTGAATCCAGATTAAAGGTAAGCTGCTGCTACTTTATCATGGTCTCATCTGTGAAATTAATGCATTTCCATTAGCCATTCCTTTTGCTAGTTTAGAGGCGAAGCGCTATTTTCCTGCAGAAAAAGATTGCAAGAAATAGTACAAAAAACATAGCAGAAGCAGATCCAGCAGCCAACCAGTTTCATTCATTTAGGTCCACTATAGAGATAGAACTTAGTGTAATTAAGTTTATTCCCAGTTCTGTCATGTTGATGGAGAAAAACAGTCTAGAAACCCTCAACAGGGCAGCCAGGCAGGGAGGAGAGAGTTGGTTGGTATCACCAGATGGCGCTGGTAGATGCGGTGTGCAAAGCCGCTCAGGCTGCGAACACTGCTCTGCGCTCCCTTGCCTCTGGATGAAGGCTGAGTATTTGAAAGGTTGTCAGAAGAAACATCAAAGTTGCTTCCTTGCTGCAGTTTCCCCTGAAGAGCTCTTCTGAGAGGCATTGTTTCCTGGACAGTTGGGTTTGGGTGAAGGTTTCAGGGAGCGTGCTTTGCTTGGGTGTTGAGCAGACTGCCGATGGTAAAGGCCTGGGATGGGAAACCTGCCACCCACCTCTGACAGTAAAAGCAACCAGGTGGTCAACAGCGAGCAGCAGATCTTGGGGTCTGAGACTTGAGCCTGCCTGCCTGAACCTGCCTGTCTTGCTGGTTCACATATCTAAGAATTTAATATAAACGGTTCAAAATATCGGCTGTATTGTGGCTGAGTAAGTCCTGATCAACTTTATGGTTGGACTGTATTTTATTGTATCATATTGTAACATATCATATTGTGCTGTATTATATTGTAGAACTATATGGGGCTATGCATTAGTATTTTTCTCTTGGTGGTATCCCAAAACACTATTATATGGGAAACTTCTACTTCTGTGAGTTGAAATTGCTCAATTCCAGAATTAAGAAGGAAAAAAAAAAAATCCCAACCAACCAGCAATACCAGCAGTGATGGAAAAGAGGCCAAGAGAATTGTGCATATTTTTTGAGGCCCAAAATGTGACAATACTGTTTATTTCTTTGAAACTATTTGGAAATTTAGGGACTATCACTAGAGTTGAGATGACTCTCCTTCTTGTATATGAATACATGAGGACATTTTTCATGTTCAGTTTCAGATAAAAGTGTGATTTTTATGATTTTTTTTCTCTTTTTTTGTAGAAACAATTTGGGGAAAGATGAAAGACAGGTTTGAAAACATCCTCTTTTTCTTCTGTTTGAGAAAATGCACAACATTCATTTTTTTAACCTTTGGTAGCAAATTTTTACTGGTTTTGTCTAGCTGTAGCAGTTAACTATAACATAATGCTGCCAGAACTTTAAAAATTAAGATATTTCCCTTCTTTCTTTCCAATTCCCTAATAGTTTGTTCATTCTTTTCTGATCACAGTTGGTTGGGGAATCTGACTTGTGTTTCAGGACTGATGCAGTGAGAAAAAGTGCCACCTCTTGTGTTATTAAAATCACTCCCTGCTGCTTCTAGGGATCTTTATATGTCTCTGATTCTTGTATGTCCCACCTTGATCCTGTTTAGCTTACGAAATTTGACAGAATCACAACTTACAGGGCTGTGGTAGATGCGCTCTCTGATATTAACTCTTTGATGAACTCAGAGGTGTTTCTGTGTACACAGATACACAAATACCCATCAGGGGCTTCATCTGGTAAGGTGCAGAGCAATGTGGCTCTGCTCCAGCAAAGCACTTAACCAACTGCTCAGCATGGAGCCCCCGGGCTCAAGCCAAGAGGGAGGTAATGCGACATGGCCTACATTGTGAATTGCATTCGTTTTTATGGCAGGAGTTGGTCTGAAAATGAGGACAGGTAATCCAAATATGGTGTTTATTTTACATTGAAAGGGAGTATTCACAGAGATTAGTTTAGCCTAATAGAGTCCTTCCCAAAGACCCCCTGGGGAAGCCCACCTTGCTCCTCTCCCCGTAGAGGATGTGTCTAGAGAGATTAATCTTGTGACAATAAAGTGAAGCTTTATGGATACTCTTCACACACATCGTATTTTTCTGACCTGCTGCAGTTCTTCGACTCTGAGTAATGTTTCTGAAAGATCCTGAAACATTTCAACATTTTGGAAAATGTTACCTCTTTGCTTAATCCCTAGGTGGGTGGTGTAGTATCTGGAACTGTGTATAGAGCTAAACCTGGCTTTCAATTCTGGTGTTAAAAACAGATTTATCCTTCCTAGTTTTCAATTGCTCCTCCGGTTTGCTGGCTGAAGTGTGTCACTTACATGCCTGTGTACCATATGATGGTGATTCTTTCACTGACAGCTCTGGCAAAAGTGATAGAGTTTTCCAAGTTGTTAAAGTACCTTTATGACTTTCAGCAGCTTTTGCCTCAGCCAAATACCATGACAAAGTTTGTGTTGAATAAGTAAACACTAAAATATTAACAAGGACAGTGAGTCTACAGCAAATGTGTAATCTGGATAATAAAACAGGTTAAAATGATGATACATGACCATATAAATCCATGCAAGAGTGTGTCATAGCATCTCCTTGTAGGTTCTCTTTACATTCTTGATTTTAAGGTTATTTTCTTCAAATTGTTCTTAACTTTGTTATGTATGAATAATTAAACTGGAAGATAATCCTTTAGAGCACTGGCATTGATAATCATATGGTATGAAGAGTAGAAAAGTAGAGGACAACATTTCAGTGAATAGGGCTGAAGATGATTTGTAGCAACTAGTAATTTAGATGGGATACATCAGTGTGTTGTGGTAAATGATTTCAAAGCACAAGGCTAAATTTAGGAGATTGTAAGCACTTCACAGTTTTGTGCATGGATTTTGATAATTTGCTGTGGTTGTGGCTGGTTCTTTTCAAGACAGCTTTCCAGTGTTCTATCTGCTCAGTTCCTCCAGCATATAATGTGTATTCCTTACATTAGATCTGGCATCTGGGCGTTGCTGTAAATAAATCATAATTTTATTCAGCAATCTTTGTCCTTTACAGTATGATTATGTGGTGGTTTTTGCCCTATCTGACTTAATTTCATGTGATTAAGTTCAAGCGGTTGTTTTAAATGTGCTTCCTACTGCCTAAGCCCAATTCTAAGCAAAGGAAAAAACTCACAGGTAATCAAAATACTGACTTTCATTTCCTGTGTGAAATATTAAACTACTGCCTTTTGTCTGTTGAAATGAAAAGTATATCTTATTTTGGTCTTCATCTTACAATGAACATACAACTCTTTAAAAGTCAAGTGATGCACAAGCAGACAAACCAATCTAGCACTGACAACAAACTGATTATTTTTTTTCTATGTATTTTCTCTCCAATGCGTGATCATAGCATCTAACTTTCTGTCAGAAAAGACAAATCCTGGAGAAGTACCTATGCAATTTGAGCTGCACAGCTGTGGAAATTATTGTTTACCCAGAGGAATTATTTTGACTGACCATCACAGAAAGGGAACTGTGAGTAACTATAAAGTTCATGTCCTCCAATGAATCTGTTGATTCACACATGCAAAAAAAAATATTGGAAATAAAGTTCCTTGAAATATCTTTTGTGAATGGTCATTTCGTACGATGATGTTGAAGATAGATGGAGAGGGGTGAGGTCCATTCTCCAGCCCATATATGTCATTGTCTTCCCAAGTACAGCATCAGTATAGAGTAGGAGACTCCTGGTTTGATAATCAAAGCCAACATTTTAAGCCTCCAAAAGGTAGAGAATTTTTGGTTTTGTTTAGAAAGAGGCAAGGCTGAAAACATGTGCTGAAGCTATACAGGCGCTGAGCTGGAGTAACTCCTGAAAGATGCTAGGATCAGTGAGAATTAAAAAGTCAGACCTATTTCCCAGCTTCAAGCTTCCTCTCCCAGGAATGCAGCAAATGTGTTATTCACTCCATGGCCCTTTGCACAATGGGCTGACCTTACCCTCACATAAGTCAGCCCAGCATGAGAGCAACACATGGAGCATTTTGGGCTGTCCTCTGTCCAAAACGTTGTGTCATTTTCAGGCAGTATAGGACCCCCAGTGGAACTGACCTTCCTTCTCTCATTAACTTCTGTGGAAAGGGGACTGGGCATTGAACATGCCTCTGGGAAAACAGAATATAGAAGGCAAGTTATATGGATCTCTTAGAGTCCATAACATAGGCATTACTCATGCAAATGCAATCCTTAGACTATTTTAAATGCATACTTGTTGGAACATCCACAGCAATATTCTGGAGTTTCTCTGCAAATATTGCTTCTGTATGTGCAGAGTAGTTGGTGAAGCTGCAGTGACATGGTGCAATGAATAGCAGTCCCTATAGTGGGAGAATGGTAGAGGGTACTGTAGGCAGAGTATTTTGCACCAAATCCTTTATTTTGAAGAGGATCCTGGCATAGCAGGTTATGATATTTAGGTTTCATTCTGGGTATTTTTGAGTTTCCATTAGATCATGAATATGATAATTTTTGAGTATTGTAGCTGCACTGGCTTGAGAGAGAGTTTACTGTGCATTCTTGTGGAAGGCAAAATACAACTTTTTTGAGCTCCTTTTTTTCGAGTTCTAACTTCTGCAGTACTGCGCTGCTTAAAGCAGTTAAGATTGACTTCAAAGACTTCAGTTTTCCCAGCTTTGCTCATGGACAAATACAGGTCATGGTGATGCCCTCATCCTACTCGCCGAAATAGGACATGAGAATCTGGTCTCTCATTTATAAAACAAAACAAAACAAAAGTCTGCAAAACGCTACATAAAACCCCAAGAAGATCTTAAGGAAGAAATAGTCAGTGCTAGAAGCTGATACACTGTAATGGTTGTAGGCAGATGTATACAACTGTAACGCTAAAACTGTAGATGCTTCTCTGTAGGGTATACACTGAGAGAAGAGGTTGATCCTTCCACTTGTAAATCCATACCTCACCATCCCTATGTACTAGTAATGTGTGAACTTTAACAATAGATTTGTCAGGTAATCAGTCCAAATATCTTCCTCTTACTAGAAGCTATACAGGAGACTGCACAAAACTATAACAGTGACGGGAGCTGCTAAAGCGAAAAAAAAATAAATCTGCTTTGTTTTGATCATTCCAAAATACTGTTCATGCAAAGGTTATTGGGCAGAACCAAACTTAAGGCAAAAAAAGATTAATTTCTATGTTTATATACCACTATATGTGCTCTCTACAAATCAGGTTGTCTAGTGATGGGACTGACCTCTAAGTGTGGGAGTGCAAACAGGTATAACAGATCACTGCCTTCCTGTGAGAGAAACCTTCTCTTGGAAACAGACAAGCTAGGCAGTGTGCATTTTAATTAAAATCACATCCTGGGTATTTAACTTTTCAAAAATTATTAGTAAGACAGAGGTTACCTTTTCTTGTGACTACTATTATTACTGTCAGACTGCCTGCTTCAAGTGGGGGGCTGAAGGTTACATATGGGATGGGGGAATGTAAAGTTAGCTGGAAGGGGTTAGTACACGGGGCCATAGCCTTGGAATGCTCTTTGTTGGCTAGCGGTCTCTTGCTGTCTTGTCTACAGCTGTGCAAAAGACCCCTTAGGACATTATGTATAGCCCTCAGCAGTGGCTGCGCTGCTATAAACTGCAGGTGACTCTGGTCAAATCCAATTTCTCTTCCTGAATGGAGCACATGCTATCACTGCTGCATATTCCTTGCCAAGGTAAACAGGGGTAACAACTTTATGGATTATTATAGAGAATGTCTTTAAAATTTATACTTAGTGTTGTTGTATTTCTTTAAATAATTTTACCCAGTTTGTATACCTGCACTTGTAATTGAAGCTAATGGAGCATGATGGAATAAGATGACATTTGGGTGTATATAAATAGTCTTACAGATGAAATGATGAGCTGTTCAGCTTGGTAAAGGACAACACTTGTCTTTCATGTACAAAGCTTGAGACTCACGAAGAGGCTTTCTAGGAATGTATAATTTATTTTGTTTTTTACTATTCACACTGACATTCCTATGATTCATTGATGTGCATTTTACAAATAAAGCTGTTCCACCTGGTAGGTTCCGCTGGTAGGTGAAATGACCTACCCAAGGCTGTACAAAAACTTGTGGTGCAGTCAGCAGTTGACTCATACTCTTAAATTTCTGTTCTGTTCTATTGTATTATTCTTTGGGACCTAACTAACACTTGTGCCTTGACGTCTTCCTTTCTGGAAACATGTTTTGTTTCAGCTCCAAGGAGCACAACCACTTTAAAAATAGAGGAAGAAAAAGCACGTCTTTGGGGAAAAGTATAAAAAACACACAAGAAAAACAAATTATTTCATAGTTTAAAATTCCACTTTGAAGTGCATTTTGGTGATTATCAGATAAATCCCTAGAAACAAAACTGGAATGACTCTATATATGTGCTTGAAGTGGTTCTCTCTTTAATGGATCTTTTGGAACTTGCCTAAGTTGCCATGAGAAGCCTGTCTTTATCATCCTGTACTGTAAATATTTTAGTACTGAAATTGGCTTTTAATAAAATTAACTACAAGTTCAAAATGTTTAATGGACTCCATGGCAGTAAAATTAAGAAGAATGTCATTTAGTCTCTTTAATGTGCCCCCAAACATTCTTGCAATGAATTAGAACGTTGATTGTTATTTTTCAGCTCAGGACTTGGCAGGTGTGTAACACGACTCCTGATAGCAGGACAGCAGATTACATTCTCCTATAAAACCATTTCTAAGGGACTTGGCACAAAAACTGTTATTGCATGTCTGCAGGTGTTTAGTAATTGGATTAATGCAGAGCAGAAGGAATGTCTGACACTCCAGCACTAAAAAACACTGAGGAAAGACACATTCATTTCTGAGAGTAACCTGGAATGCATGATGAC
Source organism: Baryphthengus martii (assembly GCA_013396935.1). Classification (NCBI taxonomy): domain Eukaryota; kingdom Metazoa; phylum Chordata; class Aves; order Coraciiformes; family Momotidae; genus Baryphthengus; species Baryphthengus martii. The sequence goes on from VWZK01007194.1 coordinate 242,236, forward strand.
AGCCTGTTCACACACACAGAGCCAGATCTAAGCCTGTAAGTTTAAAATTAACTGCTGTGAGCAATCACCTTCCAGAGAAAAGTTTATCCAAACCTAAATACAATAACAGGAGCTCTGTACGTAAGGAGGTAGGGAGCTTTGGGCTGTGTTTTGATCCTATTCCAAAAGCAACTTGCATAACCTTAGCAAAAGTCTTTATATCATGCATATCACGGATCCCTAAAATCCTAGGTGTCTAATAAAAATGTCCTTAATAAACATATAGACCCTCAAAATTCTGTAAAGGTATAAAGAATATCATATCATCTCAGATGAAGGGCTTACAGGATAAATTGATGTTCTTTTAAATATCTTTATTATGAATTAGAAAGGCTTTTGTAACGGCCAGGGACCAAAGACATAAATCTTTCTATTCTGATGAAAATATTAAACTAAGAAGTCCATTTGAATTAGTAAACACTAGAAACAAATTTCTAAAAGTGTCTCAGCTTAGACCCTGTCAGTACTCAGAAAAACACCTGCATGTCACATACCTGGAAGTATTTAAGACCAAGCTGGATGGGGCTCTGAGCAACCTGGTCTAGTGGGAGGTGTCCCTGCCCATGGCAGGGCGGTGGAACTAGATGATCTTTAAGGTCTTTTCCAACTCAAGCCTTTCTATGATTCTATGATTCTTTTGGTTACCTAAGTTTCAATGTACAGCTTAAAGGTTGTCCTTAAAAAATTCACATTAGCATGGGTACTGTATTAGAAAGCAACTTTTGCACATATGGTTTATAGATTAACAGTAGAGGGATTTAGGGATAAAAACAATTCTTTGTGTTATCTTGTGCTGAGAAAACAGGATCCCTGAGAAACAGTTCTCTGCTGCTAGGGCTCCTGGGAACATAGAAGTGATGCGGGTCCAGTGAGGGAACTTTGGGAAGGCTTTTGGTTTTGTTTTTTTATCCCTCAGGGCATTATTCTCCAGGTCTACACCGTGGGGAAAAAAAGTCAGAGAGGTGACAGGCCAGTATGCTTTTGGGCTGCCTAGTTCCTCTAGAAGCATTACTTGCTAGGTACAGGTAGGAGAGACCAATGCCCTGTAACCAGACTGTTGACTAATGAGAAAAGTCACCAAGTCTGAATAATGTTCATGACTCACACTTTTTGGGGTTTCCACGGTGCTTCTTCCAAACCATGGAGGAGTCTCAGGTGAGGATTTAAGACCTTTTGGTTTTTTGCCCCTTCCCCCTAACCTTTATGAACAAAGATGAGGAGTGGGTACGACTCCATGTCATTTTCTTATATTGGTGAACTACAATTCACAGAAATGAGAAGTGGATTAATTTCAAGACTAAGTAAAATTTTCAGTTCTTTATGTTATCGACATGAATTTGCTAACAAATAAGAATCCTAAGGGAGCAGAATATATTCTTAAGACTAAAATAGATATAGAACGTTTTAATTACACTACATTGCCTACAGAATATATGTTTTTCTTGAGGAATTTAATCAAAATATTTTGGAAATAACTCCTTAATACTTCACCAGAATCTCAAAAGCTCTGTCCTATGCAATGAATGACGTTTCACTCTGTATCAGGAGTTAAATGGCTAAGGAGAAAATGGCAGCCTCATGGAGGTCATTGAGAACTTAGCATTGACTTCCAGATGCAACAGTCACAGGTCACTCCCACTGCAGTTAAAGCTGTCAAACAACTTCCATTATAGCTTTGTCTTTTACATGCATACAACTTTCTTCAGGCTTGATCTCTATTAGAAGGCTTATTGTTGAGGACATGGACAATAGAGGACTGACTGCATGTATAACAGAGCTCATATTGCACAGATAAATACATGTGCATAATATATTGCTTTAAAAGATTTTTTTAGGATGAAAGATTCAGCTTCTCCGAAGTTCAGGGAATGCTATATCACCATTCAGCTCTGCCTCAGTTTAGATCCTTCTGTGCATTGCATGAGATGGGCCCTAGCATGGAAAGTCCATTTCATGTGGTGAGGGGAATTCTTCATTTTAATTTTTCCAGCTTTCAGATGTTTGACTTTGGAGCTTTAATATTGCTTGCTCGTGGGCTTTTATGAATTTTTTATTTTTTATTTTTTTTCCAGAGCGATCTGTGGTGAATCCACAAGCTTGAGCACTGCATTTCTGTGGCACAGAAATGCTGTGCTGAATGATGATGCTGACCCTATAGGCTGACAGCAGGCTGTTCTAGTGGGGAAATTAGTATTGCTTGAACGAATTAGGGAATAATAAAAGCAACTGGTTCGGCATCTAACCATCCCTTGCCTCAGAAAAGTAATGATGTTTATGTCTAGCCTTTTCCAATTTTTGCCTCAAAATTGGATTAGCCCCTATGAGACAACTTTGAACAATTCCTGAGAAAGTCTCTGAAACCCAGAGTTCCGTGCAGGTGAAGGAATGGCTGTGTATTAACAAAGCATCCCAACAATGGGAACTAAAAAGAAACAAAGGGATAAGTTTCAGATGTTTGCCCTGTATGTACACTCACTATGGATTCACTCAGTCTATCATTGAACACAGGAGAATAAGTTATCTGGACGTTTGGCCAGACTCAATACACACTGTTATGTTTTTATGTAAGTCTGAAAGTTACAGAGTTCAGACAAAATCAGTTGCCTCAACTCCCTTTATTGTCAGTGGAGAAAGAATGAGTGATTTATGTCACTTTTCTTAAAGACCTGCTTAGGAGTTGCGTTTTAGAGGTACCTCTACTTCTCCACTGACTAGAAGGAGACTTTGCATAACTCTTAAGTCTGCCTGAGATTAGAATCATACCTTTTGTTAACTGATGTGAATCTCATTCCATCCCACACTATCAGGAAGGGTTCATTGTGCATTGTTAGAGTGAATATTTTCTCCTCCAAAGGAAATGCAACTATTCCATAAAAATTTTATGTTACTGAAGCAAGTGTCATCACAGTTATATTAGGTAAGGCTCACATCTCTTCACATAAGTATGCAAGAAAATTCTGCAGCCTCATAAGCAGATCTTGAAGCTTTTACTCTCTGTGGATAGAAGTGTTGTCCATCTGTAGTCTCACTGACTTCAGGGATCATCTTCTGGGAGAAGACTGTGCTCCAGCAGAGCAGGGCTGATTCACCTACTGTTTTTATATGTATACTGAAGGGAGTTACAGACAGTATGATTCAAGAAAATCAGCATTCCCTTACCTAAGAAGTCTGTTAGTTCTCCTTTCACATTAATATTAGTATTAAATTACAAAGATCTCACTAGAAGATCCTAGTAACATAGCAAACAATTTTAACCATTGTCCAACTCTATATCTAGATTGTTTTTTTTTCAGATTGTACTCAGAAAGAATGATTACAAGTTATGAAATATTAAAATGCAATTTTTTTTCTGCAAGTGAAAGAAGAAATGCAGACCTCACTCCAAGGATAGATGTCAAGATCATTGTTTAACTCTATACATGGTTTTAAGAAGAAATATGGACAAAATGGATTGTTTGCTTGAAGTATTAAGTATTGTGCCCTGTATTTTTAAAGGATCATTAACTGTGCTACATAATATACCTTCGCGTTTTTTTTAAAGAATTTGAAATTCCTGTCATGTCATAGTTTCCTTTCATTTCTCTCTTTTGTTTTTGTATTTAAAAAAAAATGCAGAAAAACAAGAGACATGCCAGTAGAGGTAAAGATGTGTTCAGACCCGTAACCTTACAGGTTCAGGAAGACTTCAAAGTTGAAACTGGCAGGATCAAGTTACATTGCATCAGAGAGAATAAATTTATGCCTGTAAGCCATAACCTTTGGTCAGTCTCTGTTTCTTCCTATTGGCTAAGAGATATACTTGTGTTATTCATCTGTCATGCAGTCATACCGAATAAAATTCTCTTTCTTTTGTTTTTCATTTGTTTTACTGACTAATTACAACTTCAGCAAAGCTGGGAGCTATCCAAACCGACCGTGTGCCTATTTATAGAAGAGAAATCAAACTTTACGAATATTATATCCACTGTGATAATCCAAAGGATGGTGATTGGTGGTGCTGCTGTAAAAACTCTAAAGTAGAATAGCTGTTATTCACATAACAAATGAATTGAGAAAACATTGTCATGGCCGACACCATGTTTTTATAGCCACAATGCAGAACTCCGGGGCTACACATATATACCAGTAAACAAAATGGACCAGGGCTCCCCTCTGGCTCTGCGACCTACTGATGTGAGTGAGCTCATAATCAGCCAGTTGAACTCCTCTGCTTTCCGAAACTGTGTGACTGCCTCCAAACAGGCTGTTGTTTTGGGGGTTAGCTAAGACCTGAAAACTGTGTGCGGACATTATCTGGAAGATGATTATTACTTTGGATCAAAATGGTGTCAAGAGGAGTGCTAGCAATTTAACATCATGACCTGACCCTGTTTTGTATGCTAATATAGAAGTACTAAAAAATGCCAGGTTGTGTACAGAGCCAGAAACCAGTGCTGTGCCAGTCAGACCTTGATATAAGCAGCGATATCTAAAGGACAGTTACATATAAACTTGGCTTCTATGCATTATTTTCCTTCTTCATTGCAGAATGTAATAAAAAGAAAGTTAAGTTTCTTCTAAGATTTGGGAACAGATGTATGTTTCTGCTGCTTCTCTTAAGTCTGAGAAGGGGAATTGTACTTTCTGTCACTCAAAAATGTTCCTTTTATCAAAGGAGGGCAGTACCTGAACAATATATTACAAGTATGTCATGAAAATCTAGCTTCACAAAACCAAAACAATATGAGGCATTCTCTTCTTCCTAGATTATGAGGGTTTCAAATTTCAGCCTGACTGAATAGTTCTGTTTCCCACCCAAATATATTTCTTGGTTAACTCCTGGAAACCCGATACCTGAACACTGCTCTTTATGGGAGCTCTTCTGAGTTTCCATACAAGTCTACACCTGAAGGTACACTGACATACATGGTGTTCATGGCTGGAACCATGAAGCTATGTATATGCATCTTGCAGTACTTTGTTACAGAGTGCACTTGGATATCACATCTGACTTTTTTTTTTTTTTTAACACATAATCACTGTACTGAATTCTGGTGGTGTGTTCAGTGTGGGCCAGCTGCTTCTCTGGTGAAGGAACTAAAACTCAGGTTCCTATTTTGCCTGACTGGGGAACCTCTGGATCCCACCCTCATTTTACAATGAGGTCATTATAAAATCCCTCAAATGGACCAAGCTTTTCTAGGCACAAGCAGATAATTGTGGGAAGACACCAGAGAAGAGTGAAGTGCCTCAGTGTGTTGTGAAATCATGAGTACCATAGATGGCTTCAGAACAAAGTGCCTCTGGATTTTCCCTGTGAAAGAGTGCAACCCTAAGAAAGACTCGGTAACCTGGCTATGATTTTCTTTTATTGCTGGCTAACCTAATAAAGCCACAGAGATGTTAGTGCTGATTAGCTGAACTAATTCTACAACACAGACATCCTCTTCAGATTTTATTTTAGGAAGCAACTCTTGGTTTTAAGATGAAAAAAAACATGGGTGCTGATATTCTGAAGGAAAAATAAACCCTAAGTGGTAGGGTTCTGAAGTTCTTTTGGTAAAATAAAGGATATTGCTACTGAAGTTATTGGCTCCAGCTCTCCCGGCTTGTCGAGACCGTATTGCTAGCTGATATTACTTCTCCAAGGTGACATTAAAACTTCCTTGCATTCTTAGATGTGTGATGTACCATTCCAACCAAAGGCAACCCGATGTTACAAGTACAGCTGTATTGGCAAGCAGTGCTTAAAGAAATGTAGGGAACAGCTGGTGCTGAATACAGCTCTCCTACATTTTTGCATTACACAGGCTATAGCTCAGGTTGAAGTCACTAGAAAACCTCAGCACAGGCAAGATACACAAGACAGTATAGCCAATGATAACAGGAGAGTTTAACACTAGATCAATACAAGTATAATTAGATATTTCAAGTGGAGACATTATTCTTCATTTCCTGCCCTCAACTTGTTGCTCTGAACTGCTAAACAATAGCTGTGTTTCATGCAAAGAGGGTTAGGTTTCAGAGGCCAGTGAAATAGTTCCCCTGTGGGACCAGATCCAAAGGCAGATGGATTTATTGGGAGTGTCACTGGGCTTCAGGTGGGCCAAGACAGCCTGAGAAAAAAGGAAACTGGGGAAAGGTAGCTTATTTGACAACCAAAAAGCCTTTGGAATTATTTCTGCAGTGTTTTCATCCAGTTGATTTCTGTCCTTTTTACATAGACTTTATACCTATGTACTAAAACACAATCAGGAGATCTCCATTTTTTTTCTGATGAGTTCTAAATGTCTAATACAAGGAGAGTTTTTCCCTTTCTTTCCCTACCAGTTTCTGTGCACAGCTCTTTTTCTCCTCACTTTGCCAGTCTCCTTCAATCATTTCCCAACTTTCAGTCATTCTCTTTCAATTATACTTTTTTTCTTTCAGCGTTGTCTCTGCTGCTTACTAGTAATTTCCATATGCATTAAGCTTGTTTTCCATGGATCCACACTTCTTCAAGTTCCAGTGGGACTTGCCATTTGAGGCATGCTAGACACCATCTTAGCCAAATTCCAGGGTTCCAGGTAATGACAAGCAGCTAGATCTAGGGAAATCCTGCCCTCTTTCTTTTTGTGATAACTTATTTTGCAAGTTTTGGCAACATGTGAACTCAGTATTCTGTAGGGAGTCTAATGTGAATGTGGTCTTCCACTAACTTCGCACCCATACTGCAAAATCAACAGGGCTTGGCATCATCCTGTATGGTATGAAAAAGATTTAGAAAAGTCCAGCTGAAAAGTTTATGTAATTACATTAATCATTAGATCTTTTATATAATACACATGCAGATTATAGTTATGTGCATGTATACCTTATAATTTTTGCCTGACATAGTAAATATTTGATTTTTCCAAGCTTTCTGCCATTGTTAAATGGCACACTACAAAATATATAGGTTGCATGCCCCAAACGATTAGAAGCTTTCTGCATGCACACATGCTATGGCTGAAACCAATTCTGACTATCTGCAGATGGAAACAACATGACATGCAAAAGGAATTATACATAATTGGAAGATGTGATGTGGAAAATGACTTCTTTCACTGTCACTCTATGCCTTTATTTGTTCTTGAATTTCTTGTTAAAAAAAACTCCAACCACACACAAAGAAACAAACATGTACATTGTACATCACAAACTGGAAATCTCCCAAGCCACAGTCTAACAATTGGCAAAACTATCAGATAAGATTCAATAGAAAAACTACAATGTGATGATGGGCCAATTTTAGAGACAAGACACAAGACATGTACTTCTGGTAGGACTCCTAGATAACAAATTCAATTCCTGCTCCTGCTACAGGTTTTCTATGTTACCCTAAACAAGTAATTTACGATTTCTGCTCCTTGATTTCACTTTCTGGAAAATGAAAAAAAACACCACCTCTTTTTTTTTCTCCCACTGTCTGGCTTCACTGTTTGTAATAAAAATAAACCTTTGCGAATAACTCTGCAAAGGAGTAAAATGGACTTTACACCTAACAACAGTATTGTCTCATAAATAATACCAAGTTCATATATTTAGGTAGTATATAAATAACAGTGATGCTTTTTTTCTGCAAAATGGTTTTGTTCTTGGTTATATAAAACATTCCTTTCTTGTACTAGACTTTTTTTCCCTTTTCCTTCTTTTGAAAACTGCACAGAAGACAAATGGAAATGTTGCATGGATAGACAGGACATAAAGACTGGGAAGAAAGTATGGAAGATACATAAATGGCTTGGGAGTGTGTATCAAGACTTTCCACGCAATCTCTAATCTCTAAGTAACATTAAATTGCATTAGGTCTTCTTCAGCTATATCACTCTACACAACAGATGTCAATCCCGTGAATCTTTCAAGTAAAAACATTCTGTGATTCATAGAAAATTTATGATCAAAAGATGGTATGGAGATGAGAAACCACCCGCCATTACGAGCCACAATGAACATGTGTGCAAAGTTATTGCAAAAGACGCTATTCATTCTACTCCCAGAAAAGGGAAAAAATGTTCCCTTTGGTTGAATAAAATGTATAAATTAAGTAAAGATGGTCCTCTCCTACTGTTTGAGTCTTTCATATCAGTTTACAAGCAGTAAAATCAGAAGAGCTCAGCAATAAGTACAACACTACTTCTACTCATCTGTCAATTTCAAGAAATCAGAGTACATAATTTGTTGAGTAATCCTTTGAATTCCTGTCTGAACATTAAAAAAGAAATGTGGTATCACTTCATGTACCTGTCTGTGACTTTTCAGACTGTGAACAACTCTCAGTGCATGACTTGATTTGTCTGTCTGAAACCATAAGGCAGAGATTTGTATTAACAAAGGGTTTGTTTAGAGCTGCTGTTTTTATCTAATGAATGCTATGATTCTTCCTCCACGTAAAGGCGTATAGAAAAGGGCTCTGTTTTTTGCTGGTGCTGCTGGTGCGGTGGGGAATGTACCGCTCTCACCCGTGGCCTCCTGTGCCTTTGTAGCGAGGGAGACCGAAGCAGCACCAGGACAGAGGCAACAAGGGGGATGCCACAGGTGAGCAGCCCCTGGGCAACGGCAGGTGCCCTGCAAAGATATCCCCTGGCCCCACGTGCCCATCGCCTCGTTCCCAGATGTCTCATCCTCTCACTCATTTTTTTCTGCCTGCAGGTGTTGGCCTCCAGGAGTGTTGCAGCCCCTGGAGATGTTACAGCCACAGGAGGCCCAGTAAGTGGAGTTGTCCCCCCTGCAGCATGACAGCCCCCTCTGGTATCTCCCCAGCAAGAGAGGTCCCATTAACGCTGCTCTCTGCCCCTTTGCAGCTTCCCCCCTGTATACCCAGAGATGGATGCCATGGATGACATAGTCCATCAATATAACCTGACGGTTGAAGACCCAACAAGATACCTGGACATGTGAGACTACTGAGCATGGGATGGGGCAGGGATGGGGGGCATGGTTGGAGACAACTTTGGGAGGGCGTGTGGAAATCCATGGGCCTAAAATGTGAGAGGTAATGCCCTCTTGGAGGCATTCACACTGATGATGCAAAGCTGGTGGTGTCCACCCCTTGTCCTGCAGCAGAGGGAGATGCTGTAGCCAGCAGGCAGGGAGGGGCCCCTGCACACATGCTGGTGGGACCCCACAGCAAAGATGCTGCCTTCTGCCTCCTTTGGGGCAGGAGGGAGATCCCCCAGGAACCTGAGAGTGCTGGGCTCAGGCTTCCCCTCCTCTTCCTCACACAGGCTTAAGCAGGAGTGGGAAGTGGATCTGCCTGCCAATGTGGATGAGGCTACGCAGAATATTCCAGACTGCTCCTCCAGCACCTCAACATCCAGAAAAGCACGATGTGATAGTGGTTCCCATGGTGTGGGATGTGCCCTTTTTAGATGAGGCTGAGGTAAGGGAACTAGAGCAGCTCACTGGTAAATCAAAATACAGAAGCAGTTTGGGCTGCAAATGACTGTTCCAGCATGTGACTACAGCTTCATATCGTGATGAAAAGCCTCTCAGCCTTTCCATCTGGTGAAGCACCCTGGGTGGCTGAATCGACCCCCTTCCAGCCCTGGAAGAGGCATGCTCAGGCAATGACATGTTGGATGGACATTTTCCTGGAGAACAGTCCAGTGAACTTGTGGACCTGCTTGGGATGCAGTGGAGCCTGCATCCAGTGCAGTGGGGCCCGTCCACTCTGGGCTGGCAGGATGGCAGAAGAAAAGGGAATGTGGGAACATTCAGCAGCAGCATGGCCAGAAGACGACCCTGCCAGGTACCAACGGGAAGGAGCAGAGCCCTGGGATAGAAGCAGATATGCCGAATCCTTCCCTCCTGGTCAGGTAGAGCAGGCACTGCCACAAAGCAGTGAACATTTCCTGTTTGAGAATGACCTAAGTTTAGTAGTTTCCGGATCTCCTATAGATAATCTAAAGGAGAATTAAAATCACAAGTCCAGGCTTGGAGCTTGTCCTGGGTTCAGTTAGGTTTGCATAATGAAGGATGACGGTGAGCCAGGGCCATCACGAGAACAGGGAGGAAAAATCAGAGGTGATCATCTGATACCTACACCTGAGTGAGCTGCAAGTGTGTGACAGGATTTCTTCAGCCATCTGCCAGGCAAGTAGATTACCAGCTGGCTGCTCCGATGCTGGGATAATGGTGCTGGTAGCCTGGAATTGGAGGGGAAGGAGGCCACGCAGCTGGGATCCCTGACTAGGGAAGGAGGCATTGACAAAGCGATTGAGAAATAGACATAATCCCTCAGCCTTTGGATGTGGCTCTTTTCAACCATAAAGGAAAGGTACTCCTTCACGGAAGATGCACACTACCCATGTGGCAGAAGTTCCTGTGAAGTGCACTGCCAACTATGACAGATATTCATTTGCCTCGTTACTTATAAAATGTGTATTAATGTTGGCATCCCTGCATATGCTAATAAAGATTACAGAGAATAAAGATTACAGAGATCATGGTAAACATACATGACTGTAGCACTCGTCTCTCCACCCAAATCACGCTACACATCACCTGTGTAGGGGGAGAAACCTTGTAATTTTGGGGATAAAAAGATGGAGAAAATGATTGTTAAACTGGGAGAGAAGAACCTCAGTGTTTGATGGACCAGTCGACGGTCTGTGTTCTCTTTCTCCATCCTAGGCAGGGACACCTCTCTGGGTCAGCGCTGCACCTTTCACCCTCTGGTAAATGTTGGTCCTGGGTTGTTAGTGGTATTAATACTGCCTATTGTTATTTCTGCTAGCAATATTCACCTTGATTAGTAGCACTGTTGTAATTAGTGAATTTATCGATGGCAATCTCAAATCTGTTCTGTTGCTTTACATGTTTCAAGTATAAATAAAAGGCCCTATTTGTGCATCCAACTGCTTCTTGTGAGTGCAACCGGACCTACAGCACATGGGCTGTTCGTGAATCTGGATCGGAACTATAGCAATACATCCTAGTTGGCATACCTATGAAGAGGTAAGTCCAGGCACCCCTAGCCCTCTAATCTCTGAAGACTGGCTAGAATGCAAGGGGATTCATCTATTACTAAATTGACCTTTCACTTCATGCAACAGGGGTGAGCAGGGTCCCTGAGCAGGGATAAGAGCACAGTGAGGGCTGACGGAGCCAGAGGGGATACAAGGACAGGGCCGGGCACCCAGGGCTTGTTCCACCACACCAGCCAGGGAAAAGGGGAGAGGCTGAGGCCGAGAGGCACTCAAGAGGGCCAGCAGGCAGTTCATGGGCTCTCGGAGGGGCAGCGCACGCCAGGACCTGGAATTTGGCCCTTCCCTGTGAGAGCCCAGAAGCTTTGTATGGGCCTGCACTGGGACAGTGGGGTGGCTTGGACATGGTCCAGATGTGTTGAGCTTGGATCATCTCTGCTGACCATTCTCCAATGCTCAGGTGTCCGTCGCCTCCCCTCTTCAACTCAGCTTGGGGAGGTTCACTTTGCCCCTGTAAGACATCCCAGTGCTGGCCCCGAGGCGCAGTTTGCACAGGCAGCTCACCCACTGTGCAGTGAGGAACTTCATAGATGCCTCGAGGCTATCAGCATGCAGCAGCAACAGCAAGATCTTGAGATCCAGCTGTGTGCTCTCACTCCATCTCCAGAGGTGCTCAAGGAGGTCCAATCCAGAGAAATGGAGATGCTTCTCCACCACAACAAAGGCCAGGACATCTTGGAAGGCCTTGTCCCAGAATCCAAAATGGACCAGGAGCTGGGCTTGCCGGCCAATGTGGATGAGATTCCTCAGGCCAAGAAGTCAGATGGACATTGTTCTGGACACTAAGAAGCAGCCAGATTGCTTGTGGACCTTCTCAGGATGCAGTGGAGCCTGCATCCAGTTCAATGGATCCTGTCTGCTCTTGGCCAGCCAATGGTGTCCACCCCTTGACCTGTGGCAGATGGAGATGCTGTGGCCAGGAAGCAGGGAGGGGCTTTTGGGCACATGTTGGTGGGACCCCACGGCAAAGATGCTGCCCGCTGCCTCCTTCGGGGCAGGAGGGAGAGCTTCCAGGCACCCCTTCAAGGAAGATGTTAAATGTCACCCAGGTAAGTGGACCACCATGGAGAGATGTATTCACTACCTGAAGGAATTAGTGGTTCTGGAAACGATTTATAGTGGTCAGAATGACAAGCAGTCACTCACTGACCCACATCAAGTCCAGTGCACACCACCCATGTGGCAGAAGTTCCTATGAAGTGCACCACCATCATATACCAACTCATTGGCATTAGTGTCCTGGAAAGACGGCCAGGGACAAACAGTGGATGAACTGGTTGGCCAAGTCCGGCAATATGAAGGAAGTATCTATTTCTCCTTATGGACCTGCATTTCAGCTGTGGAGGAACTGTCCCAGGAGGTTCAGCAAATCAAAGACGACATGTCCTACTCTCCACTTACATGGGCCCATGTCTTGGCTATTAGGAATAGATGCTCCTCTGCCCAAGAGAAAGAATGTGGGACCCACACACCCCTTGGTACCCTGTGGCTCCACCTAGGTGTGCACAGAGATGACATGAGGAAGTGGGATAGAAAACTCACTTTGACCCTTGCTGAATGAGTACACGAGCTACAAGGGAAAGCAATCATAAAAGGGGATTCTTCCAAGAAAAATGCTGCTCATGGCAATTGGTAATCAAAAGTGAGGCCAGGGGACAGCAAGGAATGGACCCAGAGTGAGAACAACCCTGTGGACAGAGGCTCCTCTTGCCTGTGGAGAGCCTGTCCACATAGTGCTTCTTGGGAGCACAAAGAACCCGACCCTTGGAACGTGACTGTGCTCTTCCCCTTGCAGATGCACATCAGCAGCAGAGCCCCACAGGGTACAGACCCAGCAAGAAGCAGGTCCCCTTGAGGCCTACCAGGAGCAGGAGCTCACTTGATAAACATGTGTTTCTTGATTTAAGATCACAGGAGTGTTGTGGTTTAAGAGTTAACAGACTGGGGTGGGGGGGTTACAGGAGGAAAGGAACAGGTGATAACTGTAGGACCCTGCAGGGTCAGAGGGTAGCTAGTATTCCCTCCCACACTCTGTACAGGACAGGAAGTTCAGGCTTTTCCTCTTTTGTTTTTTTTTTTTTTTCCTCTGTTGAGCTCTGCTGCTGCGGCTGCTGCTGCTGGGACAGCCCTCAGCATGGCTGGGCCTGACCACGTGCTCTGCACAATCCATCACCATCCGAGAGCTGGTTTTGTATATACTTGTATATCCCTCTTCCCTTCATATTCCTTTTCCCTGTTTATTTCTGTTACTTATTAAATTTTGTTCATAGTCTTAACTTCCAGTTTTGTGTGAGGCACTTTCTTCCTCATTCCCCTTTTTATCCTCTCCTGGGAGGGAAGGGGGAGGGGGAGAGAGGGCTGATAAGGATCCTGTTCTGTGGGGCTTGCCCTGAGCTTTAAATGCATACAAGTAGTCTCTTCTTTCCTGGAGAAGAGCTGCGGCTCCATCTCCTGCTGACTTCTCACACCTCATGACACAGCCAAATCAGGCAGCCCCTCTGTTGGCAGCTTCTGTGGAGAGGACCACAATGGCCCTCAACCAAGTCCCTGAGGATAGGGATCTGGGGCTTGCCTTATGCCTCAGCCTTCCAGAGGCAAGGTGGGCTGCCTGGCTTCCTGGAGGTCCCCTGCACACCACAGTGCACTTCAGTGCTGGGAGCAGTGCAGGTTGTTCAAGGCAGCAAGTCACAGACAGCAATAAAGTTTGGTGTCCACCACAGGACAGAGAAAATGGAGGCCTCAGTACCTGTTTTGACTGCACTATGTCAGACAGCAACCCAGAGAATAGCAGATAAATGCCTCTGCTGGCACCAATTCTGGCTGTGGGATGGGGTAGGCCAGTCTCCTTCAAAATGTCTGCCTGTCTCTAGAGAAGTGTCTGGGGAATGGCATGGAGGTGACCTGAAAGCCCTGGCAGGGTGGCAGAATCACAGCCCCAAGCTTTGGGATTCACTAGCAACTCTTTTTATTTGAGGCAGATGATGCTGTGCTGAAAGCCCTGCATTTCCCCCTTCCCTTCCCTGTGTTCAGAGCAGATTTTGACAGGAGAAAACGGCCAAGGAGAGGGAAAGTGAACAGGATCCCCTAGCAGGCAGCAAAGAGTAGTCAGGGCTGGAAGAGAGGAGTGGGAGATTGAGTGGGAACTCCCACTGAATCTCTGGATGGCTGCTTATACATTTATTTTCTGAAATAAATGGAAGTGATTTACTGCACCTGAAATTAGCCATCTACAGAATACTCATCTAGATTGAACTAATCATCTTTTCAGTGGGTGCTGAAAGACAGTCACTTTCAAACTCAAAATAGCAATCTGTTCACGATACTGTCCAGCAAACATTCAGCAAACTGTTCAATAGTCATTTATTATATATTGTACTCATAAACAAGGGCGAAAACCTGAGGAATTCTTTACTCTTCAAAACCTTCTTGCAGTAAACCTCCTGTACCCATTTTGGAGTACATATATCCTTTATTCCTGTGAATGATGTTCTGGACTCATATAAAGGACGTCCTGGACTTGATGGAAGAAGACGGTTCAGACTATGCCTCTTTTTTTATGCTATTTGGTATGATGTTTTTTCAGTAGGAGTTGGTATTGTGGCCTTGGATGAAGAGAGAACAACAAAACTACAAATCTTGCATGGAATAGAGATTAGGAATGCTAAAATGTTGTAAGACCTTAATGGGGTCCTAGAGTAAAGGAAGATTAACTCTGAGGCAGGGAATCATCATGATGTCCTCTTCTGTTCTGCTGATCAGTTTCTTAAGTAAGAGACTGGTCAAGGACATTTTTATTCTGTTTAATGACATCTTGCGATATTTCTGTATGCTGTTTGGATATAGCTGCAATGTGAAAATATAGCTGTTGATCGTTAAAGGGAATGGATCTTTTATATTTTATAATTGGATACTCTAGAAGCATTTTTTTCAGGTATTCTTGTCAGACATTTTTGAGAACTTGCCGAAATTGTTTGATCATGTTCCAACACGGCTAAAGGAATGCCTGCCTTTTCTCGGTCATGCTATCCTGAGAGTTGTGAATTGCTCTCTTCAATCTGGGAGGGTTCCAAAATAATTTAAGCTGGGCTACAATCATTCTTTTGTTAGAGAAGATGTCTTCATCCATGGATGTTCTGTTTAATAGCCAATCAGTTCATAATTTACACATTTCAGTTAACAAGATGGAAAAAGTAAAGTTCAGTCCAGTTTTAATATGTGTTATAGTACACACCTGGCAGAAGTAATCTTTATGATAGTCTTTTTTTTTGCATTGATTCTTCTTGATAACTGACTTTTTGGCAGCAGTTTGGCAAAAACTTTAAATACCTGATTACTCTTAAACACAGACCTTTTGTAATAGCTGTTATTGTGCTTGCTTTCATATATAAAGCAAGATAATACTATTGTCTCCTTTGTAGAAGGTTAGTGGTAATTCTAAACGCAAAATGATGTCGTAGCAATTCAATTTCAATAAATTATCGACATGATTGCCAGGAAATATCAGTGAAACATTGCAACAGAAAACCCTTTGATAACTAAGTCTGATTTATTTTTCACAAAAATCAGATTCACAAGCATTTCCTAGGTTTTCTTGGTGATATGTAGGAAGAAAAGAACATTTTCAGAAGGTAACTCTTTGAATTTTGTCCATTTTTTCATGAAGGGGCAGAGTTCCCTAATAGAGAGCATTTTGCTTTTAGGTGTTGAAGTTCAGTGAGATTAGTCTCGGCCTTTTCCAGCAGTGGATTCTAAATGAAATTACTCGGGGCTCTTTAGTATGAAGGCAAACCTGTTGGACACTAGTGTCAAGGTTAGGGTTTTATTTTGCATCTTTTCTTGATAAGGCACAGAAGTCTGTAAGGCTTTTATAGTTTCATAGTGAATGGCACAGGATTGTCAGCTTGCACAATTTTTATTTTTTTTTATGGCAGTGTGGTGATCTCCGGTAGTTTTTTCTTCCCTCATTGTTGACTTATATAATATGTGAATTTATTTGAAAAAAGTTTTTCTAGCCTTCAGGGGAGCATAAAAGAAGCTATGAAATAGGGCCCATATATAAGTAGTAAAGTTATGATATTTAATATTTCTGAAGCGTTGTGGGTCCTGAATTATTGTAGTCTGATCACGGTTTGGATCATCTGAGAAATACTCCCGCTCTTAAGATAAATACATATTTTCATAATATAATCTCTCTTCCAGTGGTGGATTTTAATGACTGTCAAGGAAAAGTGTAGCTAAGTGTCAGAAAAAACTCCTATTTTTTTGTAGAGGACTCCAAGAAATTATCTTTCCAATATTCCTTGTACTAATAGTGAGGAGGGTTTCACTGAGGGTATAGAGCTTTGTGTGAACTTGCTGTTAGAGACTGTAAACTGCCTTCTAGCTCTTTCAGTATCAGTTGTAAATGAAAAATAAAACCATATGAGAAATTAAACTAGCATGCTGATGTCTTATTATTTCAGGTATCACACCAGTCCTTCTAGCAGTGTGAAAAAAAAGAAATTGTCAGAACTTCCTAAAATCATAAAAATTATTTAAAATACTATAAAACAATTTTAAAAATCACAAAAGTGGTTTATGCTTATTCGCTGCTTTAAAGGAAATTAGTTTGGCAAGGATAAGGAAAAAGAAAGAAATACTAGCATGAACACAAAACGCTTCATTTAAAGAGGTGAGTTCCCCTAATGCAGATTATTTGCTTTTGTAAGCCTGACTAAAACCTTGATATGGTGAAAATGTGAACATTTGGAATCTTCAAAATCAGTAGGAAATTATTTTAACACAGTATGTGGGTTGTTTTTTTTTTGCTTAAATTTAGACATCTGTTACAAAGTACACACCTAAGTCTGAACTGGTTTTCCAGGCCATAGGTGAAATATTGGTAGTTTTAATGTCTATATAAAGATCTTTAATAAGTAGGTAAATACTTAATTTCCACTTCGCATAAAGTCTGTTGTGAAGTGGTGAAGGCACTGTTAAGGGTCATAGTGCTTGCATCAGAAAGATAAAGCTTGGGTTTTGCCATACAATATAGACAAAAAATAGTTCTGACAGTCATTTGTACCTAGGAACATCAATTTACAATCCCATATATCAAGTGCTGAATCATTTCCCATAACAGGAGCTGATGTAATCCTTACCATCTTTTCCAGTTGTTTCTTCCAATACGCCGATCTTTTGTGACAGTATTCTCTTGAACTTCAGCCAGTAACACTATCTAGTGTTTTTGTGTTGTTTTGGTTTTTTTTTAATTTCTGTTGCATTTGGTAAGACAAATGTCAGTTTAGTATCAAATTACCTTCATGTCTCCTCGATGGCTTCATGACACACAGGGCATGATTTGAATATGAGGTGCATTTAGGTGTCAGGAAGAAGGTGTCTACAAGCATGCTAGCATCTGAGATCCCATTAGAGCCAACAAAGAGCTAGAGCTCAACTCTTTTGCGTAAACCTGGGCCTCAAGTGACATTTAAAACACCCTAAAATATCTTAAGACAACTGGAGAGGAACTGAACTCTTGCAACTGAAGGCCTAGCAGGAACACTAAGGCAAATCAGTAGGCACTGTATGCCTATTTGTAGGCAACTGAACTTCAGCCCTTGTGGTCTGGTGCCATTCACAAATCTAACACACAGGTTCTCTATGTTTGCCACCATTCACATAGTTCAGCTGGAGGTTGTGATGTAGGAATTGATCTGACGTGAAACTGTAGCCCAGGTGCTGAAATCAATTAACCAGGAGCTCTGGGTATGGTCCAAAGGTTACAAAGGTTAAGAAAATGATTTTCCTTAACCATGCTACACTTTGGATCAGGCCATCTGTGCGTGAAATAGCTTCCAGGATCAGATCTATCATGACTTTAATATTCATTGCAGATTTAATGAAATTACTTCAGCAATATAAACGTGGTTGTAAAATACAGAATTTAAATCAGCATTCAGTCCTTGCAGTGGTTTATGCATGTGATCCACTTATAAAATCTCATTAAGGAAGCTGAGTTAAAGTCATGAGACATAATTTTATCAGCTTTCTCTTCTTCAGATCTTATAAAAATAAATTTAAGTAGCTTACATATCCCTAAATAAGCTATAACAATAGGATAGCACAGTTCAGTTACTTTAGTATGTTAGAAAAAGTTTCCTTGCTGGTTTCAAAATATTAAGAGTTTTGCTGGATATATCATTACCACCAAGTTGGTACTGACTTGTGGAGGCTATAAAACAAATAAAGTCATTAAAAATAATTTGAACAAAAGGAGTAACTTGATATCATAATGCCATCCACATTTGGTTAAAATGACTTATTTTAAAGCTCCCTTTCATCTTACTAAACAGATTTCCAAAGTTAAAAAAAAAATGTGATTAATAAATTATCCTCCATAAATCTTATGATAACTATGATAGTCTTTGGAGAATTATGAAGCCACATCTGGAAAAAGTATTTTACTGCCTGTAAAACAGCATCCCATGAATTTTACTAGTTCATATTAGTAAGTAAAATACGGTATATAATTTTTGCATTCATCAGTGTGAGTGCAAAACACATCATTTTCTTCTCCCCAAAACCTTTAGATTTATTTCACAAAGAATGTTTCATGTAACATTTATAAGGAGCTTGTTTTCTTTTATTCATACAGTGATATTTCTCCCTTATATTAGCTGTAATTTATAAGATGAATTGGAGAGTACCTAACATCAGAACAGAAGTAAGTAAACAGCAAGAGTAATAGGGTTCATTTGTTATTATTATTGCATCAAGGCTAAAATGAGCAAGGCCAAGCCACTGAATAAATGCCAGAGCACTAATCAAGAGAGAAAGCAAAGAAGTTCATTTTCTGCTACGTAATCCAACAATAGCTATTACATTATTCTTTTTCATTAATGACATTTTAAAATATATAGATTAGAGTCACAAGTCATCAAGATGAGTGGCTGTAATATTTCTGGAATTAAAAACTTGATTAAACTTAAGTATTTCTTAAATAAAATGAGCAATGTTCTTGTAGAGCCAAGTATGTCCCAGGGAAATATAAAACCCTTTTTATTTCCAAGCAGATGTTTGCAATAAGAAATGGATGGTGAGTGAAAGGGAAGAACACCATTAAGCTAAGGTAACCTCTAAAGATTTTTATGTAGTTCTGCAATCATAAGCTCCATCAGTGATAAATATTACAATAGCGCTTGTAATGTACCTGGGTTTATTTATGTGTAGATCCTTGAATATGCTTTACCTCAGGTAATATAATTCGCTTAATGACCATAGAAAAGCTATATTTTGATGTAAATGAAAACATTGTATTTTCTGTCACCTGAAAAGATTCTTTTGGTAAAGATGTGATAAACCAGGACAATAACATCTGTAAACACATTTTGGTTTTAGAATAGAAATAACTGAAAATCCCAGAGAAATGCTTACTAAGAAAATTTCTGTGGATTAGATTCTGCTAGTAGTCTTTTTTTTATTATTATTTATTTTTTATTTGCAAGTGATACTCTCACAATATCAACATCTTAGAATTATTTCTGTAACATGTTTCTCAGACTGATAATATGGATGACGTAAAATCACTATTTCAGTAAGTCTAGTTCTCTTCTGGTTTGAAATCACTGTTATCTTGTATTATTCTGCTGCCTGTAGCTGTTTTTTTAAATATTAAAAGTTGAAATGAGCTTGTACCTATAGATGCTTGTTGTCTTTTCTGAAAACAAAGACTTAATTTTCTTCTAACTTCCCTCAAGCTTTCCCTTGCTATCCCTCTGTGATTTTGGTAGAGGTTTATGAGAAATGCTGGGATCTTTGCATGGCTATTGTGATTCTGCTGTAGAAAGGGTTGGATAACGTCAAAATCGCATGCCCCTAGACAGACTACTGAGTGAGAGTCGGCATTTAATCAGGGAATGGACATTCAGATATATATTGTGTTTGTGTGGCAAGGTAGTGTTGGTGGTGGGGTTGCAGGAGAGGCCATTGCAGAAAGAGGCCAGAGGCTGCCCTGTTCTGGTCACAGCCAGTTTCAGCTGAACCCAGTTGGTCACAGCCAGTTCCAGCGACTTCTGTACCAGACGCATTGCACCAAAGCTCAGCCAGTCAGGGGAGCTGGTGGTGTCTCCAGGGAGCTGCTAGTACTGCTGTGAAAACACATTCAAAAAAGGACAAATAATTCAAGATGGAGACAGGAAGAGGGAACAAAAAAGAGTGAGAAACAAGAGAGTGAATACCAAAGTCAGAGAAGGTGGAGCAGGAGCAGCTGTTCTGTGTAACCCATGGAGAACCAATACTCTGTGGAGCAGGTTTATCCTGAAGGACTACAGCTCATGAGAAGGACCAATGCTTGAAGAAGAAATGTGTGAGGAGGAAGGAATAGCAGAGAAAGTGGTATGCACTGACCACAACTCCCATCCTCCATCCTCCCTATGCTTCTGGAGTGTGTGTAAAGGAGCTTGGATTGGCACAGTGTAATAGAGTCTGGTAGAAGAAGAGGAAAGGTGTTGGTTTTAGAGTATGCCTTTTTTAATCCTCGCTGCCCAAATCTGTTTCAAGTGGTAAAATTTTTTTCCCCCATCCTCTATCTGGTTTCCTTGTCATGGCAATCGGTAATCAATCTCCCTCTCTTTTTCTCAACCCACAAGTTTTCTCATCCAATTTCCTCCCTGCTCTGTTCCAATGAGAAGTGGTAGTGAGAGAGACCAGTGAGTGAGCAGCTGGGTGGGTGTTTGGCTGTTACCCAACATTAATTCGCCACAGAATAGCATAACAGTCAAACATTAGAAGCTATATACATAAATAGACTGGCACAGTGCAAACCATATGCAACAAATCCTTACTTTTATAGCATGGACTTATGTCTGTGTTAGCTTCATTCATTCTCATTAAGTTATTCCAAAGTGAGTGTAACTCATTTTGAAAGTCAATTACAAATTTTTCATAAGTTCATCAAATTATTTTCTGTATGAATTCCAGCATATAAATTGTCTTGAAAAAACATCATTCTGAAAGATTTGTCTGTATCGAGAAGCCTCTCCCCTTATCATCAAGGTGCAGGAAATAGATATTCTCACTCTGCAAATTCTGGATCATATAAGAAGGAAAAAACAACTGCTCAAACTAGTCAGAAAGCATTAGTGTGGAAAAGGCTCTAGGGACTGTAGGGGAGTACAAAACCTATCCATTGCTCTTTGATGCTACTGCAAAAAAAGACAACTTTCATTTGGGAATGTGACAATAGGAGTGTTGCCTCTGAGACAGAGGAAAGAATTATTCCATTCTACTCAGCACCAGGGAAACCTCAGATGGGGTATTCTGCCCAGTTTCAGCAACACATCTAAAGAAACATGCAGACGTATTGGAAAGAGTCCAAAGGTGAGAAAACCCCAAGGGATTAAGAAAACACGACCTCTGTGGAAATGCAAAAAGAACTGCTTTATTAAAAGGGAAGATTGCAGTTGAGTGGAGTGGGACATGAACTATGGACATGATAAGATATGTAAAAGACCTAGGACGAGAAAGATTATAAGCTTCTTTTTATGCCTTTCATAAGCAGGATAAGAATAAATTGACAATTTAGAAAAGAGAAAATTGTAACTAGATAATATAAAAACTTTCAAACTAAAAGAATAGTTAAGATGCAGTAAATTAATAAAATTGTTGAAGGTCTAGAATACTTTTTAATTTCCACTGTATGGGAGTAAGACTGCAAAAATGATCTAGCTGATTCATGGCTCCATTCCAGCCATAACTTGATCCTTAAATTTGTCTCTTTGAAAACTGGTGTCAGGCCCTACAAGTATGAATTCTAATATGGAATGTGACCAGGATTAAAAACTGGGTCATGACCTTGCTATAGAATACCTGGTTCTTTAAATCTTGTATACAATGGGTAGATTTATAGTAGTGTTTTAGTGAACGGAATGGATTCTTAGCTATAAATTGGTCTTGCCAATTGCTGTCTTACGGTACACACTCAAATGCACACCTGAGGCACTTGAAGTAGTTTCCTTCCTGGTGTAACAAAATTCGAAGTCATTCTCAGAGGCGCTATTGAGAATATCCACTTGTAATACAGATGCCTGGTCCTTCAGTATCTAGCTCTCCTTGCATGCATAGCGTATGACAGAATCACAGAATCACAGAATCACAGAATGTTAGGGATTGGAAGGGACCTCAAAGGATCATCAAGTCCAATCCCCCTGCCAGAGCAGGAACCTAAATGACATCACACAGGAAGGTGTCCAGGCGGGTCTTGAATGTCTCCAGAGAAGGAGAATCCACAACCCCCCTGGGCAGCCTGTTCCAGTGCTCTGTCACCCTTACTGTAAAGAAGTTCCTTCTAGAGTTTAAGCGGAACCTCCTGTGCTCCAGCTTGTACCCATTACCCCTTGTCCTGTCATTGGGCATCACTGAGAAGAGCCTGGCTCCATCCTCATGACATTCGCCCTTAACATATTTATAAACATTAATGAGGTCTCCCCTCAATCTCCTCTTCTCCAAGCTAAAGAGACCCAGCTCCCTCAGCCTTTCCTCATAAGGGAGATGCTCCACTCCCTTAATCATCTTGGTGGCTCTGTGCTGGACTCTCTCTAGCAGTTCCCTATCCTTCTTGAACTGTGGGGCCCAGAACTGGACACAATATTCCAGATGTGGCCTCACCAAGGCAGAGTAGAGGGGGAGGAGAACCTCTCTTGACCTACTAACCACACCCCTCCTAATGCACCCCAGGATGCCATTGGCCTTCCTGGCCACAAGGGCACAGTGCTGGCTCATGGTCATCCTGCTGTCCACCAGGACTCCCAGATCCCTTTCCCCTACACTGCTCTCCAACAGGTCTGTCCCCAGCCTATACTGGAACCTGGGGTTGTTCCTGCCCAGATGCAGCACCCTACACTTGCCCTTGTTATATTTCATTAAGTTTTTCTCTGCCCAGCTCTCCAGCCTGTCCAGGTCTCGCTGGATGGCAGCACAGCCTTCTGGCGTGTCAGCCACTCCTCCCAGCTTCGTATCATCAGCAAACTTGCTGACAGTGCTCTCTATTCCCTCATCCAGGTCATTTATGAATATATTGAATAATACTGGACCTAGTACTGACCCTTGAGGGACTCCACTGGACACAGGTCTCCAACTAGACTCTGACAGGCATCAGTAGCTGGCATGAACTATAATGCTGGTAAAGAGATGATATGGACAATTCTGCTGGAACCTCAATTGACAGCAGTGAAACAAACCCTTGTTCTTCTGTCTTTGCGCTGCACCTGTTATGAATGTGGATGTATCCAGTGTCCAGAGCTTATTATGAAGTATTACATATGTGAGGTCAGTGCATCCTCTTACAAGTCATTACCAGGACTTACTCAGGAAGGGCTATAGAAAACGACTTTTTGAATAATCCCATTATAATTTCATTTTGAGGGTGATTATTCTCTTCTGTTTACCTGAACTGGATATTATTGAATGAACTTGAAATATTTTTAACCAATATTCGTTTCTTACACATCACATTCTTTTAACAGGCTAACTGATTCGCTTTCAAGATGGAATAAAGTTGCTTTGTTCTTTTCCTGATGTATCTGCGTTTGAGTGAAGCAGCAAATGATTCCATACATATGTGCACTGTCCTGCTTCATGTAGGCAGAGATCTGCAGCAAAGTAAAAGCACACAGAAATAAGTCTGCTGGAAGTGATATTTCTCTCACCATCAGAGGAATATGCCTGTCCTTGGAATAGACCATGACATCTGTGAAATATGGAGTAACTGTATACGGAATATATGTTTGGTCAATTTATCTAATTGTTTGCCTGTTTCTAGTAAACATACTAGTAAATTAAACATTCAGTAATGCAATTTTCTCTCAGTAACAACACTTTCTTCTGTAATCACAAAGATTACATTACAACTGCCTGCTAATTGTAATTTATAAATTCATTCCAGGTAGCACTGATAACAGGAGGCAATAGATTAAATTCCCCTCCTAATGATGATTCCTCTTCCAGTCATTTAACTCAGTGCATAACCATCATAGATTACTGTAGTCAGTAAAGAAAGTTGGGTACTTCCAGAGGACAAATCATATCTTTAGATGGGCTGAATGACTTTCCAGAGGTGTGTAGAATCATAGAATGGTTTTGGTTGAAAGGGACCTTTAAAAATCACTTATTCTACCTCCTGATACAGGCAGGAATGTCTTCCACTAGATAAGGTTGCTCAAAGCCCCATCCAGCCTGACCTTGAACATTTCCAGTGATAACTTCTCTGAGCAACCTGTGTCTCACTGCTCTCACTGCAAATCTAAATCTACCCTCTTTCAGTTTAAAACCATTGCCTTTTGTCCTGTCATTACAGGCCTTGGTAAAAAGTCTCTCTCTGTCTTTCTTATAAGCCCTCTTTATATATTGAAAGGCTGCAATAAGGTCTCCCCAGAGACTTCACCAGGCTGAACTACCCCAACTGTCTCATCCTGGTCTCTCTCCACTGATTATGGACAATTAACTACTAACTTCAGAAGTTTAGTCAACTGCTAAAGTTTATGCCACATGATGAACAACAAGATACATCTAATCTGGTTCCTCCTCATGTTCCTGGAATAACCTGGTTCTACTATTCTTCAATGCATTTTCTAATGCCTCTAGTAGAGAGTGCTTCAAATGCTCAGAAGATAATTGATACTAAGACAAGGAGAGGAATATCCAAGACAAATATGGGTGACATATCTCTGTTAGTGTGATGTCAAAGGTATCTTTCACAGACCATAACCATGGGAGCTTCACATGACTTGTGACTCCCTATTTGCTTTGGTAAAGCACCTTCCCATCCCTTCTTGATGGGAGGAGCTTCAAGAAGGGACTGCCACCTCACTGATTTCAGATGGAAATGAAGATTGAAATCTTTTCTCTGTTTCATACAATTCTATGGAGGGAAAAAAAAATATCTCTCCAGGGAACGCTCTGACCAAAGGTACTTCTGAAAAGAAGAAGGTGAATGGATACTTGGTAACTGAAGGAGATACCACTAGTGAAGACAGAAGCGTAAGGGAGCCACGGATCAGAAATGCAGAGCTAGCTGTGCAAATGCATCACGGAGCGCACTAATATCCACTTCCACCTACGTGCTCTGCTTCCTGGGTGCAATCACAATGCCTGTGCTACTCGCTAGCAATAAAACCAGTGTTACTGAATTGAAATCAGTAGCATGCCTTTCCTTGTAAATCACTGCCCCAGAGTCTATTCTCTAATTTAAGGTCAACTGGCACAGTCTGACAATGTGCATAATATTAAACTCCTTTACTGTCCAAAACATGTCAGCTCCATCCAGACTATCTATTCAGTGTGGCCCTTGACCTGAGTTCACTGCTGCACTGTGCTGAGAGTTGTTTGACAGAGGGAGTGTTGTTTGGTCCAAGTGAGCAGGTCACCAGCAAGCAGTCTAACATTTTTAACCAGTGCTGAGAGTTGAGATCCAGATCTTAGCAACGTTCCCTGGGATTGTTTAACTTTCTAGTATAAATGATGCCCAGTATAAAGGACATCCTCGATTAATAATGTTTGGCAATTAAGAATGCAACTTTATCTCTTCAAAGGTGTCTGTACAAATTCAGAGCACAATATTCTGGATGCCTGGAGGAAAAGGAGTTTATCTTTTTATCACCTGTCTTCCTGAAAAAGCAGAATGAACACCCCTCCATTGTATATCACAGGGACAGGCTAACTGTGATTGAGAGGGTACCTATTTATCTCAAAGTGGTCTTAATTTTTTTGTTCTCCTGTGAATGGGAACAAAAGTCCTCCACCTCTGTTCTGAGGGTCAATATGTAACAGCCCATCACAGTCAGGTGCTATTGTCAAGTTCTCCATTAGAACTAAGACAGAGACACTGTAAGATATCAGCACTTTAAATAAACGTGGATTCATATAAATGTCTCTTGTTTGGAGAGCCATTGTTAGTATGGACAGAACTTTTATGTCTAGGAAGACTTATGGGAATTAATTTGTTTGTTTATTTCTTTTAAGCAACATCATTTAGCTTCTCCTCAGCTTGTCTCTAAGATATTACCACATTCCATGTAAGAATTGCATTGTATGATTTCCCCCCTTTTACATGCATTTTAAAATCACTCTGTATTCCTAGGCTGCAAGGAGTTATGCTCTAAATACTTTAAATAAAATATTGTTTGGTTTCTGATGTTATTCAACCATAAAAAAAGGGCTCTAAGAGGCAGGAGACATGACACTGAAAAACAGTGACACCGATCCTCTGGTTAGTCTAAAAAGTTTTCCTGTGTTTAACTTTCCCATCTCTTTGCACAGAAAATCATAACATATCTCTAAGCATGTAAAACTCCTGGAACTCAAGAGACAGCTAGTGCCATTGATTTGATGATGTGTGAGACTCAAAACGTGACATTTTTCTAGGATGGCAAGATGGATAATTTAGGGCTTTTGTTCTCAATTTCCACATTGTTATAAACACAAAAATGATTTGTTTAAAAAGTATTGTTACAGAACACTCTGCAAGCTCTTTCAAATGGTATTTTTTTTTTTGAGGAGCCATGTGGGGCAACTGTGGGGCAATATCTCTTTAATTTGAAATTCAAAGTGCCAAGAATTTATGAAGATAATGTGTCCCAACCAGAGCTGGAACTGCTGGGAGAGTCACAGGTCAGCACAGCTACATGGAGTTCAACCACACATTAATTTGGGCAGGAAAATGCGCTCACCTGTCACTTCCTTACTTGGAACACCAGACAGGTGAGTTTACAATTTTCTAAACTTACCATTAGTTCAATGAATATGTCAGAGAAACAAGTCACTGGTACTACTCAAGAAACAGAACCTCCAAAAGAACAAAGACACCAAATGAAAGTGCATAATTCTAGGCATTCATCTTGATATTGGATTTGTTTTTCTAATCTCACTTCTTGTAAGAACTTTGTCTTTTGAATTATCTACAAATCTGGGCTAAACCAGTGTGAAGGTTATGTATATAGATACTTCCAAATTGTTTTGTCTGTTTTGAACTCCATGAGAATCACTTTTATGTTAGAACATACGAATCTCAGATTAAACTTTTTGATTACTTCAGTGCACCAGAACACGAGCACTTTCCCAGGAAAAGAAATGAAAAACACTGCATTTTATTTCCCTAGCAAATATAATTATAAGATTTATTTTATAAATTATGATTAGAATATATATTTATATGTGAACCATTAAAATGAACACTAGGTATATTTACTCAAAAGTATTGGGCAAATTTGCAAGCGACACAATGTGTTTCCTTCTAAGTGCCTTACATAGTTTTTATCTTTTGATGAAATGTTTCCAGCTGTTTTTTTCCTTCTTCACACAAGAAAAATAACTTTTGCTCGTTTACACATTTTTGTTATTGTCAAGAAACTGGTGGTGAAAAGAAACATGTGAAGAAAAAGAGTGAGAATGCAAAAAGAAGGAAGAAAAGTCTTAAAAACTGAAGGTGAATAATAACTCAAAGTAGTAAAAGTAACTGATAAAGTGCTAACTACCCAGCTCCAGAATGTGGCATGAACAAATGCCTTCTACATTGCCACAGTTCACACAAATCAGAATATGGAAATGGTATTAGTGACTCTAGCAGGTGTTTCCTCATGGTAGTGGCCACAAGAAAGCTCTCCATATTTGGTGAGTTGAACCTTTCCTGTTTTGCCACAGAGCCTTGAGATTCCCCCATGACTCAGACGGAGAGATGTTCTAACTGCTGCTTTTTGACTCCTCAGAGCACAAATCATTCTACCACCTTTTTCAGAACTCAAAGGGAGAAGACTAATGGAGTCCATTCTGATTTTTTTTTTGATGAATGAATGAAACTGGTTAGTCTGGCCACAGGATGTTGACAGGCAGCCTTAAATGTCATTCCCACTGGTTCTGCCACCAAACATACATTGCCTCCAAATAAAGCAGACCAGTTGAAAGTAATTGTAGCATTAGCATTAGTCACACTAATATTCTTGTTGCTTAAAGGTTCTGTCTCATGTATAAGGCAGTGTACTCAGATTGATTTATTGAAAATTAAGCCTTGTTCTACTCCAGCCTCTGAGGAAATTGCCTCCCTTCCTCCTGAGGGGATAAGGAGGAGAGATGTCAGTGATCTGTATGTTTGCAACCTCATTAAAGCCTTCATCAGAAACTGAGTGAGGCAAAATTTCTAGATGGCACAGCATACTGCTGCCACCTTCCTCAGGTCAGAGATAGCATGAGTGCCTCAGATTAATGTTAAAAATCCTCCAATGGCCATCAGTCAGATCCAGAGTTGGATTAGTCTTTGATTTTAATTTTTAATCACTTTCCAGTTACATAAAAATTTAAACTGCACTCCATAAACACACACGAATTAGAATAAGGGATCTGGGGCAAAGCTACTGTCACAGACCAGGAGGGGAAATTTAAAGAACATCCCAGATCCTTCCTCTTAAAGACTGGCATTCCACCAAGAAAGCTATAACCATGTGAGCACTCGTCTTTATTCCTAAACTCCATGTCATTCCTTCTTCCCAGTCTCTGACCTCAAGCAGAGATTTAATGCTACATAAAGAGAAATGTCAGAGGCTTCATGAACTTAAAGTGAGAACTTCTCTGTTGAGGATGGGTAACTTGCAAACACTGCAGCAATAAGTGACAAATTAAAACTAAAAAGAGTCCTCTGCCCTCCTGCCACCAGGCTAACAAAAACAAACAAGAAGATGAGGGAAGATGGAAGCTGGTTCCCGCTCGGGGTTGCAGGCATACCCCTTCCATTCCTACACCCCTCCCCCAGATACATCGACGGAATAGGTATGAGGCTTTGGAGGTAGAGGGGCAAGCTAATGATGACATAGATGATAGTCCATCTGAGTCAGAGGAGCGGCCCAAGGCGAGATGGCCTACTCATATGACAACCTCTTCTGTTAAGAAAACGAGAAGAGTGGTTGTCATCTGTGACTCTCTTCTCAGAGGAATGGAGGGCCCTATCTGCCGACCGGACCCGACCCATAGGGGAGTTATGCTGCCTCCCTGGGGCCCGGGTAAGAGACTTTACAAAGAAGATCTCTAGCCTGGTATGTCCCTGTGATTACTACCCATTACTGATCTTTGAGGTGGGTAGTGAGGAAATCGCTACAAAAAGTCTGAGGGGAATCAAGAATTATTTTAGGGTATTGGGGAGAATAATCTGGGACTTGGGAGCCCAAGTAATCTTCTCCTCCATCCTGCCAGGCACACAAAATGATGAAGGAAGAAACTGGAGAATCTTGGAGATTAATACCTGGCTCCAGGGTTGGTGTCACCAACAGAACTTTGGA
Source organism: Baryphthengus martii (assembly GCA_013396935.1). Classification (NCBI taxonomy): domain Eukaryota; kingdom Metazoa; phylum Chordata; class Aves; order Coraciiformes; family Momotidae; genus Baryphthengus; species Baryphthengus martii. The sequence goes on from VWZK01007194.1 coordinate 271,559, forward strand.
GTTTTTGACCATGGCTCAGTATACGTGACGTCAAGCCTGCTGGCAGGAGATGGGGTATACCTATCTAAGTGTGGGAAAAGGATCCTCTCATAGGAGTTAGCAGCCCTCATTGAGAGGGCTTTAAACTAGAATTGAAGGGGGACAGGGGATGAACCCAGGACTGCTAGGGATAAGCCTTGGGGGGACATACCGGTGTTGGAGGTGATAGCCATACCTCAGATCAAGTGCATATATGCTAATGCTTGTAGCATGGGCAATAAACAAGAGGAGTTAGAAGCTATTGTACGCCAGGGAAACCATGATATAATTAGCATCACGGAAACATGGTGGGATGACTTGCATGGTTGAAGTGCTGCAATGGATGGTTACAGGCTCTTTAGAATGGATAGGCAAGGAAAGAGAGGTGGAGGGGTAGCGTTGTATGTTAAGGAGTACTTTGACAGTCTCAAATTCAATGTTANCTTTGACAGTCTCAAATTCAATGTTAGACACACCAAG